>CM050169.1:33770369-33832869 GCA_027410445.1 Discoglossus pictus | reverse complement strand
AGCAGGACTTTAAAAAGAAAAAAAAATACAAGGTGGCAAAAATACGAACTTAACGGCATATATCCAAAAACAACAAAAACACAGCAAAACAACAATAAAACATAAAAAACAACCAACAAAAAAAAAATAACACACACAGAGCACGGGGGGGACAGCCCGGACGTCTGGGAGTGAGGTTGCACGCAAATTTAAGTCAAATGTAAGTATTTTCGCCACTTGAATTTACTAAGCAAGAAAAATAAACATGGCGGCTGTAAAAAATGAAAACAAGGCTACACGACCCCTAAGCCTGCAAAACACCAAGCACATAAGACTTGTACCCAGGAACGTACAGGTACAAAATACATTAGGAAGGAGGCAAAATGATCCACAACCGTGTAACACAAACAAGCGCTGCCATTTTACAACACTAACTTGCAGCTAACATTACCATTCTAAAATGGCGCTTTACACAACTAAACAAACGGTTTGGCCTCGCGCACGCAGCCTATTAGTCCAAATGTACATTGTAAGCACTTCAGGATATTGATTGCTGGATATATTACACATAGGTAACATATATTAATTTATTATTTTATCAATGAATCTAAATTATATATATATATATATATATATATATATATATATAATATATATAATCAGGGGAGAGGAGAAAGGCATTCAGTGCAGGGCTTCCAATAAGCGCAGAGGAGCAAAAAATACACGAGGGGAGAGGCTCACCATGAGAGTCAAAGGCGCTCAGCGCGGGGCTTCCAATAAGCGCCAAATAACTTTATTTGAAATGGAGTCTTATTTATTTGTGTTTTAAGTAAACTGTGTAAAACTTTAAGGGGTGAATGTATGGACGAGTTTAAGCTGCGCCCTGCTCCCACGTTTTATGTAATTTGTCCAGTACTACTAAAAGGTGGGTGGTGAACAATCAGGTATAAATAAGGTATAAAAATAGAAGACATTGGGCACAGAAAGGGGGAATAAGAGCTATATGGTGCAAGTGGGGAATTGCAAAAGTGAAAATCTTGTTGTCCCCTTAATTTCCTGAAACATCCAGCCTTAAACACAGAAGCAATAAAATAACCAGGTGATGGGGACTAGTAATTTCTTTTGCCCTACAGATAGAAAAAGTGGTTTTATATTTTACATACAATCATCCAGACCTCATTTAGTGAACACAAGTAGCACTTAAAATTCCCATATGAGATTTAAAACCTATTCAAAATCTAATGGCCTCCAGTAAGATATTTATTTCTAGGTATTTTCATTATCTGGTAAAGAACTTTGAGCAAGCGTAAATTAAAGTATAGAGGTACTAAAATTGCTAGCTGTGCATGAAAGCAATATTAGAAAAAAAATCAATAAAAATACGGCTAGGGATTACTTTTTAATTTCTATACATAACAAATATGCATTAAAATAATTTGTTTGATTATGTAGGGTTGTGGAGCCCAAAATAAGTAGGTTATATTGGCATATTATGACCGGTTGAACTCCAAGTGACAGGTAGACCACCTCAGTCTATAGAGAAATGCAATAGATTGTGAATATTTAACAGCCTCCCCATTGGCTCGGACGGAAGAGTGAGCTATTTTATTAGTAGCAGTGTGATGGTCATCTTTAAGTTAAACAATTATGAAAGACTGGGAAGACCAGCACTTTCAAGAGCAAGGCAAAAATTAACAGTTTCCTTACAAATTATTATATATTTAAAATATTTTAATACAATTATTTAACAGATCTATAGACTATAACAACAACTGTATTCATTTGATTTTCATACCATGTAAGTGGCAATCTCATCTGGGGCATCACCGTCCAAATCAAACTTGAATGTCACCATTTTATGATTATGTGTTTCCAGTTGGCACTCCACCATTTTGTCACCAGTGTTAGACACCTACAAAAAAAAAAAATGACATGGCATTATGAGAGAAATAAATACAAGTCACAAGCAGAGGGAAGATATATCTACTTACATTAAGAATAGTCAGTTTAGGCCTACTGGCCTTCTCTTGGCGTGAGCGTGTACGTGAAGATCTCCTGTGATGTTTCTTTGCCAATTTCCCGTCCTGTTTGCCACTACCTTGGATGCCCTCATTACCATCACTCATCTCTTTACCAGATGCTGCGTCTGAACCTACATAGCTTTAAAATAAAGAGGAGGATTAAACAACAGATGGTTCTTTGATTTTGTGTCTTGGGAAGTGATTCGAGATCTAGTCTTACTCAAATAGGGAAAAAAAAAAAAAAGTAAAGCCACTTCCAAGTAAAAGCATAAGATTTTTTTTTTAAAATATATATACACACTATGGGCCTCATTCTATTATCGGCCGTAAGGCTGCGATTCCTTGCGGGGGTTCCGTTTGCTCACGATTCTATTATACGGCCCCGCAAGGATCTCCCCTTACGGCCGGCCGCATATCTTGGAACCGGCCATAAGCTCTGAAATCTAAAAACTCAAAAATAAATTCAAGCCTGCACTGTACAGCTCTGTAAATGCTAGGGATCATATTGGGGGACATGAGGATTAAAAGTAACCCACTCTCAAGCTTGCACATCAGCCCAAACCCGAGTTCAAATTAACTGTTTATTTTCCGGCTGCGGCGTGGGCGTGTCTGAGGTGCTCCAAGCCCTATGGACTTTTTACATGTATATTTTACGTATATTAAAAAAATATATATTTTACGGATTTGAGTATAGGGTAATTATGTGCTATTTTTGCTAACACCGAATATCACTTTATAGTCTTCTCAAAGTGCAGGATGGCTTTATTTGAGCTATTTTATGTGCCTAATTGGTGCTAGCGGGACCTTTTTGCTGCAAGTAAGCTGTGGTTCGTTTTTAGCCTTGCAGACAGGGTTCCCGGAGGAATAGAATCGCAACCAGGCTTTTCTTACGGCCGATTTCCTTGCGGCCGTTTTAGATCAAAGGCTTTCCTCCGGCGCGAGCGGCCGCAAGAGATAGCAAGGCGCCGGCCGCAAGCCTGCCGGAGTCCCCGGCCGGAGGGGAATAGAATAGCCGTAAAGCTTGCGGCCGGTCCTTGCGGCTGCGGCCGATAATAGAATGAGGCCCTATGTGTGCATTTCTGTGCTTCATAGCTAATGATTAAAGTCCAACAATGTTCTGAAAACATAGATCATCATATGAGAACACACTACTTACTAGGGCCCTCATTCAATTGCAATTTGGCCAATTGAATAGGGCTCTAAATAAGCACATAAAAAAAAATGTATGTGATTATTTAGAGCCCTATTCAATTGGCCAAATTGCAATTGAATGAGGGCCTAGGTAGGCAAATAAATTGTTCGTACTTAAAAACAACCAAGGTTAAGCTTCAATTTAGGTGGGGGCTATTGTTTAGATCTTGTTTTCATCCAAGAGGTTAAGGGACAGTAGCATAAAACGGCTTGATTATCAACAAGTTCCCGAAATAGACATCTCCTGTGGAACTTTGTCATACTAAACTATTTAATAGAATTGCTTCAGACGTTATTCATTTTAAATACAATCCTCAAGAATAATAATAATTGGTGTCAGTAGGTTTGGTTGTGGTTTCCCGACATAAGAGGGTTTGTGCATGTGCAAAATTACAGATATATCAAAAGTATCTGTGGGCAGCCTCATCTGAATTTTCAGCCAAAACTCATTTGCTGAGCCACACCATAACAGCAGAAAATAGTCACTTCTTTTTTACAGGTTGACTTTTTTTTTTTTTTTACAAGTCCTATGAAACAATACTTACCTATCATAGCTTTGAGTTGCAGCCAACTGGCTATCCTGTATAGGTGGCTCCTAGAAAATGGATATAACAATTTGGAGCAATGGTCAGACAAAAAGACAACATTTAACATTTTAACTTGATAACACGTACAGTTAACTTGTTCTCTAGCAATAAGACCGTCACCTCAAAATTACTTGACATGGCTCGGTATTTGAACATGAACCTTCCACCAAGAGAAAGTTTGGGCAATTTTACATGAACATATTTAATTGTATGGGCTTAAATATTTTGTTATATTCAATTTGTAAAGGTTTAAGATTAGCTCAAGTTCATCTGAAATCTTACAATCCTCTAGAGAAAAAAAAAATTATCTCTATATCTATATATCTTGATAATGTTTGTAAGTCTGCGAGTTTCAACCCTAAGTACTTTGAGCTAGGAATCCAATGTCCATGGCGAATTCCCAAAGACAGGGCCGTCCTTCCTTTGCTAAAATGTTAATCTGTATTTATCATTGTCTGAACCTAATTTATGTACATCGTTACGGAATATGTCGGCGCGTTATAAACTATAATAATAATAATAAACTATAATAATAATAAACTATAATAATAAACAATAGGAAGAAGAAACAATAATAATAATAATAAACAATAAACTATAATACCCATAACAATAATAATAATAACAATAAAAATAACGTTTGGTTTCTCTCCATATAGGAAACATATAATAATAATAATAATAATAATAATTAAAAAAAATAAAAAAAAGAGGACTAGTTTGGGAAAATGTTTGAATTGTAAAGAATATAGTAACTTTAAATGCTCTACCTCTTGGCTGCTCTCCATAACTGTGCGGGCAGAGGAAGGGCAGATTGTTTGGTTTTGATGTCCCAGTGCCTGAGTGAGATCAGGTGGATGACCAGTGCTCTGTATGGACATGGTTTGATTTTCAGCCATTACAGCATCAGTCATAGCAGGTTTGTAAGACATTTGTGCAAGATGTTCCTGTCCTTGGAGCAATGGAGGCATGTCAGATTGGAAATGAACAGGTGGAGACATCATTGCGGAGTGAGACACTGGCATTACTGCAACAGGAACGCCCATTTCCATAGAATAAATCTGTTTCGACACAAGAAGCATTTAAGGCATCAGCAAACAACTTACTACCAATGATTTCACGATTATTATTCCTTAGTCACAATTAATTTTAGAAGTAAAATGAGTTTATAATGCACTAGTACCGCAATACAGTCAGCCAACACTTTGGACAAGGAAACATTCCAAATTAGACCTGAGTAAAGTATAGATATTTAAATCAAATTAAATAAAGGATCACTTGCATTCTGAAGTTATAGAAGTCTGTAAATACACAAGCAGCCATTATGCGCAGTGGTTATGGCATTTCAAAAAGAAAGAATAGTTTGGTCTACCGATGCAAAAAAAAAAAAAAAATGATGATCTTAAACTACCGAAGCACAGCTTGAAATTCACACATGAAATAAATATAAAATGCAAAATCTACAACATTAAACTAAACTAATGAGAAAATAAATAGTTTGCAAAACTGTATAAAGGAATTGTTAAAATGTATTTGTTTTTAAAATATCATTGCACTGAAAAAAAATGGACCAATAATTTTGAGAATTTTGGTACACCTTTTAGGTAAAATGTAGATGTTTTGGGAAGTGGAATTTCACTTCTCCCCCAGGAGAGCATGGTAGCACAAGGATATTCGTGTATTAATTAGCAAACTATGGGGGACATTTTATATAAAAAGGTTATGTCTCATGCAAATCCTAAACATTTGCAGAGAACAACACAGCTTTTCATGTACAAGAGAAGAGGAAGGGAGAAATTCTTCATCCACAGCAGTTTGTAATCTAGAATAGTGCATTAACCATTACAGATTTAACATACCTTTTTTTTTCAACACAATGGCACAAAAGAAATGACATGTTAACAAGTCCTTTATAAAGACATTTATTTTGAATAAAAAACAATTCCATGGTCATTTGATTGTACAGATTGGTTAAAATGATATAAAAGTGGGACAGGAATTGAAAAAAAAAAAAAAATGATCACACATGCTCAAATATGGAAGCATGCAGCATTTTTTTTTTCCCCCACATATATTAGAAGTTTAGAAACTATGAACTGACATTTCTTGAATGTGCCTTTAATCAAGGAATGTCACAATATTAAAGAAGTGGTTCACTCTTTGTAAATAAAGCCACAATCCGCCCCCATGTATAGATAAAAATACAGTAGTCAGGAACTAAACAAAGCTTCACAATCTGTTGTTCCTGGAAAAAAATGTGTTTTTAAAAACAAACATATTAATATTGTTGATTCTGGGAAATAATTCACAGTATTTTTTTTTTTTTTTTTTGTCTTTTTTCCAGAATAAATATGTAAACAAAAATGATCTGGGATTTTAAAAGTTGCCGTAAATAATCAAAATACACTTAAGACGACCTAAAACTCTAGGTGGACAATCAGCTCCAAATATAAAACCTTACTTGGCAGCAGTGCCAAATCTACCTTTTTGGCTCCCCTAGGCAATTAAGTGGAGAAGCCCATGCAAGTGCATGCTCAAGGTATGCACAAACCTATTTTTTCCCTTTTCGGTGAGCAAAGCACATATATTTCTGTATAAAACAACAACAACAACAACAACAACAACAACATTTTAATAACATAGCGACTCATACACAATGTAAACTATTACTTTTTTATTAAATGCATTTGATGGTCAGCCATGATATTTACAGTATATTTTTCTATGGAAGGGCAGGGAGCATATGATCATGATTACTCAGTTTTTATTTGTGATAGAAGTGATCTCAATTAATTCCTAGTTAAAGGGCCACTGCACAATGAAAAAAAGGCATTTTTTTCCCCAAACAATTTCTAAGAGCAAAAGTAATCAGGAAAAAAGTTATGCAGCTAGTCTTTTTTTTTTTTTATTACATGAAATACATTTTAATGCCTCTGCTGGGCCCTGGGGGAAATACAGTATTCATACGTGGCCAATCCGGGAACTGCATTATTTCGTTTTTAAGTCAAAATAAAAAAATTTTTTAGGGTTTTTAAGCTTTAATAAAAAATTAAAAATGGGTGCCCCTCAGCTGCTTAGTTAGCCTAATAAGTAATCTGGCCATGCTTGGCAGTAAACTTTATAGAACCGATACAATGGAATAACTCTAAACCACAATGGATACAATAAAAACAAGATTTATTGCACTTTTAAGACAAAAAATATATATTAAATCAATTGGAAAACGTACTTTGACATAAATATAAAAATACATATACACGAACACAACCACAATCTGCCTTTATACTTTATATGCCTAGCTCAAAATAATTTTGGATGGGAATTAGCTCCATTGCTAAGATGGCAAGAAAAGTGTATTTCATGCTCATTTCATATAATCAGAAATGATGAAATAATAACTTTTCCAGAAGTGAAAACACATTTAGATTTAGATGGCTGACCGATGGCAATACCTTCAAGTAAAACATATACAATGTGACAAAGTGAGACCAGGGATGTGTGAAAGTGCTAACTCCTGGAAGAATCTAAATTAGCTCAGGTGAGCAGCAAAGCTGAGAGATGGATGTGGGCCTCATTGTTAGACTGCTACAAGCAGTAATTAAGCTGGGTTTGTGGCCTGCAGTTTAGAAAATCAAGAAAAATCAAGGAAAGTTTGCCAATTCATACTCATGAAATGTATGCAGATTCCACGTGGGACACCAGAAAAGAACATCCCTACATACCCTGTTTTTTTTTTTTTATACAGCTTTCAGACATGAGACTGAAGCGTGAAAGCTGATAAGAAAAAACGCCACCATCTGGAATCGGTCTTTAAAGTGAAAGGCCAGTAAATTGAACGGTTTGTTTTTGCATCCTGGGTAGGTGGATAGAAACGGTTAGAGATTGAGATTAAGTAAAAATTTAAAAAGTAAAAAAAAAAAAAAAAAAGTTTGTGTTTCAAAAAGGAAGCTAGGCCAGTTTTGTTTTGGTGTGTCATATTGAAACACTGGCAATAAATTATATTAAGTTTAGAAAAAGCACTCAAGGCTTCCTTTGTTGATGTTCCGCCATCAAATGTGCTGGAAACAGGGACACAGGCCCAGTGGGAGACCGATACCTTGCCACAAAAAACATATTTAAAAAATAAAGCTTCTACCAACTTTATGATTTTTGAAAGACAATATTTCCATTGTAGAGATGGTCCTGCACTATACTGTATCTACATAACGTGCTTAATCTAAATCCAAATAGTCCATTAACATATACACAAGAAATGGAACTCTATTCTAAACTGGGAATTCGAGAACGAAACATGCCAAAAAATATGGGATCAGAATTCCAGTGCACCAAGAAATATTCAGACAAAAAAAAAAAAAAAAATGTAACTGTAAAATAATATTTTTGGTGTTCTGTACTAAAATGTGTATAAGCCACACATGCACCAACATGTTTCAGAGGTCATAAATAATCAGGCACATCCATTCACTATGGTGGGAATGCTCTAAAATTCAACTATTCTGGCTAACTGTACAAGCAAAGAAAGATGGACAAATACTAAAATTATACATTAACTGTAGAACTGTTAAAAAAAAAAAAAAAAAAAAAAAACCTCCAAGCATTAACTTACTAGAACAGTTTGGCAAATATTCTGAATGTTGATTCTTTTTTTTATACAGTGATTAACCAGGTTAACAGTATCCGTATACCATGGACTGGGTAGAATTATTAGATTTAACAACATTTTGTTAATCTTCCCCTTTTATACTAGGTAAAAAACTAATGATTTAGGGTTGGCTTTAAAGTTAATAAAATGTTGTCACGTAATGCAAAGCAACTGAAAAAAAAAGTATGGTAATAAATTGGACCCTAAGGGGTAATTTGTCCAATCAGCCTAATCGCTCCCTGGAATCTGAACATGTCCAGTTTCACATGGCTTACACTAAAATCATTTGATACAGAGCCCCTCCTGAGGGACAAATTCTATGGATGTTCATGGTAACAAGTAAAGTATGGTTAGCTTGCACAATGGGCTAGCAATAAGACAAGATTCTAGAGTGGTACCAGTTCTCTTACAGATGCTGAATAATATGAATGCCTCCCTCCCCACAGTAGATATTTGTTCTAATCAGCACAGTGTGTTTTTGGAAAAAAATGGTCCTTTTCCTTTATAAGAGAACAAAAAGGTATAGGTTGTGTAACAGGGCAGAACTCCATAGGTTATCATCTGACAGTTTTTGTTGTTTTCTTCTAGTCTTAAATTTGAAGTTTAAAAAGGACCACTTTGGTAAAAAAATTAAAATTGCCACTTAAAAAAAATAAATAATAATAATAAAATTGTTTCTTTTAAATGTAAAAAAAAAAACACACATTATTCAGCCTCCAATGAATTACTTTTATATACAACTAGACTGCTGTGAAATCCACAGTTTGGTTTCAGTGATTACAGTCTCCTCCCACCTTAGTGTATGTGTATATATATATATATATATATATATATATATATATATATATATATATATATATATATATATATATATATATATATATATATATATATATATATATATATATAATTTGAACGAAGTATACTGCTCTCCTTAAATCGAATGACAAAAATATTATTATTATTTTTATTTTTTTTAAACAAACTAGACACATCTTGTTGAGCATTAGATACAAGAAACCGGTTTAGTAAAGAAAAAAAAAAAAAAAAAAAAAAGAGTAAGCACCTTTTGCACATCAAGTTATTTTTAGTTTTGTTTTTTTATTCAAGAGTATATAGAGAAAAATATGTGACCACAGTGGTCCTTTAACTCTACCCCCATGCTATTTAATCATTTCTTTATATCTGAATATTTATCAGTTGCATAATTAACTTTTAATCTGGAAGAAAAAAAATAAAACTCAAGGCACATAACTTCTCTTAATGTTTAGTGATCGTGCAAGAATTCTCATAATGGGTAGATCACCCCCAATATGGAGCCTCTTTTTTAATTGTTGATCTTACATTACACTTTGGTAAAGACAAACCAATCAATAACACAGGAACTGAAGACATCTCACATCACTAGTGAGATAGCGCTCAGCCATGTGAGTTTTGTCCATAATGTTGACGGCTTTTCACCTACTACATGTATTCAATTTCTAAAACCAAAGAGAACAGGTTTCCTTTAAGTTGGCAGTATCATAAAGGAGATTAAAGAGACCATGTCTTTGGAGAGTATGCGATTATCGGATATACATCTGGAGACTGTTTACTCTGTAAGCATTCAAGCCACTAGATAGAACTAGCCTACAAAATGATGTTATCTGTAACCTTGAAGTATTTCTTTCAAGTCAGGCTTTGAGGAAATGGAGAGCCTAACTTGTCAGATAGAAGATTTAGTCACTGAAGAATGGGTTGTAAAAAGACAAACAATTTGTTTAGTAGCGAAAAGCAAGTCCTTAATAATAGAGCAAGAACAAGAATAAATGAAAAAATATAAATACTTTGGGAAATAAAATAAATTTAAAATTAAAGGACCAGTGTAAGTACCAAATAAAGGGTTGTGAGCTTCCATTCCACCACGTGCTAGTTCAAGAAATGCACATTTATTTAAAACAACAAAGCCATCTGAAATAAATAGCTTTAAAATTAATCGTATGTTCCTGAATTGTTGGTGCTTTCCACCCCTTCCTCGGCACATGACTCATGTGGATTGTGAGGGGCCATGTTGTAAGATATCCCTTTCATCATATAAGTATGTTTATTATCCAGGGTTGGTGAAGAGGAGGCTCCACTAATACATAGTTGTAGGTTCATGTGACCATGCCTCCATGTGAGGTTATTATTGAAGTCACCGGTTTTCTTTGCATAACTTTATAAATGATTCATACATCAGAGGAATTCTTATCAACATAGCTTTCACACAACGAGTCTTGTTTAGAGAGATGCGAGAAGAAAGCCCTAGGACCTCAGAAAAAAACAATGCTCATAGAAAAAAAAGCAAACAAAACAACACATGAACTTACAAGATGCCTCTACCGAGACTATGGAAAGGAGTTAGTGTCATGTGCTGAGAGATTAGCTCAATCCCCCAATCACTCAACAACA
Organism: Discoglossus pictus; assembly: GCA_027410445.1. Classification (NCBI taxonomy): domain Eukaryota; kingdom Metazoa; phylum Chordata; class Amphibia; order Anura; family Alytidae; genus Discoglossus; species Discoglossus pictus. The sequence continues at coordinate 33,822,019 of CM050169.1, read as the reverse complement.
ACATCCTTCCAATCTGGAATAGATAATAAAAATTACATGAGCCTACTCACTCAGTCGTTAAGCCTGCAGGAGGCATGGAGGACCCAAACATGAATCCTTCAGGACACAAGCAGTATATACTAAAAGACATATTTTACCAAGAAATATTTATATATCATCAACTGATGTTATATGTCAATTTGTTATAAGCTTTTACATTTTTCCCAATCTACAGTCCTTTAAACCGGTCGATTGACGGGGATACTTCATGCAGATACTATGGCATGTCTTAGGGTGCGTATATTTCACTTAAATATTATGTATACCAGTTACTTAATGATCCATAAAATGTAGGTTACACATGTTAAAATATAAAAACTAAAAAATATACATAAAAGTCTTCTGTAATAGATTTGGGACACAGAAATTTAGTAAAATGGGTGAAGGAAAATGAACCACTTCTTTAAATTCTGCAAGCTATTAAAATAAAGCTATGAATAGTACAGCTATTTATGACATCTTTAAACTGTGAGATCTCTCGGACCCACCATTACGATTTTTGCCCATATAACAGGGCTCAAGACTTAGCAGAACCTTTCATTCTTCAAGACAAATGGTAGTGTTAATGCAATTTCTGAAGTTATAAAGAATTACCTGGTTACCAGCCCCAGATGATGCCTGCTCTGAAGGATGGATTGAATGATGTGGATGTTTGAGCAGTGGTTGTTGAACGGTTTGAGAGTGATGCGTAGAGATAGCATCACTCTGCATCATCTGCTGATAGGCTGCCTGGTAGCTGGGAGGGGGAAGCTGGGGGGTAGATGATGGCACGACAGATTGTGCCACTGACAGAGGTAACGATGCCACAGAGATATTTGGCACTACATTGGAATCATATGGCATCACCAATGGAGTATTGATTGCTTGCAATGGTTGAGATGGGGGCATGGCCATAACTATACCAGGAGAGAAATACTGACACGGGGCAGGCAAGGGTGTGATACAGACACCAGGTAAGTCAGAGAGATTTGCAGGGAGGGTCTCAAGTCCTGAAATAGGAGTTACTGCTGGAATGATAGGATACGTAGGGAGCTGCAAAAAATGTACATAAAGAACATACATTATTGTATTGACAAGATCACAATACAAAATGTGTTGACCAGTGAATGTAGTGCTTAATTCACAATTCTATTACGCTATGCCTTAGTTACATATATAGGGCTTATGGCTGTACTTCATACATGCATTTTACAAGCTATAACATGTTTACTAGTCATTTGATCACCTAAGATGATCTACAAATGCAGAGAGGATCTCCATTCTGTACTTTTGAAAGACATTCAACTAAAAAAAATACAACAGGATCAATTGTAATTTGTTTACAGCAAAGCCATGTGTGTGTTTGGATGAAATTATGTTTGTTTTGGTTTTTATACGCCTTGTCTGCATTATGAAGCCCAGTTCTTTAAAAGACCATGCTATAGTCTAAAATATAGCAAACGGGTTAAGATGAAACAAAGTATTAAATTATATAGTCTTAAAACTATGTTTGAGAAGTCAATGGGAGGTATTTTTTTTCCTAAAATGGACTCATGCAATTAAAAGGGATATCCAAGTTAGCCGGAATATGAATGCATCTGATGGAGGATAATCAGAAGTGTATGGAAAAAAAAAAAATGTTTGCATGAAAAAACATAAACCATTTAAGCACTTACCTTGATGTTCGCAAAATCTATTGTAATTTCTGACAGTTTAAAAATCAAGGTTAACACCCCCTCCAATTTGTTTTGGCCAATCCGGTTAGAGAAAGATTTCAGACATAGCACCGTTAGTTGCTATGGCAAAACCACACAGCATAGCCAGGAAGCAGGGATGAGTCATATACCAGCAGTGACAACACTGCTCTCGTACTGGGTGTGGTGCAAAGCAGCATGGGATATGTAGGCAAAGGAGCCTGGGAAATGTAGTGCATCACTGACATGTGACAGGAAGCTGCATGAGGAAGCTGTAAGGAGATTGGCTGAGCTAGCAACAGCAGGTAAATAGTGGGTTAATATTGCTCCCCTGATGCTGCATGCTGATTGGGGGCTCCAGGTAGTCGTGTAGACACCCCCTGGGGGTGCTGCATGCTGATTGGGGGGGGGGGGCTCTAGGAAGTTTTGTAGACACCCCTGGGGGTGTCTACATAATCATTAGAGGGAGAAAATACAATGTTTTAGGAGATGTGCTGCATACACATAGGCTGCTTTTTGTCTACAGAGTGCAGGAATGTATTAATCCAGCTCACTTAGATATCCCTTTAAAGACCAGGTATATAAAATATGAAATAGGAGTGAAGTAGCTTTTGCTAAAATAAGCCTGATCTCAAGGAAAGTAAGAGAGACTACACACACTGCCTTCTGGAGGTTATACAAAGGTCAAGATGTAATATTTAATGTGCTTCATAGATTTCCTGAACTTCAATGAAAGTTGGTGAATCATTGTGTAGGGTCAAGTATAGCTCAGTACTTTAGTAATTCACTTGCACTATACTTGACCCAAAAGACTTGGGAGGATAAAGCATAACCATCGCCCGAACAGGAAGTAAACTATGTAAGAAATCCAGTGGGTGTCAAAAATGCATACACTTTTTAAAACAATGTTGGCTCAAACTTTTACACTATATGAAGTTTAAAGGATTTGTGTCTCTCCATTTCAACAACTAAACTTGAAAAATTGCAACTACTGTGCAATTTCAGATAGAGTATTGAAAACCACATGAACATAGTTTAAAACGATCAAGGGCAGAATTCTTTATAGACATTTTAGCTAAAAAACGGCCATTTCAATACTTCTGTAAGTGGCCACATAGCATACCAGTCGAGTAAACTGGGCAGGAGAAACCAGCACTGCAAAATGCAGTAATTCAAGCCTTTCCTATCATGTAATCTAACAAGACTAGGAGACATTTGGTGTAATCGGTGTGCCAGGCTCTGAACCAGTAGAACAAGTGGCATCACTGACACCGGAATTGCAGGAGAGAATTGCTGGTCTGCAAGAAGTGAAATGAGTGATACTCCTGTATGTGTTGCAGGGAAATATGAGTGAATGACTTTTACTACATTGCAAAGGTGACTTCCAGTACATATCATTCCCTGTCTTTCCCTGGTGAAAAAAAGCGATATGGAACACAACCGATTTTATCAAGCATTTAAAATATTTTTATTCCACAAAAAAAAAAAAAAAAAACTTGTGTAAATTTAAAATATGCTCAGTAAATCCCAATTAGACTTCATTCAAACTAACAGGAAATGCAGAGAGTATACTTTAGTCTGTAGATCTCATTGGCTGGCAGAAGGCTAGCCCCCAAGGAGCTGTTAAAGGAATCGTGAAGTCACCATCTATCTGCACCATTAGAGTGTGGAAAAGCATATGGAAAAAGTACTTTCCTCCTTAAAATTGCCTTTTGAAATCTGTTTTCCTGTCCTATAAATACATAATGAGCTGCACTGGCCTTTTTACTCTGGAGATATATATATATCTCCAGAGTAAAAATTACTATATTATATTATATTATATTAATATATATATATATTTTTTAAGATAAAGGGGTGATGACGAACACCGATAAAGTAGAGCTACTTAAAATCACTGCTAGAATTAATTTATGACTTAAAGGAAAGCACTTTTTGTACCCTCTGTTGATGCAGAGCACATTTGGTGACTACAGGATCTCTTTGAACACACACGGTGGCATCAAACTATTTGATATATTTGAAATTGTTGAATTTGAGGCATTTAAATATCTAAAAGGAAAAGCCCCGCAATCTCTTTGGGTCTTAAAAGAAAAGAAGAGGACAACTTTTAATAAAAGGTCTAATTAACGCAGTCTCCAGTGAAAATTTGAACCAGTCCTTTTAAAAATGTGTTGCCAAATTTTAGTAGCATTTAGCTTTTAGAGGTTAATTAATATAAAATGAACATCATGAGATACACGTATGCTTGCTAGGAAAATTAGAGGAATGCTCTGAAGATGTGGAACATGCAGCTCTAGCGTAAGCATACAGCATTTTAAAAGCATTTTGTTATGCTTTAAAGCAAAACTTTACAATGTGATAATTTGATTTTTTTCATATATTAAAGTGATCTGAACTATTCATTTCCATCCATACACTATTATTGTGCATTACCTGGGATGTAGCAACCTGGTGCTGTTGCAGTGGTAGAGTAGTTATCTGCAGAGGTTTTATCTGGGAGGATCCCAATTGAGCATGTTGAAGTTGGTACTGTGTATATGTGTGAGAGGTTGGCTGCATTGGACTGACCGTCTGACCAGTTGGGATCTGTTGTAATAGAGGTTGCTGTGGTAAAAAAAAAAATAATTATATTATGTGCAGCACAAGAAAAAAAAAACTACTAGTATTAATTTATCAACATTTTTTTTTATATAAAATCAAGCAAATCATTTTCATAATAAAATAAAAAAAAATAAAAAAAAAATATATATATATATATATATATATATATATATATATATATATATATATATATATATATATATATATATATATATATATATATATATATATATATATATATATATATTACATACATCTACAAAAAGGGATTCATAAAAATTTACTGGATGCCAAAATATTCTTTAAAAAAAAAAAAAAAAAAAAAAGCCTTTTTTTTATAATCTACAAAATATATATCTATGCAATGTTACAGGAATTGTACCAGTGTCACCATATCTACTTTAAGCAGTGCATTTTACCTGGTTGGACATTACAGGTGGCGACTGGCCAAACTGTGCCGACGTTACAGAAGTTGGCTGCATGCCTGAGTAGGGTACACTTTGTTCTTGGTAATGATGCTGCGATAGAACAGAAAGGGGTCCTTGTGCCACTACAATTCCAGGCTAGATTTAAAAAAAAAAAAAAAAAGAATACAATTCAGAACCGCCCAAATTGAAGGGCGCTTTTATCAAGGACATATTCTACATGCAGTCATCACCAGGGATTGTCAACACATTGGTGGTTGTCCTGGGGATTGGAACATATACGGCAATTCATGCCTTTAGAGAAATATAAATAAAAACAAATACATACACCATATCACAGCACAAGGTAAAAACAATGGTTTAGAGGTAAGAGAAAGTGTCTTTGGACTAGTTCTTGGGCGCAGAGCCAATGGAATAGTCAGATCCCATAACTGCAAATATGATGAAAAGCTAGAGAAATCAGATTCATGTTTTTGTGATCACATGATATTCACTTTTTCACCTTTAAAAAAAAAGAGCTAAGGAAAGATTGTACGCATAGAAAAAAAAAAAAAAAAACACAATTGAAAGGGATATTTCTCTTTGATGTTTGAAGATAATTGAAAATGCAAGTGCAGAATAAACTGCTACAGAAGCAAAAAAAGCGGAGTGTCCCAGGGGACTATCATTTGCAGATTTAACATTTAAGGTTACCAGTATTTAAGCTATGGACACTTATTGTAGTTATTTAAAAAGGCATATCTAAGTTTCCTGGATTACAAATGCATCTGATAGAGGAGAATCAGTATTGTATGAAAACATTTTTAACATGAAAAAATACCAACAATAAACATTAACAAACTCACCCTCAGGTCTGCAAGCAGGTGATTTTGTCAATTTACCCCCCTCAATATATCTCTAACCAAAACAAATTATGAATTTTGTGCCAATTTTAGCAATCACAGGCAGCTAATATATTTTAATAAATTGTAACAATTTTTAATGGCAGTTTGGGCAGGAAGGAATCATGGGATGTGAAGTCCCCCTGCAGAAGAAAGCATTGAGCTGCTGATGACTTTAAGGTTAGCAAACTGTTAAAATCTGTACCCAAATACAGTGTTTCTATTGGTAGGTATGCTGTGCTTATGTAAGCAGCTCTGGGGGTGTGGAAAGAACATTTTCTTTGTAAATAAAATAAATATTTGTGTATAGAATGACTCAATGTAATGCGTGTGCTTGATGAGCAGTATGTGTTAGACTAGAGAAAGGTTAAAACAGGGAAACTTAGATATACCTTGAATTACTTTTACAAAATTACTTTTTAGATATTGCTGGTAATTCTGAAATTTGTTAATCTATTAAGCGGGTGTTCATTTGTATGTAAACCGTATTTTTGAGAATTTTCAAAAGAGAGCTGTCACTTTAAAAGATTTTCATTTAAAAATTACTGATCAGTCTAGGAAAAAAAAAAGAAAAAAAAGAAAAGAAAAAAAAAAAAAAAAAAGAGTTGAATATCTTGGCACAATATATATATTTATCATGTGCTGAAGTAAATTTGTGCTTATTAAAATAATGAAACAGATTGGATACACTGAATATAAACCGCTTAAAAATAGCAGAATATAAATGTACACATGTATGCACACACTGTAAGATGCCATCCGATTGTTAAAAACTATTCAATAACACAGTACCTAAATAATTGAGCACTTTAGGCAAAAGAAGTGAAAGCGGCCAAAAGATTAAAGGATCTGTTTACAAAATGAGCTAATTAAACCATGTGGAAAGAGCATTGAGGTTCTGAAATTTCATGCATATAAAATGCTTTCAAGTCTTTGTTGGAAAAAAAATGCACACTGGACTTTCATTATAGGGAAATGAACTGAGTGGGAGGAATCTGAGAGACCACGTTGCAATACCTAATTGGATTCCTTTATGCTAGTCATGCAACTTTTTAATTACGGTTTTCAATCAATGTTTGGTTATTGCTTCATGTAAATGAGAAATGGGGAAAGAGAGTGTTGCAGCACTGCATGCGTAATAAGATGCGATTGAAGTATTGGAAAGAGATTTATGGATTGAAAGGACTTTTTGAAAGAAGGACCAGCTTCCATACTACACTTATTTTAGTACAAGTAACTGGCTATCAGGACATTGGAAGTTAAATCATTAAAATATATTTAGCACCAGTTCAAATTAAACAGAAAATGTTTACAAAATTTTACATTTGAAGCTCTGTTAACCAGATTATAGTTTTTTTTTGTTTGTTTTTTATTCTGCTGCCGTGATTGAACAAATAGTGTACATAACCCGATCTTAACAGGAAATTCATTGAACTTATAGGCACATCCCATCAAGTCCTGACTGAACCATGACATTGCAAGCTCCAGCTACATGCTTATATTTGTCATCACAGCATTAATAACTTCCAAATTTTCCATTTGAAAGTATTAAAGAATCAAAGTGGACCATCTTGCATGTTCAGTTGCAGCAATGAGTTTTATTGCATTTACAGAATCTTCAAGGACAAAAAAAATAAAAATACAAAAACTAAGTCTGCAATGTGACCGGCAGTTGAATTCATAATGGTTATAGAAGCTCTTCTAAAAATGTATACATTTTTAAAAATATAAATTTTTAAAAATGACAGCAATGAAATTGTAAGTGAGCCAAGGGTGTTTGGTGTATATAATGTGGCAGATGTAGCGTCGTTCGTTTTCTATGTCGTGCAAGTTTTTCGGAATATCCGTAGCTGTTTTGCGTGTTTAGGGACCTTTAGCCTCGTTTTATTCAGCGGCCATTTTTTCTCTCGCTTAGAGAATTTTTTAGTGTCTAAACGGCTTTAATTTCATGTAAGTGGAGGTGTAACTTTAGTTTTCGAGGTCCTGGGTGCTCCCTCTTGCTGTAGGTAATCTTTTTATGTATTTGTTGTGTGTATTTGTTAGATTTTTGATGTTTTCATGTGCGCCTGTTGCAGCTGTTTTTTGCGAGGTCGTAATGTGTCTCGTATATTGTTTGCGTTACCACGTAAAGTTTGCGAGGGTCGCAGTTGCTGGCAAGGGGCGCCAAAGGCGCTCCTTGCCAGCAACTGCTACCCTCAATTCACGAGGGCCGCGGCTCGCTTTGCGAGCGCCGCGGGCATGCTACGCAAGCCCGCAAGCGTGAGCAACGGCTGTTATGTGATATTTTGTCACTATTTTTAGTAGGGTGGTATTTATTAATTTCATGTCCCTTTAAATAATTACTTTTAAAGGAAGGTATTAAGGGACAGGAGGCAGGCATTGCAGAGAAAATACAAAGGTTTAGAACATTACATAAGAAGGTTAAAGGCAGGAAAAACAGAAGACATCTTATTTCCATAAACAAGCAAACATGGGTAGAGCGTAATTTTCTACCTACCACCTCACTTGTATTTTCCCCAAAAGCTGGGATACTCCCAAACTGCTCAACAGGTGTTCTTAGGGTCACACGGGACTTGTCTTTTCCCTGTGTTGGCGATATTTGATGGGTAAGTTCTCCAATACTACAAGGCTCTTGCACACTTCCCCTTTTTAGTTTTCTGGGTCTTGAAGTTTGCCTTGAATTTTGGTCAATAATAAAATGCAGGGATTCATGGAGCCCTGGTAAATCTAGACTCTGTCCAGAAGCTCTGTTGTCTCTAAATGTAGGCACGGAGATAGAATGCTTATCTAGATTATATACACATGGTTTGTTGACTGTAAAAAGATCAGGACATAGAAAGGAACAGGACCTTTGAGAAAGTGTTCTGCACTTGAGATGTGCTGAACATGCCTGACAATTCTGGACCTCTTTCTGCATAGTCTCTGAAAGACGCACAGAGTCGTTCAGTGCCGCATGGTAGGACACTGAAGCTTTGGTCTTAACATTACCTTGTAGGTATATAGTGGGATCAGAAGGGGTCAGATCAGTCTGTGCCATAGAGGTTACTATGGAATCACTATGCCGACGAGAAGTAATAGAAGAAATTTGACCAGTTTGAAATAAGTTTTCCTCAATGTTGGAAAGTTTTCGCAAAGAGCCCAATGAATGCAAGTTGCTTTCTTTCCCATTGGATAATTTATAGGGTGAGTGTTCAACAGAACGGCCATACTGATGTGTAAAAGAATCCAACATTTCTTGGGGAACTTGTGACTTGTGTAATTTTATAGGAGGTTGAGTATACTGGTTTGTGTTTGGAAGGTTGACGGCTGAAGCACTGGTTGTTCTCAAACTACCATTGTAGCCCATAGAGGAGTTTGGAATAGGGTCTTTTACCAGGTTGATTATAGAAGACCGAGTAGAAAAGCTTGGCTCAAATAGCTTGCAAACAAATGATGGAATAGCACCATGAGGCTAAACAATCAGCAGATGACATGAACAAAAAGAAAGAAAAAAATGTAATGCATTCAAATCAAACTAAAATAAAGTTAACAAAAACAAAAAAGTTTACAGTAACAATCTACTAAAATAAGGTTACAAACTTACTGCTGAAGGCTGCTGGTAATGTCCCAGATGCTGTGGACTCTGTGACAAGGCCTGGCCATCAATGGGGGGGCTATAGACCCGATGAACAGATGGAGGTATAGAGTCCGGCAGAGAGGAGTATATCACACTTTGCTGGCTGCTCTGTGAATCGGAATACACAGTCGACCCCTGACCGCTGTCAAATGTGCTGTCAGCTGCCAAACACAAAGAGGTTATTGGAACAATATATAATACACTGCAGGTCAGGCACTAACGGCAAATTACATAAACTGTTGGAATAGCCAGAAATCCAGCAAGGTTATACCTGCCTAATGAAGAAGCTGTATTTTCTCAGATTTGTGTTAAAGTACGAGCTAAAAAAGACTTCTAAAGCAGTTGTATTTATTTTTTTTTCTTTATTTTTTTTTTAACAGAGGAACCATTCAATTCTTATAGAATGGGTAAATTTGGTGTTTAAGCAAATGTATCATTTTAAAAATAAAAATACCTCTGAAGATTAATTTGTAATATGCATTTGTTTATAATAAACAAAAAAACACTGGATAATAATAATAATAATAATAATAATAATAATAATACCCCAGTAGTCATTGTGGGAAGATTTCAAATGCAGAGAAGACTTACATCTATTGCTAATGATGTAGAACTTAAGTTGGCATTAATTAAAAGTGTAACTTCGCACAAGACCACCCTCTCCATTGGTATTCACAAAAACAATAAATATTACCGTAACTGAATGTAGCTTCATAAATGAAAGGATCATTGTAGTATCACACATTTCACAAGCGACAGTTATTACCAAAGAAGTTAGTAGGTATGTAAACAGAAACATAAAAGCATTTAAGAGAAAGTCTTATACTTCTCTGTCCAATATAGATTCTGTAGGTAACTTCTGAGGTAATGTTATCCTATGGGGCCTTACGCAGTCATTGTATACTTTTGTCAATGGGCTATTTGAAGAGGCTGTTTTTATCAGCCGTCAGTCCATTTTACGTGTACTGTTCCTCCCACTGCTCCTATGCGTGTAATCATTTTACCATGCAAATTTTTTAAAAAAGGTCTCACTATTCAAGAGCTACTAAAGGCATTTTTCTTTGTTGCATCTACAATAGGGCTTTGAACAATTTTTTTTTTTTTATGAAACTCCTGGAGCAGAATATACTGATTTGAATGTATAATTGTCTTTGGGGGCATTGTCCCCATCAGCCAATGGGCAGAAACTTAGCTGTACGAGTCATAAGTGTCTGCCAATGAGATTGAGTATTGCAAACAGCTGACACAGAGGGATTTCCTACAACATTTCCGGTTTAAAAAAAGTTATTGGAAACAAAAGTTCTATAAAAAATTATTATTCATTTCTTTAAAAGTCGGTTTAAAAAATGCTATTTTAATGCAGCTTTTATTTTAATTTTTTAAACCAAAACTGGTTTAATAATACTTAATTTTAACTGTATGATCACATTTTACCCATTTACCCAAGTAAAGAGCTTAAAAAAAAGAGCAATCTATTAATATTACACTGAAGTGGCCCTTTAAAAAAATGTTTATTTTAAAAAGATGCATACAATCTTTAAACTTCTCAAAAGAAGATACAATGAATATGGAACTTTATAAGTTCTTTAAAGCAGTCCTGCAGAGCAGATGTTTGGGAACCAATGATCTACTGAAGTTAATTGTAGTGACACTTTCACAACTGCACCAAATCTAGGTACCTTTGTGCAAATCTGTTGTACTGCACACAATTAGCACTTTCAATCCCACAACGGGCAAAAATGACAGGAGAATTAGTCATATTTCCACACTTTCAGATTTATTTCTGAAACCACCACTGTAGAGGGAGACAGAATAAGAACATAATGCAGACTAGACTTGGAACCATGTTGCTATCTCCCTCTGCAATGCAGGGTGAAGTTAAAAAAGTACTTAACACCGCCATGAGACAAATTTTAGATTTCTTCAAGACCGGTTATTTTTCCCCCAGACAATACAATGATGAAGAGTATAACAATCCACCGGCCTGTACTGCTTATAATTCAACGCCACTTGAAAAATTAACATTGGCATTCATGCTGAATACGCAATTCCTACTAAGGTTCAAGCAACAACTCAAGCTGTAATGAACGGATATATAGGATTAAGATTGTAACCGTGAACCAAATATATTTTCACATAATTCTTGATAATAATGTACGGCACCTTTCTATACCCATTGTGCCTGTTATAAATGCTTCAAATCAACACACTATATGTGATTCAGTGACCATGTGATTTGAGTGTAATGGCTCAAATAAAAAAAAAAGCAGAAGGCACACATTTAAATATTTAAAAAGCCAATATATTAAAGTTTCTCTTTTATAGAGTTTGTATCTAAGCTTTATCTTAAGAATTGCAAAATTACCTCTTTACAGGAAACTGAATGGTGTAAATATATTTTTTTAATGCTCTTAAAATGTACTGTATGTTTGCAACATTTTGAAGCATTACTTTGGTCCGATGGCACAAATTTGGAAACCAAAAAAAATGTGGTTTAGAGACATACATTCTCCACTCCCCATGTTTATAAGTCACCACTGCCGTCAGTGGGAGACTTAACACAACAAAACATTTAACCACTAGATAAGGGCACAATAGTTCCCTAATTTGGACTGTACAGGAAGACAAGAATAATAAGTCACAGCCTTGTAAAAAATAACAAACTTTTTTCATCCACTATCATCACAGGACAAGACAAGTTAAGGAGAAAATTATTAGGTGGCTATTTGGGGATACTTGGTACCATATATAGGCTCTTCATAGTCAATATCCAATTCAGATTGGCTTTAGCCATTTGAGGGTTTGATCAACACTTTAGTCTAAAAATGGTCCCACAGCTCAATCCATGTTTAAGAAACATTGTATACTACAGATTAGCGGCTCATAAAAATGTTCCCAGATCAGAAGAAAAAGTTAAGTAGGATGATACAAAACACACACACTAAAGTTTCATTTAGCGTTGAAGAGTACATTTTAAATGGCAGATAAGTTAATGAACAACTAGATCTATGACTTATGGTAGCAGTATATTTAAAGTACTAGAATCTCCGCTTCTTTGCCCCTAAAGATGGGCAGGAGGAGGTCTCTGGGACCAGCATCTTCGGATAGACCACCATTACCTCACAGTATTTTTCAACACAAAAAAAAATTATAGGGGCAACCACGATTGACAGGTCTTAGCATAGAAGTCAGAAAAAAGAATAGAGATCCACTGGAGAAGGTATTTGCAACACACTCCAGTATCTTTGCCAAGATAATTACAACCAGACATAAGATGTGCCTTGCGTGCTGTGGTCCATAGGGTCATAGAGAGTCTGACAACTAAACCAATGATAAAATATGATCTTTAAAATTAATGTTAAAAAAATAAATAAAAAGGAGGGGTTACAATGCTATTAGTACTTGAATGGAACTATATTCAGTACAATGCTAAATCCCAATGTTCAGCAAACCGTTTCTCAACGGAAAATTTCCAGTAACACAAGTTTGGTTAAACAGATTGAATTTCCATCCCAAGCAATTTGTTTTCATTAGGATTTATAACAATAAAAGATTAGGAAGTCACGTGACATGCAAAAAAAGGTTAAATTATCCAGTCATACTTCCTGTAATCTAAATTATACAAGGACAGCAACAAATCATTGCGTTTTAATGAAATGTAATGCAGTCTGGAATCCTACACCATGCGTTCTGCATTAATAGGTATATGCTGCTAAATAAAGACAATCATGAGTTTTATTGGCATCATGGTATATCTAACAAATACAGATCACAATTACTAAGTGCAAAACAAAAGGAGTTCAGCGGTGGGGGCTTCTTCACAAATTACACACAATAAAACACTTTACAAGAGGGCCACTGTAGATAGTTTTATTACATTTTTTTTTTTTTTTTTTTTTTTACAGATTTTTCCCAAAACCAGTAACTGGAAAAATGTGTATGTGCTCATGGCTTACACAGTTGCTGAAGAAAATCTTAATTTTAGCATACTGGGATGGTGTGTAGGGGTTCCCATGTTGAACATTAAGAGCAATGCTTGATGACTTGAAAAAAAAAATGGCGCCCACCTCCTTCGATCAAATTCAGCAATGGAGGATTTCTGTCCTCACTGGGGAGAAGTTAAACTAAAATCACCCCTCACCAATACACAGAAGAAAGTAGTTGCACTATTACAGTCTTGCTACAAGCCACTTGTTTTTAATAGGAATGCAATCCCAAGATTGATATATGGTGTAAATATTTGTTTTTAATGGTCTTCAAAATGTATGTTTGCAAATTTGTGTCGACGGACCAAATAAATGCTTACAGTTTCGATTCAAAGTGTGGTTTAGCATTTTAAAAGATATTGCTATTTATGTCTGCAATATCCCATGTTAGCGGTGTGGCTCAGTGCAGCTCAATATGCAAATGAGGATGACTCACCCTGCCCACTTGTGCCACCAGGCAGACTATATAGTCAGGTATATGAGATTGCATGGCTCCTGCAACAGGCTGTCCAAGGACAGTACAAGCAATGCTGTCCAAGTGAGGCATGGGGGGCAGGCAGGGAACACAACTGATGGCACAAAACTTTTCCAGGTCCCTGATGTGTGCGTTTCTCTCTCCCTCCTGAGCAGTTCGGGGTGTGGGGATATTGTACAGGGCAAGCGTGGCCTGCTGTGCTAGCAACTTCAATATGTGAATTTTCTTGCAATTTAGACAGCCCATAGAGGACAGGAGAAAATAAATAAATAAATAAATAAAATAAATAAATCAGCCCACTGGGGAAGATGGCTGCCCACTAATGCAGTTTATGATTAAGCTTTTTTTGTTTTTTTAAACAATCATTCAATACACATATTGTTAATGAAATTACGCTGATTGAGTCCCGCTAGCCTCTAAGCAAGATAGCAGTCACTTGGGGAGCACAGAATGAGAAACAGAAGGTTCCAGAAATAAAATGTTCTTTGGATTTTTTTTACAAGGGAGGAAGTAAGGTGGATAAAATTAAGAAATGAAATTGGTTAAAAAAAACGTATTATCAGGATGCCCAAAGGAGTATGTTACTATAGTGCTATTATGGGGTATGTCTCAAGAAATCTGTCCCAGTCCAATACGGAACCATAGCTCAATTTCAGTATTTTATAATACAGCAAATGGAGGCTTTTCAATATTTACAAGAGAGCTTTTGTACAGTTTTTTTCATGCTAGGATTTGGGTGTTCTATTAGTTAATGGTTTCATTAAAATCACTTGCTAGGATTAAAGGGACACCACAGTCACTGTATGTACTCTTCAGGACCAGACAGAAGATGGAAAGTTATGTCGAAAAATTTATTTGCATTTAACAGATTAAAAATTAACTTCGATATTGTATTCTAAAGCTCTAAAGAATTTGCAAAGGTAATAAGGTTGAGGTTATAACAGTCACGCTGGTCCTATTTCATCAGCTTTAATGATTTCTATACTTATCCAGTACAGAGATGTGGCTCTGAGTAAAAATATTTTTAGTGCTCTTCCTATTGGACTAAATCAAGCCTTAATATATATTTTCAATATGGTCTTTCATGAACAAACTAAAAAATTACTATAGAAACAAAAAAAAAAAAAAAAAGTTATGGTTGGATTCCAAACCATAAAAATTTTAAAATTTCCAAGCCCTTCTACCAATGGGACTATGTTTTACATGGAGGTGAAAAACAATAGAAGTAACATTGAGCTAATTTTGGAACTACCTTTACTGTACAGCATGCACGCACACTATACATATATACATATCTATATCTGAGATATATACCCTAGAGCTACATATGTGAACTTTACAATTTTCTTCAAAGACCAGCACATCTCATTCTATTTAATACCACTGGCTGAATCGTATTCTATATAAGGAGATTGCAAAGGAGAGTTAGAAGCACCTTAAAACCATTGAAATCTCCCCCACCAATACTCAGAAGAAAGCAGTAGCGCCCTTACCGTCATGCTACAAGCCAATTTTTTTTTTTTTTTTATAGAAATGCAATCCCAAGAGCTTTCTAGTTCTGCTGTATTATTAAAGTATTTGAAACAAGAAATTAAACAATTTTCAAAACCTTGCTTATAGAAAAAATAAAGTAGGAGGAGATGCTTACATGCAACAGATGTGATGCTGGCTGGCAGTTTCAGGGGGTACGTTTGCTGGTCTGTGTCCGCCTCCTCTGGCTCAGTCAGGATATGTTGACCTATTTGGGAAGAGTGGGCAAGTGGAACCAGTGGGGTTTTTGGTACCTGCAGCTGCTCCAAAATATCAGGTTCTTGGGCCTCTGGACACATTCGCTCCCTTCTCCACTTTATTAAAGCAACTCTGTCCCTTATTGACTTTGCAATGATCTTCACATCATGTTCGTGAAAGAATCCAGATTCCACCTACAAAGAAAAAAAATGTAACATTTTATTTAATATACAGTATTATTATTATTTATCTATGCTCTAAAAAAAGGCACATTACATGCACCATTTTTTTTAAAATCATATTCTTGATGTTAAATTCCATAATCATTAAACATTTTTGTTGTTAAGTCCTGCGTCCATATGGTCAGCGAGAGTTGGACACGAATGCCAGGCACATCTGCCTGTTTCTAGTTGCGCTTATCCATATGGTTTTCTTGGCAAATATACTGGAGTGGGTTGCTAGTTACTTCTCCAGTGGCCAGAGATTTGTCTGCTCTCTCTTCTATGACCAGCCCATTTTGGGTGACTCTACATGGTATAGCGCACAGCATCATTGAAGTACACAACCCCCTTCACTACCACAAGGTAGAGATCCAGAAGGGGAACCATTAAATTACTTCATATAAAACTAATGTAATGTGATTAATACAAGTATATGTATTACATCACATAAACATTAAAAAGGAACCACTGTGGTCAGATGTATTACTTTTAAGAACTGTACTTTAATATAACAGATTTAGAATATATAAAAATAAAAATAAATGAAAGGCAATTATGCCATTGTGAAAGCAACCGGCATGTCTGGAGACTTTGGCTACACACTCCTCCCACATCAAACTGTGACTTTAAAGGGAACCCCAGTTTACATGGAAACAGCCACCTAAATCTACATCTGCAGGCAAGAAAACAAAAAATGAATCCCTGCAGTAATGAATTGCACATTGTAATTTTGTTTTCTTTCTTAAAACATTTGCCCATTAACAAATTTAAGTCAGTAATACACATGTATGCTAGAATATTGTGAGAAGTGCAATATATTAGATTGCCTTGAAAGCAGCTACAGGTTTTGTACATAGATAGAAATAAAGTGAGGGAGCTTTCAAACCGATGTCGTTCCTTCAGCACGTTCCTTTGAAGTTTCTGAGGTTATTTTGGAAACTATGTCAAGGCTGGCATAAAAGAGCACACAAACACTGCTTGAGATGCATTTCCACAGAATGCACAAGGAAAGCAGTGTCTTCTGTCATAGATCCTTACACAATATACATCTGACACTAGAACCTTAGGTTGTCAACATCTGTATTGAACAATAACAGAAGTCTCTTTTGCCATGGACAAAACTGAACAAGCTGCATCCTTCCAGCTACATGACAAAAAAAAAAAAAACACACACACACACACACACACACTAGAATAATGTTTTGATCTCACAGTTTTAAAATTTTCTTTCCAATAATCTTTATGTATAAAAGGAAAATTATTCAGCTTTTAAAAGTTTTATGTGCAATTCCATAAGAGTAACTCCGGTTTAGCAATTACTTAAAATAGCTTTTGACTATTATCAAAATAGGGATCATCACCCTATATTCCCAGTAATTTTAATTTTATTTATTTTTATCAACGTGAAACTAGATCTACATCGTACTAGATTTTTGGTTCTAGAGTGTATAATTCCTGAAAATTATTTTTACGCCTGTATTCTTATGAAAAATAATGTGTTTCAAATACTAAATTAGCAGTTTTAATGTGCAGATTAGAAATACAGTCTGACTGCGATGGTAAAATGGCCTCTCCTAGATTAGATCACCGTTTTACCAAGCAAGTCAGCACAAATTGGCAGACTGAACTGCACTTAAACATTGATGGAGAGGCTTTCTTATGCTGAATATCTCAGGAATGATTTATGGTAGAGAAAACAGATCGTACAATGTAGAGATGGTTCTTCATGCTCTTTAAAATTAAATTATTTTTCTGTTGGGGTGGCAGTGTCCATTTAATGTGCAGGTTTCTTTTATGAAGATGAGCAGAGTTCAATTCTTTGTTGAATGACTGACATAGCTGGCTCTTTAATTATAACAGGTCATCAATTACTAATTTAATAATATAAAAAAAAAAAAAAAAAAAAAAAGGAAGGAAGGAAGAACTGCTGAGTAAATTAACATGCTCTCCCCTGTTAATTGCATTGATCACACAGAGGTGAGGCTTACACGAGAGCACAAGAATGCAAGCTTAAACAAAGTCACGATGCCAATAAACGCAGAGGGGAGTTTATTATCTATAAATGATTAAACCGAAAAATATTTTAAAATATCAAATATCTATAAACAAAAACTAGATATAAAAACACAAGTTGTAAACATCATTGTGTCACTTTAAATTGCAAGCAGGGGCACCTGAACTAGTAAGGAGATGTAGCGCCATTGGTTTTTAACACGCAACACTTGTCTGGTTTTCATTCTGAATGATCCCTAAATGAAAATGTATTGATTCACTGACTCAAGATATCTTATCAGAGGAGAGACCATCCAAGCAAAACCGGTTACTTCTGCAGTTTACACATTTACCCCCCTCCTCTCCGTTTCGCACAATGACTGATTTCAGTATTGACATCCTCCTCATAGAAAACAAACATTGTAATGAACCAATTAAAAAAAATGGCAATGACTCTTCTGATTGTTAAAGGACGGACGACACCTCATTTAAATGAAGGACGGGCACTATATTTCTGTATGAGATAGATAGGATAGACAGACACCCATACACAGCGGAACATTGTTCGTGAAATTCAATATTCGCCACATTTGTTCTGCAGATAAAATGAAAAAAAGTCACTCCCCACATAGTTATCAAAATATAAATTCAGTGATAATGCGATACTATATTCTTCCAATTCAGTATTCGTCAAATTAATGAATTATTCAGACTGATACGGAATCGGACAAATATAGAATCACAATATCACTTAATGAATTTATATTTTGATCATCATGTGGTGGATGACCGTGACGAATATTGGATTTTTAAATAAAGTATAGGAGCTTTTTTTTCCCAAATAAGGTGATGAATATTGATTTGACAAATATAGGGGCTGATAAACAGAGGTTCCACTGTATTATACGAAATACATTATTTGGAAAGCACCATATTATTTTAACAGATGTTCTATGCAAATGAAGAAATTAAATATTTTTTTCACAGAGGAACGGCGGGCGTTCGAGAATCTTAGCATCTTTCATAAAACCTTGTAAATATATATGATACCACACCCCATTTCTGCACTACTTTTAGTGAGGTGTGGGTAACTTTATTTATAGGTAATTGGAAATCTTAATATTAAAATGTGTACTCCAAAGTCCTTTGTGTCTTCTCCTTCCCTCCATTCTAAGGGCATGAGCTTTCAATGGTTTATCAGGGTAGAAAGTATCGTCCAAACTGCATGAAGATGAATATTTGATACTGCAGTGGTGGCTACCAGCACATAATAGTTGCCTATAGGATTTCATAAAAATTAAGAGGATTAAAAAAAAAAAAAAAAAAAAGGCAGATTTTTTTTCTTTCAAAAAGGTGCATATTGTAAATTCAGACCTAATGTAATTTTTTTTATATATCTTTATTTAGAAATATCTGGTCATCATGTGCATGAGAGATTACAGATTCATTCAATTCAGAGAACTGGTAGAAGCATTCCTACCTGAGGTTCACTAATAAATATGTGCAATGATGTAGGAACCAAGTGCGGGCAGCTCTGGCTGGGAAGCAGTTATAAAGGGCTTCCAGAACGAGTGTATAGATCGACGTCCGTTCATGTATAGACAGTTTTTCGTTGGCTAAAGGTTTGCTGTGTTATGGATTCCTTTGCGCACGGTTCTGAAAACCCTTTGAGATCATCAAAGCAGTGAGATCACCCGTCTTGGCGACAGGTCCCAAAGGGGTAGATACAGGCTGCTCAGCAAGTTTAATATGGATTTTAACCATCATTGAATTTTTTTATTTTTTTATTTTTTAAAACAACCACCAATTCCTAAAACACAATTAAAAAAATGTTTTTGCTATTTTAGTAAAATGATCACTGTAATAGCACAAGAGTATATCCTTGTAAAAAAATGTGCAACCAACCTGATTTAAATAAATACCTACAAATAACCATTTTTTTTTTTTTTTTTTACATGCATGGCCCTTTCTCTGCATTCAGAACTTGGGGTCAGTGATTAAGAGGGGTTTCAATGCAAAGAAAAAACTAAAATCAAGAAAAAGAGAGCCCAGGCATGGTGTTAGTCTATTCAGGACTTGGAATAGTCGAAGGTACAAATGCATCAAGTATTTTAGTCCCCATATATCTGTCAAGAACCAGGTAAGAGTATATCGACACTAATTTGTATGGCAGATTTGTGCCATTAACTGTGCCAGAACTAAAAGCAGTTCAATGATTTCGAACAGCTTGCACCTCCTAGAATTACCATTACCTTAGACCTGTTTTTGCTGGTACTGGATAATTCCATACCTTGTACTCACGTTCTAATATTGTGATATACACATACTTGACACATATACTACTCCAAGCCAGGTTGCCGCCAATAGCCACACCACCCACTTGGCTTATTGATATCAACAATCTCAGAAATGTCACACTGAACATTCCACTCTGCTATCCCTTTTGTCATCTCAGGTAATAGAGCTCCCATGTGCTGCGCGTTTCCACTCAGTGTGGGCGGACAAGGAATGACTCACAAATGTGCTTAGACATATCTGAGTCAGACTTTCACGATTTACTTCAGGTCTTCAGAGTCTCTGTAACATTATTTGAAGCAATGGATGCCATCAAAAGTACAGCCTGTCATTTGGTTAGAGAAGAGTCCTCTCACACTGGAACAGCTTGATAACCAGAGGATTTCAGATGTTACTTTTACCTTTGCAAATATATTATAAAATAAAAATAAAAAAAAACAGCAGAAAATGTGAACCACCATGTCATGCCCAGGGCCTGACTGGACAGTTTTACACTATGGCCTGGGCCTGACTGGAAAGAAGTTACCCTGTTTTTATTATGGTTATGCATTTCTTAGTGTTTATGGTTAGAATAGGATTACACTGTTATACTGTATGTATCTTGGTTTATGCTCTGCAGAACATATGTATTAGGTTTCATGTTATACGAATTGCAGAATAGGTAGTATGTTTTTTTTACAACACACTATTTCATCAGCCCCCACCAAAATAAGATTAAGGCCCATTATGTTACAGTATTGTTATCTGATGATGCACTCAGCCCCACCTAAATAGACTTTTAATCTGCTCAAGACCCCCTGTGTTTGAGTGTTTTTCCCAGTAGCAAGAGGCTTAATGATTGGCCAGTCTGTGTGCCAGAAAATTGTATAAAATGTTCCAATTAATAAAGGTATACAGTGGTATCTGAATTTAAATAGACAACGTGCAAGTGTCATTCTGTGCATTAATCCTAATTCTAAAGGATTATATGGTGTTCCAAATATCCTGAGGCCATCTTCTGTACCAGAGGCAGTAAGAACTACACCTTCCTGCTGGAGTAGGCTTGAACTAGGTTCTTGTCAAGTCCCATTGAAGAAGCAGGTTGTGACACACCATAACAAACTCAATAGCCCTCCCAACAGATTCTCTTTGTGGCAAGTGTGATCAAATACATATAAAATACAAAAAAAAAAAAAAAAAAAAAGAAGGATTTTGAAAATGTTCAAATAAAGTTGAAGTAACTTTATTATGAAATTATATTTGATTGTGTTATGATTAAACTAAAAATGGATATTTCAAAATACTATAAAATTCAAGGTACATTTGCCCCCCCCCCCCCCCCCCCCCCCCCCAAAAAAAAACACATTTTAAAATAAGTTTTACCATTTCTTGGGCAACATCATCTGGCGTTTCCTTTTCCAGATCAAAAGTGAATTCAATGGCTCCATTATCTTTGGGTTTTCCTTTCAGTTTCTTAGCATCTTCCACCCAAAGTCTTAAAGCAATTGTTGATTTCCTACCATGGTCCTCTTCTGCAAGTTCCACTCGTACACCAGTGTCTTCAGCAAAGAAGGCATGGCTTAGCAAGTCTTTAATTTCATATCTACCCAAAAAAATAAATGAAAAATATGAGCGTTTAGCACTCTGCAACAAACTTTCCCTTTTGCGATAGAGATATTGGACATTTTTGTGGACAGCTCTTCCAAAACTTTGCTTATTTTTGAAGGAAATCCAATTTAATCACAAGAAGTTTGCGAGGGAATATTCTTACTCAAAATTTGTATTTTATTCAGTAGAGAAGCACTTCGCCCAAGAACATGAGCTACATGTTGCATTAAATATCGATCCTCCAAATTCCCCTTACTTTAACCCTATTGAGCACCTGTGTGACCACCTTGATCGCCATGTTGGCAAATAGATCCTCCACCACACAAACTCTTCAGCAGCAGTCCCCCCCCCCCCCCCCCATCTAGCTGGTGGCCATGCTGCACCCAGAGGTTACTTGCGATGTTAGCTGGTGGTCATAATAGTGTGTATAATTATAATATTTTAGCTCATCTTGGTGGGGCAACACAGTGGTCCTTTAAAAATGTATGGTACACTAGGTTATTTTCTTAATCTCTAAAGATTTATGGTACCCAGCCATTTTTTGCAACTGTTGCAGCAGCTAACCAAGCCAATTGACCAGTGATGACCAACCTATTTCACTTTAGTTGTTAAAAGGGTATTATGGTGATTTAAAACTATTTTACCCAAAGCAAAATAGTAAAAGTCGCTATAGTAGGAAATTATTAATAATAAATGTGTAGATAATTAGGAGAAGTGAATAGGAGTACAACTAAATATAATTTGCTAATTTTAGGTAGATATACTGTATTGGGTTTGCATTTAGAAAGATCAAGCGAGACTGTATGCATTTATCAACACACAAGATTTGTTCTATTAATGGTTTGGTGTGTATCACAAGTAAAATACAATATTGTTATACAATATATTATATTGCAAAAATATATATCTAGCCCAGGGAGACAGAAGGAGCTTAGGGAGATTAATGCGTGACTCGGGTACAATCTCTATAGCAGGGATGGATGGCACCTTAATGATGATGGAGCTTGTGTGTTGGGGGATAGGATAGTGGAATTTTTAAAATAGGGGGGGGGGGGTATATAGAAGTAATAGGTTAGAAAGAGTAGAGGGGGTAAGGAATTAATTAACTTGTCATGGGGTGGAGAAGGGGGAGGGTTAGTAGAGTTATTTAGCAATACCTCCCTATTGACTAAAGTACAGTGGCAGGCACTTCAAAACTACAAACTCATAAAATAAGGTGTATGCTTATTAATGCCAGAAGCTTGCCAGGAAAATGGGAGTAAGAATTATTAGCAGATAATGAGAAATGGGATTTAATAGGCATTACTGGAACACGGTGGGAGGATTCTCATGACTGGACTGTTAATCTGGATGGTTCTAACAGATTCAGGAAAGATAGGGGCAATGGTGTATACAAAAAAAAAATAAAGGAGCAGAGATTTTTCTGTATGTTAAGCCTAAATGTAAGCCTATAGTCAGAGACAATATTTATGCTGGAACTAGCGATAATGTTGAATGTTTGTGGGTAGCGTTAAATAGCGGAGCAGCACATTCTAAAAGAATATTGGTTAGAGTATGCTGTAAACTCCTAAATATAATAAATTTAAAGTGAGGAACTCCAGTTATTGATACAGATTAGAAATGCTGCTAAGCACGTTTTATTAAATGGGAGATGTTAAACTACCCTGAAAAAAAAAAAAAATTGATGAATGAGACCAGCAGTTCAGCGAAGGCGAGCAGGCTCTTGAATATACTTGGAGATTATTATCTGGCCCAGGTTATATAGGAACCTACTAGAAAAAAAAAAGGCTATCTTGGATTTAGTTGTCACAAATAATGATGTGGTATCAAATGTTGAAATAAGGAAACATTTGGGAAACTATGATCACAACACAGTCTCATCACAGTGCTCAATGCCAAGCAGCAGCAGCAAAGGCAAATAAAATATTAGCATGTATTAAGAAGGGTATAGAAGCAAGGGAAGCAAATATAATTCTGCCACTATACAAATCTCTAGTGCGTCCTCATTTGGAATATGGAGTACAATTTTGGGCACCACTTCATAAAAAGGACATTTTAGAACTGGAAAGAGTACAGAGAACGGCATCAAAACTAAGGGGAATGGAGGGGCTAAGTTATGAAGAAACACTAATCAAATTAGACACCCTTTTTTTTTCCCCATCAGAACCTTAGCAGATTCCTCATGTATCGGCACATATCTACATATGTAGATTTGAAAAAGGCCAAAATACTATTCCGTATAGAGCTTTAGTGTCGTTTTATCTGGTGTGCTTTTTGAGGAAAACTAAGTGATCTTTCCCCAGTGAATCATAACTTGCATACACACACAGAATACAAACAAGAGAGTTTATACAGAATCAAAGTAAAAAAACAGAGGTGTGCGGTCACCATCTCCATTGCTCTACGATTCTAGCTTGTATACAGCTCTGTCATCTAATATTTACCAAATCTTCTGACTATTCCCTAGGCAAAAAGTTTTATTTTATTTTTTATTTGGTTGTAGGAAAAGGAATATATAAAACTAACCAAACCGTGGCTTTTAGTTACCGTTCTGTAGTGCAGTACATATACACACACTGATCTCTAGGATATAATAATCTCGTCAAGGTTCAGAAATTTCTTTCCTTGAGAGAGTATTTGTTTTTGATAAAAAGCTACTCAAACGACAGTAAGCTAGCAATTTACCCGAGCTGTCCGCAGCTTAGCTGACTCAGTGCAATTACATTGTGTGGACCTGACCTGCATACGACAGGGCCAAATGCCAACACAAGCACAGCTATATTAGGATCCTTAAGATTTTTACTGAAAGCATTGCGGTTTGTTAGTCAGACCTCTGCTGGCTGTAATTACTGAGTGACATACAGTTCTGGAGAGGTCCTCAATGGCTCACCTTTCCTCCTTTTTCTTGCATATGCATTCCCCGATAATTTCTTTGATTTCTGGGTCTGACACTTTGTCAAAACTTGCAGGTTTCACACCCTGTGGAAAAAAATGCAATTTATTCACATGATGAGAAATCTATTTTGATGTGATTAAAACGGTTGGGTGGTATTCTGGCAATGCTACAATGTTGCAAAAGTCAAGCTGAGAACATCTCATTTAAAATTTCAGCATACATTACAGAGTGTCTTGCCTTAATGTTATTAGGGTAATGCATACCCCACATTAATAAGCAAACAGCCATAAGTCCTTCAGCATACAATTCAAGGACCACTGTAGTGGTCCAGCTTCTCATTTTCAAGATGTAAAATTCAGTTTAAAAACCACAGCTTTTCAATTTATCACGGTTAACACAGAAAAATTAACAGGTACTGAAAATAGCTTGTTCCTCCCAAACTGTTGGCTAAAGCTCCATCTTTTATAAACCTTTTAGATTTGGTGATACAGAATACATTACTTTGACATACTTAAAAACTTTCCTACAACTACTTCATCGCGCCACTTCCAATTTTAGGCCATTTCTAAATGATGCGAGGAGCTCTACCCTATTGAGGAAAAACTACTTCATATACTAAATGCCTTTTTTTACTTCTATTGTACATATCTAGAACACTACACTATATACACTACCATTTCCCTGCAGTTGCCTCATTGCCGCACAATAGAGTAGACCTAAAATTCACTGTGGTATCAAATCTAAGCAGTTATACATTTTGCTAGGAAATCCTGCATATAGAGGAGGAATAGTATTTTTAGTGTAAGTTTTCAATTAATTTTTTTTTTTAAATCACATAAAAAAAAAAAAAAAAAAAAATCTGCTTATATTCCTCTCTACATCTTGAGATTTATAAAAAGTTGGGTCATTATAGTGGTCAAAAAGTTCCTTTTAGAGTACAAATCAGAGCAAGTTTTCAATTTTTTTCTGTACAAAGCTTCAAATTTAGGACTTTCTTCCTAACTAATTAGGCTGTATCTAGAGTGCTCTAGAGAACCTGCTTATTCCCTCTGCTGGCTATGTCAGATACAGTTAAAAAAAGGTTTTAGAAGGTCTCTATTTTTATAAACCATAGGCAGACGATACAAATACATTTAATCCTCCAGAACCAAATTTTCATTAAATTGCATTCAATTTTGTAAGGTTTAAAAAGAAACCAGGTTAAAAAAAAAAAAAAAAAAAAAAAATAAAAGTTTTGTTTGCATATCTAACATTAACAAGAGCTCTGTTTTCACTTACTTAAACCTTCCAGACAGTCTCTGCAAAGGTCTCCCCCGCCCCCCACACATACAATGTTTCTATTAGTCTGTAAGTTGCTAGTACATCTCTTACCATGTCTGAACTGCATTTTTTTTAAATGGTGCGGAGACCATCTGTGTGAAGTTAGTATAATCAAGTACACCTTTAATCTAGAATGTTTACTTTTTTGTTCCTTTTTTATAGTTTTTTGAGCATGTACTTAAGTAAGTTACCAAGTTATCATAGTCCATCTAATCAAGTAAATTGCTCTTCATACACTGCGGTTTTGAGCTCAATTTTTTAAGTCCACTATTGGACCCAACATTAAAATTAGGAGGTCTATGTATCGTTCTCCAATAAATTCTTAAAAATGCATTTTATATCAAATTAAAAAGGGGATCCATCATTTGAGTATCGTTCACTAGGGAAAAAATAAATAAAAAGTGCCCTTCTGAATGGCGTCATACTAAAATATTATATTGTGTGCAGACTATCTTGAAATTTTATGTCATTTCTACAAATAAATTTAAATATTGGCATTTTGTTTTTAAATACTACATTAAAAAGTTAAATTGGCTGCCTTACAATATACAATTCATGTGGCTACGTTAAAGTTCTATTCAAAAGTGATTCCCCCCCCCCCCCCCGCCCCGCAATTCATTTTTAAAAGAATAGAATAATTTAACATTTTCTCATGAGTGGCTTGCTTAGGAAGTGTTTAAATCATATTAGTTACATACAAACATCACTTGTCAGTCCATTAATTAATTTTAGCAGAGCCAAGATAAAATCTTCCAATTAGCAATTAAACAGAAGACATAACCCACATTGCCTGTTCTTCAGAAGAGGCTCATATTAAAAAAGCTTAATGTCCTGTGACAGAAATAAGAAACATGCCACAGAAAAATGAATAGGGCTTAAGTGGTTTTAGTCTAGTCCCATGGTAACATTTCAAAGTCACTATGTAATGTATCCATTTAAAGGGATATGTACGGGAGCCCGATTATGAGTGCATCTGATAGGGCAGAATTAGTAGTGCATGAAAATAAAAAATAAGCATTTAAAAACACTTTTCTTCAAGTTGAAACTTAGGGTCAACACCCTCCAAACAGGTATACAAATTTGAAAAATAGTTTTGACCAAGCAGGAGGAAGTAAAGACTGAAACATTTGTATCACAATATGGCAGTTGTGGTCTGTTTTTTTTTTTTCTCTCCGCCTCTCTCCTTATGGGCAATTTCAGCGCTGACCCCAGCAAAAATAATTTCCTTTAGAAGTCAAACCCTGTAGGGTACACTTTATGGAAGCAACCTAGGGGTGCGCACATCCACATATCAGTATTTAGCATATAAATATGTAAGTAGATTCAACTTTTCAATACAATACATATTTTTCTACTAAAAATCGGTAGCTGTTTATTAAGAAACATTTGAAACCCAGTGCACTTACAAATCCCTTCAAGTCTAATTATACACACACACACACACATATATATTTTTATTTTATTTCTTTCCCGGTAACTTGCACCATTTTAGAGGAATTGTGAGAACATGGGTTTATATCACAGTGTGCAATATTGGATATGCTTTTCCCTCCCCTAGCAATGTTAGGTTTTTTTTTTTCCCCAGAGATGATTTTATATCTCCAATAGGATCTATGGGGGCATCCATCTTATAATCATATTTCAAGTCAGATTTGGGGCATCAATTAGTGAGCCTTCAAGCAGGAGGATTTAAAAAAAAAAAAAAAAAAATTTTTTAATCTATATGACCTATATTAATACATGTCTTTTTATTGCATATAGTCTATGAAGAACCTTTCTGTATAGCGAACAGTCTTTCAGATCAAAGAACAGATGGAAGACAGTTGGTATGCAACCTGGCCGGAACCCATTTTTTCAAGAGACTCTCCCCATGGGAAGTCATTGGCTTTAAAATGGAAGTTTCCATATCACTATCAATTAGAGCACAGGCCACACTGGATAACCCACTTTCCTAGAAGCAAAGAACATATGGTGGAATCCATTATCTGTGACCCCATGTACCAAGGGATTGAAAAAGCTTCTGAGCCATAAAGTCAAAGGAAAATACATTCATCTATTTAGGTTATTGTTAATGTCTATATGAGACTATATTACATACAGCATTATATCCATCACATACACGCACACGGTTAGTCTAGTCTGCAGATAAAGGTGGTGTAAAACGTAATATATTTCAGTACTTTACTGTAGACTATTCTATATTGTCCTCTAGTAATTAAGATTCTGGATATTTGTATATGCAAACACTTTAAAGGGATATGTAAGCGAGCTGGATTATGAATGCATCTGAGAATTCGTAGTGAATGAAATTTTTTTTATTTTTTTTGCATGAAAATATCCCATTTGATCGCGTACGCCCCTAGAAAATCCCACCTGAATTAGCATAAACTTACAATTCAGAATAATACATTGCATCATTCTTCACCTCAGTGGCTTCTGGCGTGCTCAGCACAAGAACTGCAGCAGTTACTTTCTGTGCTTTGTACCAGAAAGGTCAAAAAATGTACCCTGCTCTATTTCCTGTGTGTACCTAGCTTATGTAAGAGTCCTGTGGGTGTGGACGGTTGGATTTGACTTTTATGCAAATAACTTAAGTAAACTGAACTTTTCTATACAACACATGCTTTCACACAATACTAATTCTCCTCTATCAAATGCATCTATAATCCAGCTCACTTACATATCCCTTTAACCAATAAAAAAAAAAAAAAAAAAGTTAATCTGATGTATGGCGAGAGGGAACTGCAGGTTAATACACACAAAAGTTTAACCGTAAATAAAAGCATCAAGGACATGAAAAACATGATAAACATCTCCTATAGCCAGCAGTGTGTGTGAGCTTTGTGTACTCTGGCCTTGATATGTAACGACTGGTCACTAAATTCCTTCTTTGACCTTTTCTTACCGTTTAGTCATCTCAACCAACACCAAAGGTTTGTTTACATGGGGACAAACCTTCAGGTGTGTTATTTACGGTTCTCTTTCCCTAGGTAAATACTTTCCACCCAACAACCAATCAATAGCAGAACTGGTTTATCTTAAGGGTGAAACATTTACTAATAATCTTCCAAAAGGCACAAAATATTAAGGGGTTGTCTGTCCATTTTGGCCAGTAGGTTGTGATCATTTTATTTCTGAGTGTTTGAACATATGGAGTGCCCTTACCCATGTCTTGACAAAATACTAGGAGCCATCGCTCCTAGACTTTAAATCTGACTCTTCGCTTTTTTTTTTTTTTTTGGCAGATCTCCATACAATTCATCTATATACATTCCCTCACTACTAATTAAAAAAAAATAAAAAAATTTAAAAAAAAATCAGAGGTGACCAAGTCTGGTGTAAAAGGTTTCAAACTCTGTTTTATATATTAGCAGCATAAATAAGGATTAGTATGCAAACAGGACTTACACTAGTTACTTTCCGATATATTTGAGCAGCATTCTGGCATTCTGAGTATGGGTATTCAGAGGTAGCCATTTCCAACATACACATTCCAAATGCGTAAACATCCACAGACTCATCATAATGTTCTTCATACATCTCAGGTGCCATGAACTCCGGAGTTCCTGCAGATAAAACAGATAAGAGTCCACACAAAGCACTAATCAAGTAATGGATGATCAACATTTTGCCCACTGTTCATCTAATTGGTTAATTGCAATTAAATCATGGATAATATATGCTTTTTACAAATACTTGAATAGGGAAGAAAACAAATATAATAGAATAGGGACTAAAAAAGCTTGTTTGGAATAAAACAACAACAACAACAACAACAACAACATTTCACTTTGTAATTTTTTGTTTCAGCAGGCTTAAAAAAAAAAAATAATAATAGTTCAGCATTTTACTGAGAAAAATTCAGGAACGATTAATCTTTACAGAAAGGATTAACAAAAAAATAATTTGGAAAAAAAACAAAAAAAAAGGGAAGACATAGGAAAGTCTAATATAATTTTACTGTAAGAAAATTACATCTTATTTATTTAACAAGGTGGTTCTTACTACATGTAGATCTGGAAAAATCGAAGGGTGGGAGAGAAAGCACAAGGATCTCCTGGTGCAGATTACTTGTATGATAGCATGTGAAGGTGAAATTCAGCTCAATCTGATGGTCTCTCACCTGGTGGGACCTCAGAAGT
This sequence comes from Discoglossus pictus, assembly GCA_027410445.1. Lineage (NCBI taxonomy): Eukaryota > Metazoa > Chordata > Amphibia > Anura > Alytidae > Discoglossus > Discoglossus pictus. Next base: position 33,792,139 of record CM050169.1, on the reverse strand, counting down.
ATGAGTTATTCATGGAGCATGTGTTATGTTATTTCTAAAAGTGGGTCCTCCAGTCGTTGTCCTGCTTCTCACAGTTCCCTCTGGGTCCTTCTGTTCAGCTGTTTCTCTTATGAGCCAATTAACTCAGTACATACTAGGGTAACCAAACCACTATTTAAGGACTGAGGGGTATCTATGGTATGGAGGTGAACCAGGACAAGGAGTAGCAAGAAAGGACCAAGCTAAGTAGACTATAAAAAGGTTTATTTATGTAACAAAGATCAAACACGTTTCGCTGTTTCTTGTTACAGCTTCAGTGATAAGTGTGTATGTAGCAGCCAGGTATCCTGCAAGAGGTGTGGTGATAAGTTCCTGGATATGCAATAGTTTGTAGGCCGCTGTGCAAGTACAAAAAAAATATGTCTTATTACATGTATGCCTATTGTGGATCATTGACCATTTCAACAAATTTCAAACTACATTTAAAAAAAAAAATATTGAAGTCTAAGAAAATAGTTTTGGAATGATTTATTTAAGATTTTAAAATTTGTTTTATAAAAAAAAACCAAAAAAAAAAAAAACGATCATTTAGCAAGTTGGAGATCTTTTTCCCATTCAGTTCTTCATGAATAAGAATCCACTGACTTCCCCTTAAATTATTCACTTAAACGTATTTCTGTATTGTGTATAAATAAAAAAAAAAAAAGTGAGTAAAAATATGCGATTTGTGCTTATTTGAAGGGCTAGTCTTAATTATGGAAAAATGTTCTTATGCCCTTTCTTTTGGGCAGCCACTACTTAGCACATGTGTCTATAGTGGAAGTCCAGGATCAGTTTTATGCGACTAGTGGTTCCAAGAAACAAGTATTCTAAAAATTAATCACCTAGCTTTACGCAGAGTAGAACTTTTAAAGATCCTGGAAGGATGTTCTAAATAGGGATTTTAAGGACATTGTTGTGATTTGGTCTCATGAGAGAGACTATGAAAGCAAAACACAGGGAAGAGGCTTGTAAGTTATGGTTTTGGAGTCCTGGGGTTTCATCAACACAAGCAAAGATCATGACTGAAATAGTTTTGCAAAAAATAAATTTACTTACTGTTCAGGTTTGTTACCTAGGAGGATGATGCTACTGTAACTTCACTTACATTTAATACTATTTTAAAGTTTGTAATAACCTTTCAACAGAAGTGAATACAATTTAGCTGTACAATTACAAAGAAAAATAAAAAAAGGTATAAAAAAAAATAATAATAATAATAATATTATTATTATTATTATTATTATTATTATTATTATTATTATTATTATTATAATAATAACAACGACAACGACATCATTACATAAATTAGGATATTTTGTGATTTTTACCTATTACGCTTTTTGCAAATGAAGTTCGTTTCAAGGTTGCCAAGCCAAGATCTCCTATTTTTACAGAACCAGTTGGTCCTGTAATAAAGATATTGTCGCATTTTAAGTCCCTGTGAATGATGGGCGGGGTTCGCGTGTGGAGGAAATGTAAACCCTTGAGTATCTGCCGACACCAGCTCCGCAGAACCTTTGGTTTCATCACCTTAAATCTCTTCAAGTATCTAGAACATACAGAAATAAAGCATATTCAAAACCCAGTGGCATAGTCACAAATCTAAAAAAAAAAAACTAACTATTATTTATACAAGATTATAATATCAACATGTCTTAGTTGAAAGACAATTTCATGAATACTACTGTTCGTTGAAAAGCTATACAGATCTAATAACTCTGGATTTGATACGTCAGAATTGGGTAATGTAATTAGTCTTAAGGAACGGTGGTATAAGCACAGTCCTTATTTGAAATTGAGAATACTGAGCAGATGTGACATATGCCCAATCACAGGAGTCCATTACATGGTATGGTGTACTATTCTACTGTGGCAAGCCAAATGCAATAATCCCACTTGTAATTTATGCATAAAGAACATTTTTAAAACATTTTAACTGTGTGTTTACCACTGCTTAGTAGGCCTTTAACACGTCTGCGATTATAAACTTCCTGATGAAAATAGTGTAAATGTATTAAATCTGCATTTTAATAGAAATTTACAGTAATCATAAAGAATAGTATGTTCTCAATGTATTTTATTGTAACTGGGCAATAGGCAAAGCTCACAGGTCTTCAATGTTCTGCTGTAGCGAGTCTCATTAAATTGTTCAATCTTACTAGCCCTCATGTCATACTATAATGCATCTAGGACAATACCCCTTTAACCTTTTTGTACACAAACTAAATTGTGCAACTTAATGCAATCTTAGACCAGTTAGGAGGAGCTCAGTTGCAATTACAGAATTTTTTACTCAATTAGAATGGTTTGTACAAATATGCTTACGTTTTCAGTGTTCCTGATGTCATGAGCTCGGTAACCAGAACAATACATTTTTTTCCTTTAAGACAAGATTCCCAGAAATCGTAAAAGCGAACAATATTTGGATGTTGTAAACCTTTCAACATGTCTGCTTCCTCTTTAAACCTTTGTCTTTCCAATTTTGTTAGTTTACGGTCCTGTGGGGATAAAAAAAAATAAAAAAAAACGTTTAATTAAATGGTTACGTTGGTAAAATAATAAAATATTTTAAAATCATTATTATTGCAAATAGAATGCTTGCATCACTCCAGCATATAAAAATGTACTGCTCTAAAAATATTAAAAAGATGGCTCAATATAATTAGGTATACTAAACTCGAATGGGAAGGTTTTAAAAATGGGACCACCCCAAAGCTTCATATAAAAAAACAAACAAAAAAAAACAAAAAAAAACACACACCCATTGAACACTCACTCCCCCCCCCCCATTAAAATACATCAAAACTTTCAAACATGCATTTAAAAAATATATTTTTTTATTAAAACATGGTTATCTATAATGTAGATTAGAGCCAAGTATACATTTGTTATTTTTTACCTGCAGTATGTCAGGATAAATTAGCAAGAGAGGGACAGGGAGAATTACAAATATATTAAAGTTTTATCCCCACTTTTTTTTTTTTTTTTTTTTTAAATCTTGGCAAAAAACCACAGTAAATTTGTTGAAAGGTTTACATGGTATATGTGTCATGAAAGATTTTGAGGCTACGATGGGACCCCCCTGCATCCTACAAGTAACACTTATTTGGTACTCTATCACACTTGTTTGCTAATATCAAAGGTTATCAAAAGGACATGGGATGTGTTTTAATAGTGTTAATTTGTCTTTCAGTTATGTGTCATTTTTCTCCCTTATATATAAGGTGATTTACAGTCATTGTATACAGTAAATAATGTATTTGTGCTAGAAGTAGGCCCTAGGATATGCTTATATAATATAAAGTGAACGCAGACACCTATGGGACAATGGGTTATGTTTCTACAGGAATTTATGTGGATATATGACTACTGTGGGCGACCAGACGGGCATCCTCCCTGGACCCAGATAACCATAAAGTGGGAGGTTCTTACATGGTGCGCCGTAAAATGAGAGCTAGCAACTAGGGACGGTGTTTTGTGATATCTGTAAATGTTTCTGTAGACAAAATAAAGAGAGTCTGCTTGTACTACTCAACAGTACTTTTACTCTTATGTCCTAAGATATGGAATAGGATTATGCCTTTAACGGATCTGAATGGAATTGCTGGGGATGCCGAGATCTTGAACACAAAAAGTCACAACCCAGAGAGGAAATTGGGATGCGCATGGTCCACAAATTATGTGGTAGTAACCGCTTCTGGCGCCACACGCATCTCAATTTCCTCTCTCTAGGCCATTAAAGACAGACAGTTTATTAAAATGTATACGGAGTATTTAAAAAAAATTACTATTCTTCAATCATGCCTGTAGGCTATAGAAGTTTCTCCACCCCCTGAACAAAACAGTATTGTCTCGAGTGGGCCAGGGATCTCTCAAATTGGAACATCACAACTGCTGTATGATAGTGCATGGTGACTAGAAAGTATTTGTAACCATTGCTAGCAGCTCCAGTTACACTGCTCCCTTTTTTGATGCACGTTTCCGGGATGGTTTTCTATTTGGGGCTTCTACCTGAGAGGGTTCATTCCCATAACTATTTCATTAAGGGGATAAATAAATCCCAAGTTTATGCAGTCTAGGGGTGGGGGGAATCATTGAAGCAATAGTTAAATGCACAGCAAGCGTTTATTAAAAAAAAAAAGAAAAAAAATTATATATATATATATATATATATATATATATATATATATATATATATATATATATATATATATATATATATATTTTTTTTTTTTGTTTTGTTTTGTTTTGTTTTAAATAAACGCTTGCTGTGCATTTTTAAATCTATATCTATAGCTATCTATCTTATTAAGCCTAAGCTTTAGAAGACCCCTCCTTACATGGCGTAAGTCTGTATTAAAGAGTGACTTATCCAATGAGGACTATGCGCCATCATGGTGACCAAAGGCTGGTTTATTTAATGAAATTATGTGATAATCATTGCTAAAACGTTATTAATTCGCTATAAATATGGGGATCTTATCAATCTACGTAGACTTCATCCTTGAAAAGATTTCTGCTAGGACCTGTGCCTCTGTCTCTCCTGCTGAGCCTATTGATGCTGTGGGGACACCCAGCCTTATGTGATTTGAACACCCGAAGTCAAGTATAACAAACATTGTTATAGGATTATATTATTGGGGACCTTTTTGATGAGAGCTTGGTAGAACGTTTCATCTTGGTACATTGTGGTTGGCAGTTTAGGAAAACCGAGCAACACTGATACACATAATGGATTAAAGATATTAAAAAAGGTATAAAATTGTGCTCCTTTAAGAAGTTTGGACTATCTTTGCAGACAAAGACAGGAGATAAATGGTAATACATATTAACATGTGGAGCCAACACAACACTGTTTACACACATGCACTTATGCAATACAAATAATTAGTAGTATAAGCAATTACTGGCCAACCAGAAACAACATAACTAGTAATTATAAGAAGACTGGCGTTTCCATGTACCCACACATTCACCGCTTTTAAGATGAATGCAGAGCACTTATTAAAAGTAATCATTCATAGCTTCCATAAAACACTATAGTCCCATCATGCGTTTACGACCAGAGATAAAAAGCAAACAAAGCAATATCTATAGAAAATGAAATATTAATGATAGAAGCTAGAACAGCTTATTTCTCCATATGGAGAGAAGCTACAGATTACAGTATGAGGTCTTCAGATCACCTTAAAAACCATGCTTCTGTGCTCATTTGCCTGATATATACAGATATGTAGTGTGAGAACATATACCCGAAACAATGAATGTGAGAAGAAATTTTGAGAACTGTGGACTAAACCAGTCTAGGTTCATTAAAGTGGAGGTATTTTATCTCTGTTCTTGTGCCCTTGGAGATTATATATACACACACATAATATATAAGTGTGCCTATCCATATATTCAATTTGTGGGATTGTAGAAATTCAAAGTATGGTATCTTAAAAAACACATTCAGGTAATCTATTTTTATTATTTTTTGTTATTATAAAATAATTAACAGAAGACAATAAACGGAGAGACTGGGGTAGTAACATTCAGCCGATTATAAATACATTATTTTTGTTTTACGTTATACCATATTTGGAACCACTGCTGTGTAACTTTAATACTACTAAAAAAAAAACAAAAAAAAAAAAAACAATCAAACAGTCAGACACTTCTGGTGGGTGCATGGGTAGGAAGCAAGAGACTGGCTAAAGCAGTGTCAGCAGGATATGGCTCTATAAACAAATGTGGCTCAGTCAAAAAGAGAAAAAGGTTCTTGCATACAAATGCAAACATAGCATGCACCGAGCCCAATCAAGGAGAGTCTCTTGCCTGGTTGCAAACGAAGAACCATATTTTTTTTAGTCATTGAAATTTCACATAATATTCAATTGACAAAACAAAAAATATATAGAGATTTCTACTTTTTTCCCCCACTTCTATTCATTACCCCACCTTCGCTCCAAGGGTTCTTTGAGTTAAAGACAAATAAAGCTGAAACACACACACATACATATATACACATATACATACATACTTAGTTTATGCAATTTAGCAAATACATTTTTATGCCATTCTGAATGAATGAAAAATGGAAGTTGTCACGATCGGCTACTTCAATTGGACTTTTACACCTCTGATTGCAGAAGATGGGCCAAACACCAGTACCACGGCCAGTAGTTGGCTTCAACAGACCAGGATATCAGGAACACCATCTTATCCCTTAGAATTAGGATTAATGCACAGAATGACACTTACACCTTGTTTATGTAAGTCCAGACACAACTTCCATACCTTTATTATGGGTCACATTTTGTACAATTTTCTGACACACAGGCTGGCCAATCACAGTAAGCCCCATCCTTAGGTACATAGAAGAGGGAACAATATAAATAACTTTAATGGGATATTTTAATCCGGAAATAGCGCCGCTTAAAAAGGTTATAAAAATTGGTGAACAGTATAGAATAAATAAATACTATATGACATAAGAATGAGGATAGATCAGTATCATCACCAATATAGAGATCTGGTCATGAGACCTACGGATATTCCGCTAAGACGCATACCACACATTACCTGCCATTTTAGAACAATGTGGAAGTACACAACCACGCTAACTGTTTCGTCTCGCGCACGCACACTATTACACTGCACACATTCATCACGCTTACACAGCAGCTCAATACCACTAATGCTGCAGCAACATCAAAACAGATTGCCAGCTCTTCAACACAAGGCTTCAAAATAGGTAAAGTATATTCATTTATTAATTGTATTATATATTTCAGTAGTACACATAAAACTCCATTAGCTACCTTACAATTTCATTGCCGTCATTTTTTGACGGGCAATTTGCTAGTATACTGCTAATAATCGGATTATTCTATATAAAAAGCACTATAAAGAAAAAACTAATGTTAAAAACAAAATATAGAGTAAAACAGAGATCATAAACAGATATATCAGTTTATTCTGATATGAGGATTTAATACTCCATTCATCTATTTTTGAATACGTTAACCCTTTTTTTAGGGTACCTCATGACCAGATCTCTATATTGGTGATGATACTGATCGATCCTCATTCTTATATATCATATAGTATTTATTTATTCTATATTGTGCACCAATTTTTATAACTTAAGCGGCGCTATTTCCGGATTAAAATATCCCATTTAAGTTATTTATATTGTTTAGATAATAGTGGTGTCAAGCATCAAGGGTATAATAAGATACAGATCATACCTTTTTCTTCTACATAGAAGAGGGACCCATTAACAATAGGCTGCCCCTGCTTACTAGGAAACCCTGTACATCTGATGAGGTCAGGCCTTTAAACTTATCCTGGTGATTATATTAATTATAACCATTTGCTGTACACACTCCGACTGTTTTATCTGCCCAAGACCCCTTGTGTTTGTTTATTTAGGTGGGGTTGGGTGATTCCTCAACAGATATACATTGTATGTATTTTGATTGTTACAGTGTGGTTATGTCATTTTAACCATAAGCAATACAAAAATACATAACTATAACAAAACAGGGTAACTTTTTGCCAGCCCCGGCCATAGTGTAAAACAGTCCAGTCAGGCCCTGGGCATGACAGAAGTCATTCATTTTATTAAGCTGTATATTCGTTATGCAAGATAGGCGGTTTGATCCTAATATTTTAAATTATTATTACGTTAAATCTATTTTAATTTAAGTTCTGAAAGGGGGCTCTGACATGGTGATTGATCCACCTCAACATAAACCATGTAATTTTTTATAATTTATGACCATTTCCTTGCACATAGGAAAGGAACATACAAGAATATTAAAAAATTACAGGTCGGGGTACCCATAACTTTAGCAACATTGGAAATAGTTTATATTAGTTAGGCCAACAGGATCATACAACCTTCCACTTATTTGTACAATAAAATGATGTACTCCAAATATGGACTTAATTTTGACGGAAAAAAAAAATTATTATTATTATTATTATTATTATTATTATTATTATTATTATTATTATTATTATTATTATTATTATTATTATTATCTAGCAACCCTGCTTCTACCCACTAGGCCGCTGAACAAATCTCGGAAACCCATGGTTAAATGAAGAGCGCCATACTCCATACTAATTAATGCAGCTTAAGAGGTTCCTAGTAACATCTCTCTGTCCAAAGAGTTACATTGCATGGGCTTTTAATTGTATCTTTCCCTGGCTGGCCATTACATACACATTGCTTCTTGATACTCCAGTTCTGCATCAAATGGAATAAAGAAAGGCTGTCAACGAACGAGTAATTGTAAAATTTGATGGATTTATTTAATCCCTAGAGGACTCTCCGAGCAAGTTTCATGTAAAATTCACCAGCAAATTAAAAAGCCAATGTTTTCTCCAGCGATCAGTCAAGAGATAGTAGGTAAAAGGTCTTTCCCTAGAAAGCAGAGGAAATGGTTATGCAACCCGCAATTCACTTTAGCAGCAGCAACAAAATTATATTACTATTGAATAAAAAAATAAAAATAAAAAAACTGTAGGAATAGCAATGAGAACATCTTCAGGCAAAACAAAATTACTCCCATTAAAAAAAAAAAATAAGTATGTGTTCTGTTTATTTAGGGCAACAGACAGCATTCCAGTAATTCTCTAACCAGGGAGAGGACAAATCAGGGTTTTGCAGATATTAGTTAAAAAGAAAAATCTTACATTTTTCTGAGACTTGCCAGACCTGCCATGCAAACCAATAATGAAGCCAGATCTTGCATTTTTGTGCCAAAAAAAAACAAAAAAAAACTGTAGAACGGACCTACAAACCCCAAAAATGGATTTTGAGAACGATTGCAAAGCCAATTTATAAACATTGCAGTTCTCTACAACACACAAGAATGAGAGAGTGTCAGAGCACTGTGAGGCAGGGTGGCTTTTCTCCTAGAATCAGTTGTATCGTACTGTACATAGTTCTATAATGAGGAGACAGATGTACTGTATCTACTGAGGTGAGGGACTAGCAATTACAATTCTAAACATTTTTACAGCTCCATTCCATCCGTTGTCTTGGAAAACATTCCTAGTGAAGTCCTGAAAACTTCCATGTTTTAATATTCGAATATACCTATGTATCTTTTTACCTTTGGTAAAAATCGAATGTGAGGAACAAAAAGGTTCAAGAACTTTTTAAAGAAGTGGACTTGAACACTTGCACAATGGAGGCTTTGTCCGACTTACCAGGTATAGTGCAGAAAATACAAGCATAATAATAAGAGGAGAGAAGAAATGGGGCTCAAATAAAATAGCAATAAAGCTCAAAACACATAGCAATGCTAAATACAAGTGCTATATAAAAAAAAAAAAAACACGATAACCCTAGTCGCTATTGCCAGTAGTTGGTGGACCTTCAATGAATAACTTACAAATAAAGCATTAAGAGATTTCAACAGTTCAAAAATTAAAATAAAAAAACACACACACACACCGATTAAATAGAATGGAATGCCACCAAGTAGTTACATCTCATCCACTACTTGTCACATCAGATATTCTACTGCACCCCCTATAATAAAGGCTCAAATATTACTTTAACTCCAAAAAGTAATTTGTTTGCTTCCAGAACCACGAATCTTGAATTTAGGTGTAAATACATAATGTGGTATCTGGACAAAAGTCACCATAAGTGCTCTGCACTAAGAGATAAGTGAAAAAAACATTAGCAAAATAATTTGCAACGGTTTTATATGGGAATGTACTTTGCGTAATGAATGTTTTAAAAGATAGTTGTTTCTTTCTGCCCAAGCTGCACCAGCCAGTTGTAACTATTCTCTTCACAAGGACTCACCTGATTCCAATTGATGCATTTTGATTATGGACTACGTTCATATATGCATGTGTATGTGTATGTAGTGTTTAATGAGATGCAAATTTAAGGCGGTACTAAGTACTTATTGTAAGAATTAATTTGATTGTTGCTGGAATGGACATTTTGCTTACTGAGAAACTCTGTATTCAACCCAGTCAAGTGGCACACTTTTATAAATGTGGTTCCGGATCTGCCTTTTAAATATAAAAAATATAGTAAAATGTTTGCCATTTTCCATTATATAAAAAAAAAAAAAAAAAAAGGAAATATTCTAACACATTGCAATTTCCCAGTTTAAATTGCCAATGAATGAATTTGTCTCTGTTGCATCTGAAAGAGGGCATTTAATAATGTTGATCAGTTTGTTTCTTTTGGAAAAAAAAAAAAGCTCCTGGAGCAGAATATACTGCTCTGAATGTATAAAATTTTCTTTGGGGGTGTGTCCATGTTAGCCAATGTACAGAAATACAGCTGTAGGAGTCATAAATATCTGCCAGTGAGGTCTAGAGTTGTGCATACTGTCTACATGTGTTGGTTTTCAATAATTTTAATACCAGTTTTAACTATTTTTTTTTTCCCCCCATGAAAAAAAAAACAAAAAAAAAAAAACATGCTCTTCAAAATGTATGATAGAAATACAAAGTGCATCCATGTACCGCTAAGCTAACTAAAAAGTATGCATGAAAAAAAAAAAAAAAAAAGCAAAGAAAGATTTAAAATATGGTGACTACAGTTCCAAAAACAGAAACTTCCCCCACTACATGATAAAGCAAGGTGTATCAATAAAAAACCAAATTGCAAACAACGTGACAATTACAGCCTGAACTTTATCTATGTAGATGAGGGCTTCATGGACTATACAAGTAACTAAAAACAACAAGTTTATCAAGAACTGACAAACTCTCATATTAACATACAACTTTTCCACACTATTTTCTACCCTCTGATGGTGCATAGTGTATGTGGTGCCCTCATAACACATGTATCGACTTGAGGTTTTATTTTGGGTCAACAGGCCAGGAAACTTTCTTTAAAAAAAATTTAAAAAAAAGCTGACAATCTAGCCTTTTTTCCGGCATCAAGGAGCACAAAATATACAAGGTTTTTACTTTTAGGCAATCCATTCTTACATTGCATAGGTGTTTTAGCACAATTTTTAGGTAGTACACAGAGCAGAGTTGCATGAAACTAAACAAATACAGAGACTCATTGAGAATAGCTTCTCTCAAACGGTATATGTATCTGACTATGTCCACTTGCGAGCCACTTCTGGCCTCCAATGTACAAAGGACAACAATCACATAATTACTTATTTCTACAGACACCAATTAAACACTTCTATTGTAGAACATTGGGTTTCAGCTCATTTTAAAAAAAGGGCACAGAATCTTTAAAGGCGCCCTTTCCATCACCTGTTTTACCCAGAATGGGGATTCAGTTAGAAAATTTTTTTTAAAAAAATAAAGTGCTGTTCTTTATATAAACCATACATTCTTAGTCAAAGTTATTTAAAAAATGTAACTTTTGCTTTTCTATTTTTGTTTGTTTTTGCTACGAGCAGAGCACTTTTTTTATTGAATTAAATGATAGCGAAGCTGCATAGCCAATTTCGCCTTGGCACCCCTGCACTGGATGCATTCAATTCCGCAGAGAGAAAAAAAAAAAAAACAGCACATTCACACTTTTATTACCATACTAAAAAACAGAGAACTGTGCATTCTGAGAAGCAACTTGCACCAATTTTCAGTTTTGCAAAAGACAGACTAAAAGCATTAAAGTTAAATGCATTTGCCTAAAAACAATAAGCGCATCTGTAGTTTACGATTAACCAGTATGTCAAACTTTAAATACAAGTCATCCCTAACAAAAGGAAAGGTCAAAAATGATGGTGTCTGGAGGGAGGGAAAAAAAAATGGAGACCAGAAATTCTTGAATCCAAGTGTGCAGAGAAATTCTAAAATTGTGTAGGATATAGATGAGAATACTAGTAAGCCTAAATACTTACAAGGACCAGAAGCTATATACATACAAACATACAATTAAAAAACATTTTTTTTTGTTTTGTTTGTGAAAATTGATTTGAAGCCTGAGGTACCCTAAGCAAGTGTCACATTTAAATATGTTACAACCTAAAGTCCATTGTTTGCATAACTTCCAAACATTTTCTTCTAGCAGAACCTGTGTTTTACCCAGAAGGACAAAACCTAATGTTAAACAGGTGATAGAATCTTGAAAGGCCACCTTTCTGTGTCAGTCTTAAATTAGCCATAATACAATTTTTGACAATATGCCATTTCAAGGATTAGAAGTGTTAATTGCAGCTGTTTTTTTTATAAATAATACTTTATAGGATTGTTACAATTTGTGCATTGTAGGGCAGAAGTCATTTTAAAAACTGAGTGTAAACGTACAATTAAACAAAAAAAAAAAAAAAAAAAATAATTATATATATATATATATATATATATATATATATATATATATATATATATATATATATATATATATACACACACACACCTCCCTCCCCTCACACACAAATTGGTAATATCCAAAAGACTGTGCCAACTCCAGCAAATAAGTACATAAAGCCACTGCATTATGTATGGGGAATAAAAGCCATATAGCTAGTTTTTCAGCTGGGGCGTGGGCGTGGTATTGGTGTTTGGCCGCTCTTCTGCTATCAGGTGTAAAAAGGACTGCACAATTCTGCTGGATAGGTTTGAATCAGGTTCTTACCAAGGGAAGTAGTAGATCATGACGTTGCATTGAATGGTGCAAGGCATCTGCTTTTGGGCCAGTGAGGCAGAAGGGCTGTGTTGTCCAAGCTCATTACTCAATTGTTATCCTATTGTCAAACACAGACTCAATTCTGTCTGTTCACTCCTACTGCTAACTGGATTGTGTGCAACATTAAAACAAAATGGATTACGATTTTTCCCAGAAATGCTTTATTTCCATGACTTACTCCGCTTTTAATATTACTTTAGATCTGATCTACACCAGTCAGACACAAGAACACAGCAGGAAGTCTACTGCAGCTTTCCTGCCCCTAATTATGCAAACGTGCCAGAGTCAAGTAACACAGTACTTCAGGCAGACACCTATAATAAAAAAAAAAAAAAAAAGTAAGGGTGTTTGTCAAGACTCCTGAACTCCACAAACAACCCCGTTATGTGGGACCATGTGTGATTGCTAATATCAAAGGCTATCAAAAACGGACAGGAGATGCGTTTTAAGGACGGTAACAATTTGTCTTTTATTTATGTATCATGTTTTAAAGAATTAATGTGTGCATATAGTTACGGTCATGGTTTCTTGGTTTAAAATGTATGTGCCATTTTTAAAATGTCTGGTGGCAATATGGTGGACATTAGGAACACAGTAAAAATGTGTCGCACAGGCTCTAAGTTATGTTATCAGGGCCTTACAGGTTCTTTTGGAACTTATCAGTCAGAATGATGTAGGGCCTACTAGTCCCCAATTGTGGTCAGTAGTGATGTCGCGAACATCAAATTTTCAGTTTGCGAACATCGGACACGAACGTCAATCAAATGTTCGGAAACGGGTGAACCCTGCGAACCGCCATAGACTTCAATGGGCAGGCGAATTTCAAAACCCACAGGGACTCTTTCTGGCCACAATAGTGATGGGAAAGTTGTTTCAAGGGGATAAACACCTGGACTGTGGCATGCCGGAGGGGGATCCATGGCAAAACTCCCACGGAAAATTACATAGTTGATGCAGAGTCTGGTTTTAAGCCATAATGGCATAAATCACCTAGCATTCCTAAATTGTTTGGAATAACATGCTTTTAAAACATCAGGTATGATGTTGTATCGATCAGGTAGTGTAAGGGTTACACCCGCTTCACAGTAACAGACCAATCTCCCAGTTTAATGCACCGCAAACAGTCCCTTTGCACAACCACAAACTCCCCATTTGCACAAGGTTGGATACCAAGCTAGCCATGTCCCGTTCCTTGTCCTCACTGATGTCAGTGAAGGTCTCTTCCTCCACCCAGCCACCAAGGGGCCCCGAAAGGTGACAACAAGCCCCCTGGGACGCCTGCTGTGTTTGGTCTTCCACCTCCTCAAAGCCACCTTCCTCCTCTGACTCCTCTTCTTCAGACTCCTCTCTCTGCGTTGCCTCTGTCTGCGTTATTATAAGGTGTGTACTGTTAAGTAGTACTATTCCTATCGGTTTAATCCCTGTTACGTCCACTATTAGGGGACGTGTATATGACATGGATTTTTGGAACAGGGAGATGGAAAAAGATGCTTGGTCGGACCTCCTACTTTGAATTTGGGGCACTGCGCGTGCAATCTAAGGTGCCACCAGTTATTAGTGTCACTGTGCACTGGCAAAAGTTGGCAGAGTAGATGCAATAGGCTTCACACACACCTGTAGGCAGGCAATTGCTATTCAATCTATTACAGTCAAAAACGTGTTTTATGTCACTGAGCACAATATAAGCGGTGAGCCTGACACAGGCAGGCAACTGAAATTAGATTACAAGAAAAAAATGGTTGTTTTCAATGTATGTTACACCACCAGGTATGAGTAGTGAAAATAAGCACAATATAAGCCGTTAGGTGTTAGCCCGTCACACACACACACAAACACACGCTGGTAGGCAGGCATAGATTACACACCAAAAAAAATTATTAAATAGAATAAATGATGTTCAAAGTTTCCTCAATGATAAAGTATAGGGGGCGAACCGAAAAGCGCATGTGTTCGCCGTTTGTGGCGGACGCGAACATGCAAAAATCGCAGCGAATAGTTCTCCGGCGAACTGTTTGGGACATCACTAGTGGTCAGCCATGTTGCCTTGTCCGTTTCTTGACCCTGGGCTGAATAAAAACTCCCAAGATGTTGTGACAACACAAGTGGTTTATCTAAAGTAATAAAATGAGAGATATTGTAACCAGGACCCCTCTCTCTGGTCAAGCTTATCAACTTTTACAATTATTTGAGGTCAAATAGATAACCCTCCCACCACTACTGACAGGAGAGCAAAACTAAAGGGGGTTTGGCTAAAATAAAGTGGGGAGGGGGCCATGTGGGTTTATTTGTTAAATGTGTCAGAAAGGGAAGGAAAGAATAAAGAAAGTCTGTCTGCACTAAGAAAAGGTGCATGAATATGCTTAGCTATCTTAACAAAAAGATAAATACAAATTTTGAAAAAATAAATAAATAATAAAGTGGTCATTTTTAAAACCTTCATGAGAGCCTGTAACCTGCAATTTCTACAGTTCCTGAAAGTATGCTGGGCACAGAGATTACAAAAAAAATAAAAAAAAAGTTTTTACCTAGAGGGAGAGTCTTGGGGGGGTGCA
This sequence comes from Discoglossus pictus, assembly GCA_027410445.1. Lineage (NCBI taxonomy): Eukaryota > Metazoa > Chordata > Amphibia > Anura > Alytidae > Discoglossus > Discoglossus pictus. The sequence goes on along the minus strand of CM050169.1, from coordinate 33,776,941 downwards.
CGTGTGCCCTCAATTCTGGGGTCACCACAGCGTTAAAGTATAACTATTAGCATTATTTTTTTATTACAGTACAGTTTATATAGAAAACCATTCGGTGGCATGAGAGTATGTCCCTTTCCAACAGTACACAATCTATCCCATCACTCTAAAAATGAACAAATATGCAATATGAAATTATAATCCTAAATACATTTCTTCATTATCTATACCACTTTTGCTAAATGGTCCACCTCTCTATCTTTCAAAAAAGAGCCAAACAGAGTCTTAAACAAGAGCAGAACTATAAAAATAAAGATAAATAAAAAAAAAAAATGTAAAAAAAGTGTGAGTGCGTGTATTGTTCAGTTTTCTGTCTGACCTTATGGACTATAACATAAAAAGGGACATCTTTATTTTTTAATGGCAGAGATAATGGTGTGGGTTGCCAGTTCCTTCTCCAGTGGGCCACAGCAAACATCTCTTGGATGGGAAACTACCTAGGAATACCAAGTACTGACCAGGCCCTACTTTGTCTGGCTTCAGGGTGTTGTGATCTCATTTACTATATCCTGTTGCAGACAGGAGTTATCTGCTAACTTTTGAACTCCCATGAGTAGCACTATTGCAAAAAAAAACCTGCACACTTTTTCAACATCAAAATGTATCTTAATTCATTGGTTGGGGGGGCTGCCTCCATTAACATCTAGCTGGAAATTGGACTCCATTAGGAGAAAAACTAATGAACTTGAAGAAGACACGATTCCCACATAATTGTGTCTGTAGCAAACACGATAAATATACCAAGGGCAAATTGTAGTTCCTTAGATGAAACAAATACATTTAAACTGGAGATGGGTACAAACCTTGAGAGGAACATAAAGGTCACACAGCCTGGGGTAGGCCACAAATCAATTTTATAGCACACAAAGATGTCGTCAACTAAATGCCAGATATGCAATTTGTCCTTCCTCTAAAAAGGGTAGGCTATAAACAAAATGGACACTAAAAACATAAAGCCACACTATAATTTACCATGACTCAACATAGCTATAACTCAAAGCTTCCAGGAGTCCATGTGTATTAATGATAGCCAAATATTATTTGGCATTTATATGGTGTACAAAAGAATTATTCATCTTTGGAAGTAGCGGTTCTTCAACAAGCAATGCATGGCAAGGCCTACAGACCTTATGGGAGTAGGCAGAGGAATGGAAGCAACCAATAATCGATTGATACAAAGTACCCAATAAGCAGTAGGGCCACATCTTGACTGTCATGGATACTGTAACGTAAAAACTACCGAAATGTTTTTTTTTGGGCACGACTCTGTGGGACTATGGGGCCCTGGATTAACATGGCCTTTTGTTATTCTTTCTTCCTTCTCTCCCCCGACCATGTCCTCCCTGCCAGAATACTTGAAAATGTGAGAGCTACATTCTTATTGTGTGCCCTGTGGAATGGGGTTGATCAGAGTTATTGTACGTTCTTGTGTATTATATAGGGTAGTGTGGCATGAACAGGTAGGAATTATTGTAGTGGTCTGTTAATTTATTGATGTATGAAGGAAATCCAGGCAGGTTTGGTATTGGAATGCTGCATTTTCCCAGGGAGTTCAATAAAGTGTATTACCCTCATCCTTGGGCAGAGGGGACACCAGTTATGAGGGGCTTGTTTGTAGGGCAGCGGTTCTCAACCATTCTAGTGTCGCGATGCTTTGATAAAAAACGTTTCCCAAGTTGTGGCGACCCCAAACAGTAAAATTATTCTTGTTGCTCCTTCATCACTCATTTGCTACGGTTATGAATTTAAATATGTATCCGATATGCAGGATGCATTTTTTATTCTTACAAAATGTAACAATTAAAATGCATAGTGATTCAATCACAAAAACTATGTTATATATATTGCGAGTTAAAAAAAATAAATAGTAAAGTTCCGAGAATTCGAATGTTTGTAATCATTATGATTAAACCAACCTCTATCGAATGACAATTATAGTAAGAAAGTACTAACTACCAGTGGAAACATTTTGTATAATTACAAGTTTTATAGATAATTAAAAAAAAAAAAAAAACGCATTTGACCCTGAGGGGGTCCTGACCTACAGGTTGAGAAGCACTGATGTAGGGGATCCAGTGCAGGGGGGGGGAGAATAGCTGGCACATGGTGACGGTGGACTACGGATCTGATTAGATACCCCCTGTGAGGCAAGGATCAAAGGTTAATTGGCCTGAATGGTACATTCCCAGACCAGGTGGTGAGTAGGAGAGGGTGATATAACTGAGGGACAGGCCTCCTCACATGAAAAGGACTAGGTTGAGAATAAATGTGCAACGCATCAATAGGGAGTGGTCAGTTTAAACCTTCATAATCTGATGTGTGCATTTCATTCTGAGGGATAGAATAATCCTTATTTCTGGGATTATTGCTGCTGGATCTGCATTGGGCCCTGTTACATCAGCAATCCGCAGGAACCAAAACCCACCCCACAGGACACTTTGGTTGCAGTAAGCCATCTGGCCTAATGACTCCCGGATTCTTTCACATACCATTACAAGTCTCCAATAATTTTTGGAGAAAGATGTCAACGGTTAAGAGAGTCTATTAGAGAATACAGGTTTATAACAGCATCACTAGAAGGGTTAAGACTATAATGAACTAAAACGTATACAAACACAATAAAAATTTAAATTTTTTTTTTTTTTTTTTAAAGTACAATGCCCTGTCCAAACAAACAAACAAACAATCTAGGGTGTAAGGTGTTTTTACCCAAGTAGCTAAATAGCCCATTACTGCTGCTCATAAAGTTTCATACTAAAGGGGATGCAGAGACAATATGCGTGAGCATTTAATGTAAGGGCAAGAGCTTAATGAGCAAGTGTGTCAGTAGTTAAAATGTTTAACCATGTTGAGACCATGGGAGATGAAGAAAAAAAAAAAACACAATTATTAGGCTTTCAAGCACATCATGGTCCATTTCTGACACACACAAAACTTTAATAAAAATATGCACACAAAAATAAAAAAAGTTGTGTTACAGTGACCATTTAATTGAGGAAAGGCTAAAAAGCAGGAGGGTCATCATATACTCTGTTGGCTTTTTTGTGTGTGCAAGTACTTAAGTGCTATAAAATAACATCTGTAAGAGAGAGTCTCTCTGTGGTGAAGGGGCTTGTGTACTTCCACTAAGCTGTGAACTATACAACATAGGGTCAGCCATGATGGGCAGGTCCTAGAATAGAGGACAAACAAATCATGGTCCAATGGAAAAGAAACTGGCAACCCAGTATCTTTGCAAAGACAACCTTATGGATAAGCTTGACCAGAAACCCAACAATTGTGCCTGGCGTGCTGAGCTCTATATCAGAGAGTTGGACATGATTGGATGAACAATACACTTCTCCCCCCTCCCCCTTCGTAATAAAATGTTTGGCTGCTATAGAGATAAACTCATCAAATATTTACCAGCTCAAGGAACCTTCAAGCTGGGAGCTGTGCCAGCGGCTTCAAAAAATGTGAAAATGCTGAGATTTTTCCCCTTTATTTGTAAGCAAATCCAAATCTCACTTTAAAAAAAAATTAAAAGGCAATGAGCTTTATGAAGGCATGGTCTATTCTAAGTGTAAAAATGACAATTGTCATTTTTACAATATATTGCAGTAAAGAGAGGGACATTGAAAGATAAAAACAAAGAAGACAGATTAAAAAAAAAAAAAAAAAAAAAAAACGGCATTTAAAAAAAAAATACACGCAACAAAACCTGTGCAACTGCAAGCCAAAATAATATCTTCAAATTCATTTTAATTAACATGGTTATTAAATCATGTTCATTGCACCTATAGCTATACAATTGCACATACATTTTAGAACCTCAGGCAATAGCTTTAAAAAGGGTTCCTTAAGAGGTAGGTTGTGGCCCTTTGACTCCTATACATCTGTTTCCGGATTAGACGCACACCACCGCACTCAAAAGGTCTGAGTATTGCGACACCTTGGGGCCTTAATCAGCAAGCCGACTTCTATGAATCATCACCAATACTAAGGTGTTATCAATTATATTTCTCAATCAAAAAAGGAAAATGAAAATAAGCAGAAACACACACACGTGCGTGCGTATATACACACACACCACACATATGGAATAGTACATTAGTGATTCCATTTGAAGGTCTAAAAAATAAGTTACAAAAAAAAAAAAAAAAAAAAATTACTTCCTGCTCAAATTCCTCAGAAATCCAGTATATGCACTGCACTCTTTTTTTTTCCCCAGGCAGGTCATGCAAATGAGACCACATAATGCACTCCCTGTCAATCCAAACCATTTTACACATGGTTCCTTTTAAGCATATGCTTACAGTTTTAGGCATAGCAATGGATGGATTTTTCACAAAACCAGGTCACTTAATCACATACAGCACTGTTTCGCGGTTACTGTCGAGCCTCAGTGTGCATATGCTTAAAAAGGAGTCATGTTTAAAATGGTTTGGATTGACAGAGTGAGGGTGCATTATGTGGTCTCATTTGCATGTCCCACCCAGTTTTCCCAGAGTGCAGTGCATATACTGTATTTGAGCAGGAAGTTTTTATTAACTTATTTTTTTAGACATTCAAATGGAATCACCAATGTACTACTCCTTATTTGAACTAGTGTACAGTGGAGGGCTTCTGTCACTCTTAGCCCACCATATGTGAAATAATTGAAAAATACACACATTTTGTTTTTACCTCCTCCATACCACTCCAGGCAGAGGTATTTCAATTTTAATTTAACCTAGCGTTGTTAATGAAGGATGTAATAATATCTAGACTCTTATCCTGTTACTTGCTGCATATGCAATCCATGTTCTTAAATATAGATCCATCTTCTTGCAGATTTCTACTGCTCACTTATTTTATTGCTAATCCATAAAGAAATAAACTTTAATACATACATTAAGTTCTACTGAATGAGAATAGTGGTCCTCAAGCTTTTCATTGTTTGAAAGAGCACTGCAAAAGTTATAGCAATATTTAAACCATAAGAAAAAAAGAAAGACAATTGTTTGTCAAGAATGTACCAAACTAACAATATTAGCAAATGCATCAGTCATAGGATTAGAAGTGTTTGAGGAAAATCAGAGTTTTTGAAGACCATTTATAAGAAAGTGATGGATTCCTGTATTTATAGAGGAATAATGTGTGTGTGGGGGGGGGGGGGGGTGGCTTTAAGTAAAGAGAGGGAGAGGAGCAAGGATACAGAACGTCATAGTAAGGATAATTGATGCAATGAGTCTGCTTTTGGGCAAGTGAGAAATTGTAGGATTTGGCTATCCAGTTTATTGTTAGTTATGTCATTTTAACCAAAGTAATACAAAATACATAAGTTGTATGTATTTTGATTACAGTGTTATCTGGTGATGAATCACCCAGCCCCACCTAAATAAACAAACACTACATATCACCAGGATAGTTTAAGGGCTTGACCTCAGATGTACAGGGTTTCCCAGTAAGCAGGGGGGCAGCCTATTGTTAATTGGTCCCTCTATGTACCTAAGGAAGGGTCTTACTGCAGTTGGTCAGCCTGTGTGCCACAAAATTACATGACAACTAATAAAAACGGTGTGGTAGTGCTTTGGACTTACATAATCAAGGTGTGTCATTATGTGCATTAATCCTAACATTCAAAGGGATTGGATGGATAGATAGCAGAAGATGGACCAGAACCAAGTAAGTCTATCAGAGGTGTAAAAGGACTGCACGATTCTGCTGGATTGGTTTAAACCAGGTTCTTATCAAGTCTAATTGAAGTAGCAGATTGTGACACTGGGACCTTTTATATATTTCTGGAGACATCACACACAATTTTCAACAATATATATCATGCATACCTCCAGGGTCCTGCAGAGCCCCCCCCCCCCCTTCCTTATTCCCTAAGGTTTTATTAACAGAGTGATAGATATTATTAGAAAACATGTACAGTTTTATAATTTGTCAAATGTTGGTATAAAATATACAGAAGGGCAACTAAGAAAGTTAGCCTGTTGACCTCTAAAAATGTCCAGTACAAGCTCCACACAACCAAATTTGATCCCACAGATTAACACACAATTAAATAAAAGTTCATTACAAAAAGAAAAAAAAAACACACACGATATTAGCTGCCAATTCCTCTGTCTCCTTCTGGATCGCTACCTTGTCGTGGTGAAGGGGCTTGTGCACCTCAGTGAACCTGTGAGCTATATACCATGTAGAGTTACCAAAGATGGGCAGGTCATAGCCAAGAGGTAAAAAAAAATTTTTTTTATCGCTGACCACTGGAGAAGGAACTGGCAACCAACTCCAGTATCTTTGCCATGAAAACCATATGAATAAGCAGAACCAGACAAGATGTGCTGCTGTCAATAGGGTCATAGACAGTTAGACGCGACTGAACAACTTAACAACAAAAATCACCCTGTACAATGCTGCATATGTTCAAACTGGCTTAATTAAAAGAAACTGAAATGAATAGGGATATTTAAAAAAAAAAAAAAAAAAAAAGTGTCCATGGTAAAGGGTCAGTACAAGTGCCTTTCAGGTTAAAATGTAAATTTACAACTATCGATAGAAATGCT
>CM050169.1:33452869-33765369 GCA_027410445.1 Discoglossus pictus | reverse complement strand
GAAACTTTCTACATATTTCTCCATTTACGTCCCCATTCTTTGATTCACACAGCTGTTCTGCGCACTTTTCAGCACTGCAGAGCTCAGAAATAATCTTAAAACCGGCAAGGGTACTGAGTCTCCAATCTTCAGTTATAGAAGTAATTCAGACAAGCTACAGTAATATTGTAGGAAGTCTGCAGCATATAAATGTAATATGAAGATAGAATCTAATCTTAAAAAAAAAAAAAAAAAAACCCTTGCCACCACATTGTACAAAAAAAAAAAAAAAAAAAAAAAGCTTAGCACAGTATTGCAGGCATTGGGCCCATTAAATATTTAGACTAAAATGTAGAACTATTTGCCAGAAACTATTTCTAAAGTATTTTGAATGGTATTCTTGTATCGGGCTCAAACCAAGAGCAAGGGAGCCAAAAACTCCTAACACTGCTTCCAGAGCCTAATGTTTTGGAGACTCCATCAAACTGAAGAGCCAGGTAAGGGTTTAAGTTTTGTAATTATAGAGGTTTAAAAAGTACAGGGGTTGATAGAGTAGTCTGTCATTGATGGGCTTTATGGTAAAATATCAGAGCATTTAATCCAGGTTTGGGCAAGATTAGTCCTGGAAAGCCATACACAGGCCTGGATTTTAACATATCCTTTCTGTGCACAGGTGAGTCATTAAGGATGACTGAAGTAGCAATTCCCACCTGTGCGCAGCAGGGATATCATCAAATCCAGGCTTGTGTGTGGCCCTCCAGGACCGGACTTGCCCACCCCTCCTTTAATCCATTAGAACTACGAGGCCTTATTAGCGATTTTGAAATAAAAAATAAATTTAAAAAAACACACCTTTACTACAGCATCACCTTAGCAAAAATAGGATCTCGTTCCCAAACACAAGCAGAATAGAGGACTGGAAACAAGGAGTCAATCTAAAAATAAGACATTGGTGAAGAAAAAAAAAAAAAAAAAAAAAAAAAAAAAAAAACACACACCATCTTATCTGAGGTGCTGGGGCTTTTGTCACCCACCCATTTTTAACTAATAACTTGTGAGCTAAATGCTCCAGGCCACTTAGCTGGCCCTTTAAAATATTTTGACTGCAGGTAAAGCTGCTATACTGAATCTTAATTTCCACACTAAAATTAAAAGAATCTAACATCCAAACCGATAGCAAGTGGTTTGAAAAGTTGAAGAACTGGCATATGATGGAAGAAACATACTGGATGATGTTGTTACACAGACATTTAAAACATATTTTTTTTCTAAACTAGATTAAAAAAAAAAAAAAAAAAAAAAAAAAACACAAACAACAACATTTTTAGATCAGCCTCCTCCATGTAATTCTATATAAAATTGATACATCACTTCTAAGAAGTCCCAGGAGTTACGATCTGTGAAAATCCCTCTTATTTTGCATAATGACAGCTGCCATCATACCCACAGAAACGGGGTTTCTACACTACCAGGGTCTCCTATTGCTTACAAGCCCACAAACTGTGTGCAAGACACTAATTGTATGATCGCATTCCCCAATGTCATGGCTTTAGGTCATCTCCTTACAAGATGGCAACTCTCATGAGGCCAGGCACAAGATTGACCCATTATGTTCCATGTTTTGTTCGGACCATGGCTTCTTGGTCCTCATGTGGTGGATGAGATGGTCTGGTATCCCAAACTCTGCAAGACTTTTAATGATCCACACCGTCAAAAGCTTTAGAATAGTAGAGACTATGAAGCAAACGTTTAAGGTTATTCTGGAACTCTTGCTTTCTCTAGAATCCAGCTAGCATTAGCAGTTTGATCCGTTGTGCCTAGCTTGCACGTCTGGTGGTTCTCTGACCATATATTGTTGGAGCCAAGCTTTAAAAGGGGTCTTAAAGGCATATCTAAGTTTCCTGGAATAATACGTTTCTGCATTCCTTAAGCAAAAAGCATCCTTGATATTTGCAGCACATTTCATTAAACATTTTTATTAATATCTAAAAATCCCTCTAATGATCATGTTGATGCCCCCAAGGCTGCCTACACAGGTACATGATCCTCTCCCCAGTCAGCATGGAGCACTTGGGGACCAATTTTAACCTATTAATCACCTTTATCTTCCTCCGTCAAAAGGAGAGCATAGATGTCAACCCTGAAGTCACTGCTGATATGTGACCCACCTGGCTACTTCCTGCGGCAGTGTCGGCTTTCTGCTGTGCTGCCGGCCCACCCCTCACCAGTGGTGGGTGTAAGAGGTGTGCGTTTTCGCCGTGCAGAACAAAAAAAATAAAAAATAGGGTGGGTTTGCATACACTACTGATTCTCCTCTCAGATGCAGTCATAATCCAGGAAGCTTAGATATGCCTTTAAGCCTTACCTTGCTGGCATGTGGAAAGTGTAATGGACCTTTTCCAGTCCACTGAGTTTACCAGATTTTTTGGCATAATGCGTGCAACACTATCACAGCATCATCTTAGGATTTTGAACAGTTCAGCTGGTATGCCATCAACTCCTGCAGCCTAATATCAGCAAGGCTTATTAAGGCCCATGACACTTCACTCAACAAGATGTTTGGAACCAGCTCATTGGACAAACTATTAAGATCATTGGTGCATTCCTTCGATCTCTTTATCAGATGTGCTTTGCTTATGTTAAGTCCCTACCATCAACAATTTTCATGGAGAAGAGTTCTTGACTTTCCCCATTTGGTTATCTTGGTTTCTCTTTACATCAATCATAAAAATGTCTAATTGGCTCTTCTTGCCCTTACTGGTCTATCTAATTCTCTTACGCAGACTCATTTTGAACTTTGTAATAAGAAGCTCATAACCTGATCCATAGTCCACTCCAGGTCATGTTGTTGCCAACTGTATAGAGCTCCTCCATCTTTGACTATGTACTTTTCTATATTGTCCATCTGGTGATATCCATGTGTTGAGTTGTCTCTTTGGTCATAGCAAACACCCTCTTCCAATATCCTGAGAATTATTTTCACATAATTCTGCTAATTTCAGATCTGCTTAATTTTCTATTCCACAGCCAAACTTGCCAGTTATATTTTGGTTCCTTACATTTGCATTCCAAACTCATATGATGATTGTAACATCTTTCTTTGGTGTTCCATCTCTAAGGTGTTGAAGGATTGGACAACTTGAGCCTCTTCAGCATCCATGGTTGGAGCATAGACTTTGATCATGGTGATGTTAAATGGATTGCCTTGAATTTAAATCATTCTGTCATTTATTGGGTTGTAACCAAGCACTGTTTTGGCCACCCTTTGATTGACTATGTGGGTTATTAGGTTTCTATTGGGGGATTCTTGACCACAGTGGAAGATCTGGAGGTTGTCTAATATGAAATGTCGCATTCCAGCCCATTTGATTTTACCAAATTTTCATTATATCAATGTTTAACCTTGTCATCTCATGTTTGACCACATTCAGTTTGCCTTTAAACAGTCCAGGTTCCAATGCGGAATTGTTCTTTCCAGTCTATTTATATATTAAGTGGAGCATATTTAGTTGGCAGAGCCAATGTTATGGGACTGCAGCCATAACCCCTTTTCTGCTACAGAGCACGATAAATATTATGTGGGCTGCATAACTAGTTCAATCTTTGTTAACTGTGACTGTCTGCACAATATGGTCCATATGACAAGGAATGAGGCAGGAGAGTTCTGCAGTAGCAATTAAGCCCTTCTTTGTACATGTATTTTTACGGTTAATTCAGATTGAAAAAAAAAAAAAAAAAAGGAGGGGTAAAAAGGTAACTATCCCGAGCTCTTGTGCTGCATACACACAGTTTAAGGGACATGGACACAACTTTATTTTTTTCTTTTAGGGTTTGTAATGTGTCCATATTTTGGGGTGTTATGAAAGCTGTTTTTTTGTAACATTGGCTGGTGGAGGACAAGCTCCCAAGAGGGAGTTGCATTTCTGAATAAGTTTTTATGCTCTGAGACCATTTGAAAAAAGAAACATTGACATGAAATACTTACTCTGATGCAACAAAAACCAAATATTTCCATGTCCCTTTAAAAGCGTATATATCCTTACTGAACTCTAAGCCCTAGCGTACAGTGTGCTATGAACAGATGGCGCTTGGCTCCTAGAGACATTGTTGGCACAAGTCAAAACCCTAAAAAGCAACATACATTTATACATCCAGCTTCTTTTTGTATTTTAGGGAGCCTCACAATGAAAGAGTAAAAAATAAATAAATCTTGTCATCCTAGTATGTAAAAAAAAAAAAAAAAAAAATAAGCTAAAATTGAAGGGAAAGTTTAACACATTAAATGTGCGACATCAAAAAACCTACACACTTCAATATTAAAAAGGAAAAGCCTCAAATGTTTGAAGTGCGGTCTATAGCTTAGAAAATCAATATCAGAGACACCATGGTTATTTTCTCCTCCTCCGTCCTGACTAGTTACAAGAAACAGAAGAAAGTTGTATTGAGTTGGGCAGCTACAGCTCTGTGCCCTTCTCCATTCATCTGAATAGAAGTCAGAAAAGAAATCAATTAGCAGGCTGTCCATGTCTACATGTTCTTGCAAGCCAAAAAGGTGGACTAAACACAAGTTGTTTTTTTGTTTTTTTTTAACCGGTGTTGATCAAGTGATCAATTGCGTAAAATAAACATAAAAAATAAATACATTTAAAAAATGTTAAAAAATGTATAATTATTTTTTTTTAAATGCATGGCAAAAGGTAGGCCTACATTTGGCCTTTATACAAAAAAAAAAAAAAAAAAGGAGTCAACTGAAAAAACCTTAACCCCTCTAAAAAGAAGCACTACATTAAAAAAAAAAAAAAAAAAAAAAAAAGGGGAGCTTTGTTTTCCCCAGATATGCACACCAGGCTAACTATATTAGAAGTGTGTAAGCCATGGGTTCCCTGGTTGTCCAGTGGTTAGGATTTGGTGCTGTCACAGCTGTGACCTGGGTTTGATTCCAGTCAGGGAACCAAGATGTCACACCACCCAGAAGCCATGTAGGGTTGGGCCTGGTCAGTACTTTTAATGGGAGACCATCTAGGAATAAAAAAGGAGCTGTATGCCATGGCCCGCTGGAGAAGGAACCAGCAACTCACCACACGATCTCTGCCATTAATGCCATGAATACCATGTGGATCAGCATGACCATAAAAATGTTTAGAGAGGGACACGGAATGAGTGAACCGAGAACCATTGTAAAGTTAATTAGATAAGACTGAGACAGACAACACTAATTGCTTTCCATTGGCTCAGAAGCATATCCCTTGCATCATTCACTGCAACAATAGCTCTCCATAAATTTAAGTGCCCCTTTCGTACACACACACACACGCGCAATGTATCATGGATAACTACAAAGTTCTGAAGAGGCATCACAATTTTTTTCTCTGAGAGCTGGATATATGATTGTTCTTGCTTAATTATGCTCGGAGCCAGATTTCAGGTTTTTCATTGTGCTGTAGTCCTTTAATATATCTACTTAGCACTGCTGCTTTTGTTCATCAGCTGTGCACTTGATTTGAAAGTATTGATTTATGCTATTCTGCCACTGGGCATGGGACCAATTTGATTGCAGCTACATCAGCTTTAAGTACAAATATACATCATGAACAAATATTCCACATTGACATCCTTTTTTAACTCAAGCCATTAAAGGGCCAGTTAAGCGATTTCCATATTAAAACAGATTTAATTCACCATTAATGTTAAAAAAAATAAAGAAATCAGCAAAGTAAATCTTTAGCCAGAAGACTTTAAACATGTACCTCATTATTACTTGCTACAGTACTCCTCCCCACCCCCTTATTGCCCTAAGCCCTACTGAAAGTAGAACCCCCCCCCCTATAAGATTTAGATTAGATTTCTATTAAATTGCTACGGTCAACTATAAGTGATCTCTGAAACAGGGCAACCTGCTTCGAAATTTTACAGTGTGAAAAAAAAAAAAAAAAAAAAAAATATACGTTTAGACAAGAATTCAGCTATTTATTTAGCATTTAAAAAAAAATAAAAAAAAAGGAGCCACTGTTACACAAGAAAAATAAGTTATCACATATAATAATGGTTGTAATTGCAAGTTTGTCGGTAACGCTATCTTAAAAAGTTACGGGGTTGCAGCACAACTTTGCTGCAATGAGCGCCAAAGGAGCCTCATCTGCTGTCCTTCAATAGTTGTGTTTAAAAAAAAAAAAAAAAAAACACAAACAGACACCACACACATACACAATTTACCACTACACCATCACGGTTTGCTCCTAAAAAAAAAAAAAAAAAAAACCACTACAGCCTTATTTATGCAGATTCTTGTAGGACAGCTTCAAGGGCCAAAATAAAATGACAATATCGAAGTCCATTCTTGGTCAAATTTAAGAATGTAAACACATTTGCCACAGGATTTCACTCCCTATCTGCTGGTGCAGCGTAGATTGCGACTTTTGTGGCCCTATAAATATCTTGCACAATCTCATGTGTTCAGCAAATATGAACTCTAGAGTTCATTTTAAAGTTCTTGAGTTATTTTAAAGAGCTAAACTACAGCCATGTACTGAAGTATGAACAAAAGTACAAAGAATTAGCACATTGGGTATAAGATTACAATTCAAAATGTTAAAGGCCACAATTTGTTCAATATTTAAAAAAAAAAAAAGTCTGGTTTTCCTTTTATAAACCATTTAGTATGCTCAAAAAACTGCCATCAGCTCATGAACAGCATGAACCAAACCACAGCTGAAGCAGTTAGGAAATTAATTTCATCTCATATACCAGAATACATAATTACTTGTGTGATCTACAGCTCTGCATCATGCAGACCTAATTAAATGTGTCAAGGAAACGAAAAAAAAATTAAATAAACTTTCACTACATCCTAAGATGTTTGTACCTTGCCTTTCTCAGCAGTAATCAACATTCGCCATTCTTGCTAGGCCTTTTATACTTTATATTCTGCAATACATAGGGAATCCTTAAAAAGACAAAAATTGGTCCAAATTAGTTGCTAGCAAGTTTATTTATTTTTCAGGATTCTCCTCTGAGAATCAGAGTTTTGCATCGTAGGAACCTTGTAATATGTTGCCTTTAACTGAACCACAAACTCAAGATAATGCGGTTAGGTTAACATTGCAAGGATAATCTAGCACTATGAGTCATAAATCAATGGCTCATCTCTGCAACTGCTGAATCAGGCTCATCTTCACTCACTTGGGCTTTTCACTGCGCATTTGTATTTCAGCCTATGCATTTACTCAAACAACCTGAAAATGTTTAGTATAGTGTGAGTAAAATAAATTATATATGACAAACTAAAAAGGCAGTAAACCTCTCAAATAGGCAACGCCTTTAATTGCTTATATTTTTTAAGCTACAGTTAACAGAAAAACATCTTTCAACCTGTGTTCTTGGGGCACAAGCAAAAGAGCACCCGACTTTCTACACGAACGGGCAAAAAAAAAAAAATATATGAATTCTGCTGTAGTAACTGTGCTATGCTTGAAACACCGACCCATTTATTCTTATCAGAAGGACACTTTTCAGCAAAGCATGATGCGGTTAATCAATAACATATTAAGGTTTTAAAATGTTAGCTGGCCTTAGGATATCCCCTTATGGATCGCAATCTTGTGGTGGTAAAAAAAGGGGCTTGTGTACTTCAATGGATTGACCACACATGGTATGGCTCACAGCTTCATTGGAACAACCCACTCCAGTAAAAAGATTGCCAAGAAAACTTTATGGACAGGGCAAGTCATACCAAGTAGATACAAAATATATAATATCCCCAGTAAACATGCAGTAGAAGAATGGATTTTAAAAAAGGGCACTACTAGACATTTGAGATAGAATGCCTGAAGTTTGCAACATTATCCAGGAAAAACGCAAAAAATAATATCCCCAAAGAAAGACGAACTCTGTCTGATGAGGCTTAAAAAAAAAAAAAAAAATTGCCCAAGAAAGAAGGAAAGTGAAAGGTAATAGAGATAGGAAACTATTTGTCCAACTGAATGCAGAATTCCAGAGGACAGCAAGAAGAGACAAGGAGTCTACAATGAGCGATATACAGAGATCGAAGATAACAGAATGGGTAAATCAAGAGATCTCTTCAAGAAAATTGGGGATCTCAAAGGCAACTTTAATGCCATCTTAAAAAGCAGTGATAACCTCAATGGCTGAGTGGAGGGAATTCCAATTGGACTATTCAAAATTCAACAAAATTATGCTGTGAAAGTGTTGCTCACCGTATGCCAGCAAATTTGGAAAACTCAACAGTGGCTAAGACTTGACAAGTTAAGTCTACATTCCATGCCCCCCCCCCAAAAAGGCAGTGCCAAAGAGTGCTCCAACAACTACACTCATTTCACATGCCAGCGAGGTAATGCTTTGGATTCTCCAACAATATATGGACCTGGAACTACCAGATGTGCAAGCCGGGTACCGCAGAGGAGGAGGCACAAGAGATCAAATTGCCAATGTCTGATGCATAATAGAGAAAGCAAGAGTTCGAGCAAGGCATTTACTTCTGTTAATAGACTAAAGTCTAAAGACTGTGGATCACATGTGGCATTTTTCATAAAGAGATGGGAGTGACAGATCATCTTATCCTCTTCCTGAAGAATCTGTATGTGGATCAAGAAGTTAGTCAGAACCGAACATGGGACAACAGAATGGTTCAAGATCAGAAAAAGGAGTGCAGCAAGGTTGTATATTGTCACCTTATTTATTCAGAATTACCCATGATCTACGTATAAGTTGGACAGGACTAATCCAAAGCTGGAATCAATATTGCTAGAAGAAATAACAACCTCAGATACGCCAATGATTCTACTTTAATGGCTGAACGTGAAGAGGAACTAAGAGATCTAATGAGGTTAAAAGAAGAAGAGTACAAAAGTTGGCCTGCTGCTCAATGTTAAAAAAAGACGAAGATTATGGTAAACGGCAATCCCAGTTCCTGGCAAGATAGACGGGGGAAGTGGTGGGGCAGTGACAGGCTTTATTTTCCTGGGACCCAAGATCTCAGTAGACGGCGACTGTAGCCATGTAATTAAAGAGGTTTGCTTCTGGGGAGGAAAGTTATAGCAAGCTTGGACAAGCTAGTAAAAAGTAAAGATATTAAAACTATCAACAAAAGATCCTTAGATCTATAGTATTCCCAGTAATAACATACTGATGTGAGAGCTGGACCATAAAGAAGGCTGAAAAAACAAAGAAACAACAGTTCACTTGAAGATAGAATCATGAGGCTGAAGCGCAAATATTTTGGCCATATCACGAGATGGCACGATTCCTCACAGAAGACCGATTCTGGGAAAGATTGAAGGCACAAGAAGAAGGGGCCAACAGAGGCAGAGATGTATAGATTAGGTCACTGAGACCCATTAAGTTCATGATCACTGCTTCAGAGGGGCAGTGACAGAGATATACCTGTCTAGCTGCAATCCATTAAGTCACAGAGAGTCGGATGCAACTGAACAGAAGTGGTTTTCCAACCTTAAGCAGGCGTTTTCTGCCTGTAAAAACCATGTGGAATCTCAGAGTAGTAGAAGTATAAATAGCTTAAAAAAAGAAAAAGAAAAAAAAAAAAAAAAAAAACACAAAGTAGGAGCCAGAAGCAAGATTTTAGGAACTCCTGGGATTTATCAGATCCTGAGTAAAAGTTAAAGTTGAGCCACTTCTAGTAGTCTATCAAAAGGAGTATTAAGTTCTGACAACTATGTTACTAGCACTAAAGCCCACACAACACAATTAGGATGGAACATCTACATCCCTCAAAGGATTAATGACGAATAGACAGATACGGAATCGGATGAATATAGAATATTTTTTTTATATAGCAATTAACATCGGAATAATCTGTTCCCAGTCCTGAATTTGATACAAAAATAAATAAGATTGTAACCAGTACTTTACTATTATGGATGATGTCAGAACCTGAAGAGAAGCAGAGGGATAATTGTTAAGAAGGGGAGTCCCCTCCCATTAAGCCATCATGTAACCCCATTGAGCATTATTATTTATTTTTGTCCCTTTCCCAATAATTCACCAGCACTTAATTTAGCAAAAGAACATGTCCAATGTTGTCTGCTTCTGTCTTTAGTTCTATGCCAAATATTGGATTGTGTGTGAATATAGAAACATTTTTCCTAAAATGTGTGACTAATATTGGATGTATTCACCCCCTTTCTTATGAAGCCCATAAAAAGCTCCGGTGCAACCAATTACCTTGAAGTCCCATAATTAGTGAAATGATGTCCACCTGTGTGCAATCCAAGTGTCACGTGATCTTTCATTACATATACACATCATTTTTGAAAGGCCCAGAGGCTGCAACACCTAAGCAATAAGCACCACTAACCAAACACTGCCATGAAGACAAAGGAAATCTCCAAACAAGTAAGGGACAGTGTTGTTAAGAAATACAATTCAGGCTTAGGTTATAAAAAAAAAAAAATCAAAATCTTTGATGATCCCTAGGAGCACCATCAAATTGTTCATAACCAAATGGAAAGAACATGGCACAACAGCAAACCTGCCAAGAGACGGCTGCCCACCAAAACTCATGGACCGGGCAAGGAGGGCATTAATCAGAAAGGTAGCACAGAGACCTAAGGTAACCCTGGAGGAGCTGCAGAGTTCCACAGCAGAGACTGGAGTATCTGTACATAGGACGACAATAAGCCGTACGCTCCATAGATTTGGGCTTTATGGCAGAGTGGCCAGAAGAAAGCCATTGCTTTCAGCAAAAAGGGCACGTTTTGAGTTTGTGAAAAGGCATATGGGAGACTCCCAAAATGTATGGAGGAAGGGGCTCTGGTCTGATGAGACAAAAAAAAATAAAAGAAAAAAAATTGAACTTTTTGGCCATCAAAGAAAAAACGCTATGTCTGGCGCAAACCCAACACATCACCCTAAGAACACCAGCCCCATGGTGGTGGCAGCATCATGCTGTGGGGATGTTTTTTTCAGCAGCCGGGACTGGGAAACTGGTCAGAGTTGAGGGTGCTAAATACAGGGATATTTTTGAGCAAAACCTGTACCACTCGGTGCGCGATTTGAGGCTAGGACGGAGGTTCACCTTGCAGCGCAGGACAGTGACCCAAAACGCACTGCTAAAGCAACCCTTGAGTGGTTTAAGGGGAAACATGTAAATGTGTTGGAATGGCCTAGTCAAAGCCCAGACCTCAATTCAATAATAAAAAAATAATAAAATATCTGTGGTCAGACTTTGAGCTTGCCACATGAACAGCAGTCTGAGACTTCGCAAAAGCAACTTGGAGCTGCGATTGCCACAAAAAAGGTGGCTCTACAAAGTATTGACCTTAGGGGGGTGAATGGTTAAGCACACATCTTCAAAGTTGTGGGCATGTTCTGTAAATGAAATGATGCAAACCCTCAAACAATCCATGTTATTTCCAGGTTGTGAGGCAACAAAACATGGAAAATGCCAAGGGGGGGGTGAATACTTTTGCAAGGCACTGTATAGAGATATACACACAAATTAAATGCTATGCTACTGTGTGTCACCATGGTCAGCAAGCAAGCCGTAGTTACAAGTTTTTCTTTTACAAGTTATTAGAGCAGCCTTATATAGGATCTATAAAAAAAAAAAAAAAAAATAGGAAGCGCTCAATTAGAGAGCAAACTAACCTTAATAGGTTAGTTCTGTGGACATGATAACCCACTCTGAAAGCAGCCTCTGAGCCACTTGTGCCCGTCACAGGGAGAAATATCCTGTAGTGGATCAGTCTGGTCCAGCTCACTAGAGTGGTCTCCCTAAGGGGGATAGGGGAATCCAGATGTGGACCCCTTGCTCACTGGGCCTTTGGGAATTATCAGTCACACCTCACTGAAGAGGCCCAATGAAGGCCGAAACATGTCTGGGGTTTGCCGTGTCTCCTGTTCAGAGTAGAATTGCCTGGTATTTCTGGGCTGGACAACTATCAGTCTGGTCCCACTCACTATACTACAGTATATTTCTCCCTGTGAAGGGAACAAGTGAGCTAAAAGAGCTTGCTCTCGGAGTGGGTTATCATGTCCACAGAACTACCCTATTTCGTTCTTTGAGCGCCTCTATTTTGTTTATAAATGATCTACACTAATCTTATATTACTTAGCCAAGCAAGTTTAAAAAAAACAATACTAAAAATGCACACGGGATGAGCATTGTAAATAAAAAAATCCAATATAGTTGTGATAAATGCATAGTAGTAATGCTAGTGGAATCCAAAATACATACATTTTAAGAAGAGAGAAAAAAAGAAACACAACAAATACATACATATAGTAAAATACATCTATGGTCAAATGTCTACAATCAATGCGATTTGAAGAAAAAAAAAAAAAAAAACACACACACACACACAATCAGCTTGTACTCTGTTTGGAAAGAGTCTCCCAAAGTCATAAGTCTCAAGAATCCACTCATTACGTGTACACTGCGTCAATAAGCTTTGTTCTTAGACAATGTCAGGTGCTCTCTGCATACACAATACTGAAAGATAAATCATTAACCATTTCTAATTTTATTCTACACAAAACTAGACTAATTACATTGATACAAGGGAGGGACACAAAAAAAATATATATATTTGTATGTATAGAAAGGGAATCCTCAGTATTGGTCTTGGAATTCATATTTCAGCTAAAAAAAGGGGGAGTTTTATCTCTAGCTGTCTCCCCATTGTTATCTAAATCGAGCTCCAAGTGGAACGTTAAAAGGGTATATTATACCACAGCTTCAGGCAAAAAAGGATATCGCCCACTGACAGTAATGATGATTTCCTATTGAAACTGGCATTTTAGCATACATAATAATGGGTAAGCGATTAACTTCCATTGAAGAGGGAGAGAGAGGAAGAATAAAAAAAATAAAAAAAAAATGATATTGTAGGGATAAAATAATACATAGCCCTTTAAAACAAAGATGCATTCAGCACAATAAAAGCCATTTACCCACAATCATCAAGATTGAATTAGTTTTTTCTAATCCTGCTCTTAGCCAGAGCATCTCTATCATCTGCCATCACTGTATCCATGTAGTTGAAGTATACTTTCAGAGAATTTAACTTGAAAATAGCTTTAAAAAAAAAAAAAAAACAACCACACACACACACATACTTGTGCTCCACTGGAATTGACAATTTTGTTTTGATTATGCCTCCTGATTCCTGAATTAAAAATGTAATGCAAAGGAAACAGTTCTCTGCACAATAGGAACATGGTAGCCAAATCTGCGCTTGCTTTTACCAGGAATACTACTAAAGCTAAATTAAAATTTACACATCTATCTTTATACAAAACCTTCAAAAACTGAATTTTTATTACAATTTTTTTTTTATTATTTAAAAAGCAGATTAATTATGCACGTGATAATCTACCACGTGCATAATTAATGCAATATATGTTGATCGTCTAAACAATAGCAACCAGGACAAGGAAAGCGGAGGTTTCAAAATTATTTTTTTCTGTCTAAAGCATCTTCTGTTTGCATGGCTTTGCCATTTATTTGAATTAAAAAAAAAAAAAAAAAAAAAAGAAGCATAGGTAGACTTGAAACACTTATACTGGTCCTTCAAAATGTTAAGAATTTATATTTATATATATATATATATATATATATATATATATATATATATATATAAATATAAATAACATTCCTTTGTTTTTCATGCATTTAAAATAACATGTTTTTCGGCATTCCCAAAGTTGTCTTTTGCATGAAAAAATATTTAGTAAAACCTGTTTAAAACGTAATTGAAGCCCACAGGAAATGCACAGATCACACATGCATCTGTAGAAGTCATTGGCTAGTGGAGGGCAAGCCCCCAGGAACAGTTAAACGTCTCAAGTTTTTTGGCTTTGGAGACTAAAAAAAAAAAAAAAAAAAAAAGACATAGTAGAAATACTTTTTTTTTTATAGCTCCCTAACCTTCTCACTCTTCTCTGCACTGATATCAAAAACACACCCTCATGATTCAGCTCTCAGGAAGTTATGTAACAAAATGGATTCCTAGACTTTGTGAGACAGTTTATATTTTGGGGTGAGGAGTTGGTAGTGGTTGCTGTTCAGTTATTTTGACAATTTAAGTGTAAGATCAATTAACGGATCTTCTAAAAACCATTAAGTAAGCCAATGGTAAGTCACTAACCATTATTACTCACATTGTAGTAGAAGAGGGGGAACATGTAATAGGTGTGAGGTTATACGTAAAGGCTAACTGAGCGGCTAATTTCCAGTAGCATAGCTGAAGTCTTTTAAAAAATAAAAAAAAAAAAATAAAGGGACATTATGTTTCCTTGTGTTAATATTAAGATAAAACTACATAGTTGTTTGTTTGCAGATCTAAACACTGTATTTCATAACTCCTCAAAAGCTCTGGAAGGTTTCAGTAAGTAAAAACAAACAAACAATCCCAACAAAGGTCCACACCTTGTAGCTCATACACAATGTCTCTGTGGTACCAACCAATCAGGGAATTTCTTAGCATTTATATAAAATAAATAAATAAAAAAATAAAAAAATAAAAAAATGCTATTGAGAAACAGTCTACCAATAGAAACACTGAGCAAGAGAAGCTGGAGGCATACATTTGTAGTGACTATTTGGAAGGTTTAAGTAAATAAATTAAAAAAAATACACAACACTACGGAGGGTATAATGTAACAAAAAAAAATAAAAAATGCATTTTAGCATTCTACCAAATCATACAGTTATGCTGAAACTGTCCCATATATTGCAGTAATACATATAAAACTATAATTACAACTGGTTGTTGTGATTATCAATTTTAAGGCACTCCCATTTAAGATTTAGGAGGGATGTGTAAATTAACTGGTAGACCCACACTGAGGCAAATGGATTTAACAGCAATTAAGATTAGCGGCAGGGGGTAATTAACAAGAGGACACCCAGTTGTAAACATAGTAATACTAAACAGATAAACAATTGTTTAACATCTGTTATTACCGATACTATTTTTTCAACTGCTCTTCTTTATCTAGCTCCCCCAACACATCTTAATTGCTGCCTAGATTACATTTAGGATGGCACTTTTTGTTCCTTACAACTAAACACATTGATGTGATGTCTAAAATATACCTTTTCTGTATCACTTTAAGTGAAGGATGACGAATAAACCACAACAAAGGGGAGGTTTTAGCAGAATATTTTAGTTTAGTTTTTTGCATGATGGCGCAACTTTTTATAAGTTTAACAAATGGTCATGAAGAAAGGTACTCCAAATATAGTTGTAGATTCCATACTTCAAAAAGGGGGACGTTGGGGGTAGCTGTTGAAGCCTATTTGAAAACCTTAAAAATTAAGACACTGCCGACACGTCAGTGAGAAAAATTAGAATAAAAGAGGCTAGTGTTTTGGTTTTGTTTTTTTATAAATAAACTGTCCCACTGTACAATAATGCCATTTAATGCAGTATTTTAGCCTTTAAAAATGAACAGTTTGCCCATTATTACAAAATATATATATATATATATATATATATATATATATATATATATATATATATATATATATATATATATATATTTTTTTTTTTTTTTTTTTTAAGGATTTTAGAGAGTATGCTGCCCTCTGGGGAATCTGTTTCATGTGAACGTTAAGTCAGGTTCAAATGACTAAGAGTCATAGTTACAGCATCCTGGTCATCTCATGATGACGACTTGCTTACATGCCCGGCTAGTGAAAATAAAGCCACTCGTGATCACCCCAGCATACAGGCCAAGAGAACATGATGTTATTGCACAGTCAGTGTGTTCCCAGCACCACTCAATATCCAGAGACCCAAACTGGAATCCAATATCATGCTGCAATATTAACAGGCCATGGTTTGGGGCAAGATACAGTACCAAGCCAGTGTAATATCAATAGAAGATTAAAAGTGATACAGCAGAGGATCCAAAGGCTCAATCAACGCAATATTATGAAACAAAAAAATCTATTAGAAGAGTATTTATTTCATTAAGAAACGCATATGAGCTCTGTTTTTTCTACATAAAGCATACTCATTGTGATTTGTGTCTGTCTTCTGACTACACAAACTGGAGTGCAGTGTTTCAACAAATTAGCCTGTCAGTGACCCCTCTCAGGAAGCATGTTGCAGAATACTGCCACTATTGACTACTATGAGTACTTAGAAGTATGCTGTCTTCATGAGAGGGGAAATCCAATTCGGAACTTTGTAGGATTTTAGGCATATATATTCCTACTGAGAAACAGAACCCTCTAGGTCCCTTTAAAAACCAAAACCATTACATTCAGAACCAGAGGGAAGCTAAAGAAAATCACTGGATTATTAGCAAGAAATATCAGCTCATGGTTATGTATTAGTGTCAGAAAATCTGATTGACAGTTAAAAAAAAAAAAAAAATGACATCCATGCAATTGTGCTGGAAGAAGATATGTTTTTTAATACAATAAAAAATAAGTACTTGTAAAGGTATAATTTCCAATTATATGTAATAGTTGCAATGTGTACTCTGGCACTAAAAAGGGACTAATTAAATTGTGATTTGGCCAATTGAATAGGACTCTATCTAAGCACACTGCATATTTTGTTTATAGAAGTTTTTAGTTAGTGAAGACCTTGGTTTTGGATAAACGTTCACCAACTAAAAACTTCTGTAACAAAAAAATAATAAATAAAATGCTCTGTGCTTATATAGAGCCCTATCCAATTGGTCGAATCGCAATTTAATAAGCCTGCAGCTCTCCAACAATGGGAATATTTCAACACTATATCTGTACAATAAAACTCACTATAAAAAGTATTGGGAATGATTTATGGATAGAAAGTCCATTTTAGTGTAATACATTTACAATTTAAACACTAAAAACATTTGCCCAAAAAAAAAAAACACACAATCCCAAAACATGATCATTGTCCACTGAGCCTAGGATATAATAACACCATTCAAATGAAACAAGCTTGTACAGGAATGGAAGTTATACAACTAGAAAAGAGATGTTATACACAATAGTCTTTGAAAAAGTTGTTTATCTTATAGGGCTGTGAAAATTACTAAACATCTAAAAAAAAAAAAAAAAAAAAAGTCCTGGGTTCAAAAGTAAAATCCCTTTAAGAAAATGAGTTACATAAGACACAATTTACATTTCACTGAAATTACAAAAATGTATATCCGTTAATCTGGGTCTACTTATTTAGTTTTTTTATTGCTACAAATTTCATAAACATAATGGTTCAAGTATTTTATTCTTGCACCAAAATGGAGAGTGGAAGATCATAATAAAATGTATAGCAGGTGGATCTACTGTAGAGATGAACATAACTTTATCTCCTATTCTGGAAGGGATCAATAGAGCTGTGTCCAGTCCAAGACTTGCCTTTTGCATTTACCAATTCACATAATCCTACCTCATCTGTTATACAGGGTATCTGGGGTTAGAAAGGGTTAAGAGCAGTTTATAAATAGGAAAAAAAAAAAAAAGTGAGTCTACAGCTGTACCAATTAGATGATTGCTATGTGGATGTTTGTCCTGTAAGCAGATGCAGCTTCAGGTAATTACATGTCTACTCTGGTGTGCTCTATAATAAAAGTAATGGGAGAATTAAAAAAAAAATTAAAAAAAAAGCACACAAAAATATATACTATTTTTTGTTTAGATTTGGCATTCTTGAATAGAAAACTATGGAAATTATATTTTAAAAAGTAAAAAAAAAAAAATAAGTGTAAATAATAATAATATATATTTATATATTTGTTTTTATTAAGAAAGTTAGAATACAGTCATAAATATAAAAAGACAAAAAAATTAGAGCCATCTTACCTGTAATTCACACCAAGCAACTTCTACCCAGGTTTCAGTGTCCAAGCCCTTGTAGACTGTCTTAAAAGACCCTCTTCCAATTTCAATGTCAAACTTTAAAAACCTGCCATCAGGAGAGGTAGACACAGCCTTCATATCTGCCTCTTCTTCGTTTTCCTCTTCTTCCTCTTTCTTGGACTTTGACACATCTTTGGAAGTTTCAGGCACCTCTTTCCTCTCTGGTTCCCCAGTTTGGTCAGGTAGTTCCTCTACACTTTTGCCCTTGGAGAGGACAGCTTTGGGCTCAGAGACCTCAGATCCCTGGTCACTGACCCCATGCACCCTCTTGGCAATAGCCCTCCTTGCTCTTGATATTGGGATGGCTTTATTGTGAGGTTCTGAATCAAGAACTGGAGGCTCCTCTTGATCAGAGTCCACCACAGTCCTTCTCAAGAACCTCTGCTTGACTGTTTTAGATCCCTTTACATCTCCTCCAGTGTTCAGCATTGCAGTGGAGTCCATGTTACCACTGATCAGTCCATGAATATTAATAGCAAGATCAGCACATTCATTGGAGACCTCTTTGCACTTGCATCTCAAACATGCATCAGCCCTGGCACCATCCCCACTTTCCATTAAATCTGAGGTTGTAGCTTTTGCCTCCAGTTTGTTGAAATCATGGTCCATATCCAGTAGTGGTGGTGGTGGTGGTAGTGGTGGGGGACTTAACAGATTCCCCTGCAGGAGCCTATGACGCAGCCAAATCCAACTGCACCACCAGTTTGGAAAGCACCCATCAAAACAATCAAATAAGACTCAGCACCTCTTTATATTGCATCTGTGATGGATCTCCTTGTAGAAGACAATGCAAAACCTGTGTGATGGATACAAAGCATTAAAAACATAAAGCTGCATGATTATTTTTTTTATCTTTCCCAATATATCCCCACCCTTCTATTTTCTGGGATCAGCATAAAAATAGATCAAGAGATGTAGGGGTTTGGAGTTGGTAGCAGGGCCTGGCATCTTCAGCTGCAGCCTCATGATGTGCCAGAAGCTCTGTATCTGCAGCACAGTGTGTGTGGGTGAGATCAGCTTCCAAGTGGAGACATTGGAAAGTGTATTTAAACATTAATGATATTCCAAATGCGACAACGTGCAGCCAGGGAGGTCCCATGTGGTCCTGCAGTAACATGGCATTTATTAACCCCTTTGACACACAAAAAAGGATGCTGCAGAATAAATCAAATGCATGCATGCAAACACATAGGAGAGGGTGCCAATACTTACATAAATCCAACAGGACTTCCAAGCTCTGCCACAGATAGGGATAAATAACTTATTCCCTTTATACAAGCCCACCCCTCATCCAGCCTCAGTGCTGACCCCACCCACTATACCCTGTGCTTTTGCACGTTTAAAGCTCCCCTGATCTCTTGGACGCCACGCCCCCCACACACCCTTATGCTCCAAGAAAGAAATAAATGCATGATCTTTGCCTTTTAAATGCACAATAAATATTTGCAAGATGTCTCCCTATTGCTGTGTGCAGGTTAAACAATTAACACTGATCCCTCCCTGAGATTTCCTCCCCCACCCCCACCAGCAGCACCTCCTTGGTTGTTGTTTTTTTTTTTTATCTATGGGGTTTGCTTTTTCTAATGACCTATCCATTTACCAAACCGGCTTCTGGACAAGGGGATGGCTACGTAGCCAATACAGAGATCCAGGAGGAGGGGGGGATAGGAGGGGTCTGACTGCCCCTGGACCAAAAGGGACTGGCTGCAAGAGCTGGCCCCTCCCAGGCATCATCACAACCAGCTGCCTCCAATGCTCACGCAGATCCTCACACTTGTGTCTTCCTTGCTGCAGATCCTATTTCTTGCTACACCCTGCATTATAATACTTATTACAACTGACATCTCTGTTATAAATCTTTTAATTGTCTTGCATCTTATTTTGAGAGGACATATCAACCACCTACAGGAGGTATTAGTGGTTTTATGTTATATTTAAAATCAAGTATCTGGCTATTTATCTATGTAAAATGAACTGGCTGTATATTGATGCATTGTATCGCACATCATTCCTGAGAAATGTAGTGTTTTGTCTTGCATTTTTATGTAAATAACTTGCAGATCTATCCTGTTTTGTGTGCCCCTTTGTGGAAGTGAGGCACCATGTAGAGGTGAAAAATAGGTAGTACACCCCAACCCCCTAAACCTCTAACCTTGACCCCCTAACCCTCACTTCCTAACCCTAACTCCCTAACCCTCTAAGCCTAACCCTAAATCTAAACTTAACCCTCTAATCCTAATCCTCTAACCCTGACCCTCTAACACTCACTTCCTAAGCCTAACCCTAACCCTCTAAGCCTAACCCTAACTCCCTAACCCTCTAGCGCTAAGTCTAACCTTAACCCTCTAATCCTAACCCTGACCCGCTAACCCTCACTTCCTAACCCTAACCCTCTAACCCTAACCCCCTAACCACTTACAGGGCGTAGTAGCTCATTTATAGCCACGAGTTCCAAGAGTTCCGACGAACAGCGGCACACATGAAACAGGATAGGACCTACCTGGCTCCCAAATATGAATTGGCGGTCCTTTCCCTCTTCACTTACGCAAAAGATTGGCAGCAGCATTGCCGCCACCAACCGTTAAATGGCGCTGCCGATTTCACACTAGTGCTGCACAATACATATAAGGAGCGCCGACAGAAAAGGCCTTGAGCTATGAGAGGCGCGCCGGAGGGCTGGGTGCCGGCGCCGAACATAGTTATGGCCTCGCTGTCGATTCAGCGCCGTCGAGTTGCGCCACGTCGAAGGAGGGAATGATTAGGGCCTTCCCTGAAACCGGACAGCGCCATCTAGAAGCTACTTGCTGGCACTGCAGTTGTCAGTGCTGGCGATTTCTTTGTGCTTAAACAACGAGATAGATCCGAATTGGCTGTTTGGATGTGCTAATTATAATCATAGTCTGCTTATGTGTAGCCAAAGCAATAACCCCCAATGTTGCCATTTAGCTGCTCTCTCTACCCTTATCAAGTACTATGACCTGCAAGCTAGCATACTGATCTGCACATTAGTCACAGAACAGGAACAATGCTCAGGAATAATTTATTGTAGATAAAAAAAAAGGCTAGTACAATGTAAAGATAGTTTTTAATGCCGCTTCCTGTTAAGGTGGCAGTGACCATTTAGCTCATAAATAAATGGAACACATTTTCATTAATGCATGTTTAATACATATATGTATATATGTGTGTATATATATATATATATATATATATATATATATATATATATATATATATATATATATATATATATTAGCGAATTGTCTGTCAAAAAATGACGGCAATGAAATTGTAAGTGAGCTAATGCTGTTTGTTGTATAATAATCAAATAAATAATACATTAATAAATTAATATACTTTACCTATTTTCAAGTAATATATGCAGGAAGCATTGTGTTGAAGAGCTGGCAATCTGTTTTGATGTTGCTGCAGCATTAGTGCTGTGGAGCTGCTGTGTAAGCGTGATGAATGTGTACTTCCGCATTGTATAAGTTATTGTTCTAAAATGGCGGCTAATGTGTGGTATGCGGCTGTGGCGGAATATCCGTAGCTGTTTTGTAATGTTTTGCGTGTTTCTGGTGGTGTTTTGCGTGTTTCTGGTGGTGTTTTGCGTGTTTAGAGTCCTGTAGCCTAGTTTTTGTTTGGTCGACGGCCATTTGTTCTCTCCCTTAGGTGATTTTCGGGTGTTTAAACTCCGAAATTTGGACTTAAATCGAGGTGTAACTTTACTTGCAGAGGTCCTGGGGGCACCACCTTGCTGTGGGTAAGCTTTTTATATGTTTGTTGTGTGTATTTGTTGTGTTTGTAATGTGTTTGGGGTCGCGCGGGTTGCGTCCTTGTTTTTCGAATCTCATATGTGTTTTTCGGCAATTCCGTAGGTGTTTGGTGGTGTTTTGCGTGTTTAGACTGCTGTAGCCTCGTTTCCTTTTGTTTCGGCGGCCATTTTTTATCTTGCTTATAGAATTTTTTTGTGTCTAAACTCTTTTATTTTAAGTTAAATTGAGGTGTAACTTCATTTTTTGAGGTCCTGGGTGCCCCCCTTGCTGTAGGTAAGCTTTTTATGTATTTGTTGTGTGTATTTATTGTGTTTTTAATTTTTTCATGTCCGCGGGTTGCGGCCGATTTTTGCGAGGTCGTAATTGGTCGTAAAGTGTCTCATCCTTTTTTGCGAGGGCCGCATTTGCTGGCAAGGAGCGTCGAGCGAGCCCGCAAGCGTTAGCAACAACTCGCATGCTCACAACTATATATGTGATATATATATATAGTTGTGATAATTGCGAGTTTGTGTGTAAGGCTCTCAATACTCACCACGCAATGCGCATTGCGCATCGAGAGGCATGCATGCACACTGTGCGGCGAAAGGGGCGGGAGATAGGGGAAAGGAGACACAGGGGAGGGAGGAAAGGAGACACAGTGGAGGGGGAAAGGAGACACAGGGGAGGGAGTAAAGGAGACACAGGGGAGGGAGAGGAGAAAGGAGACACAGGGGAGAGAGATGGAGGGGAAGGAGACACAGGGGAGAGAGACACAGGGCAGGGAGGTTGGGGAAGGAGACACAGGGGAACAATGCTCAGGAATAATTTATTGTGGAGAAAAAAAAGGCTAGTACAATATAAATAAATAGTACAATATAAACATAAATGGAACACATTTTCATTAATGCATGTTTAATACATATATATGTATATATATATATCTATATATATCTATATATATATATATATATATATATATATATATATATATATCACATATATTGTGGTAATTGCGAGTTTGTGTGTAAGTGTCGCAAGTTGCAAGCCTTATACACAAACTCACAATACTCACCACGCAATGCGCATTGCGCACCGAGAGCCATAACGAAAGAGGGGGGAGACACGGGAGGGAGAGGGGGAAGAGACAAAGTGGAGGGAGAGGGTAGAAAGAGACACAGGGGAGGGAGAGGGGGGGAAACAGATACAGGGGAAGGAGAGGGGGAAGCAGATACAGGGGAGGGAGATGGGGTGAAGGAGACACAGGGGAGGGAGAGAGGGGGAAAGGAGACATGGGAGGGAGAGAGGGGGAAAGGAGACACGGGAGGGAGATGGGGTGAAGGAGACACAGGGGAGGGAGAGAGGGGGAAAGGAGACACGGGAGGGAGAGAGGGGGAAAGGAGACACGGGAGGGAGATGGGGAAGGAGACACAGGGGAGGGAGATGGGGAAGGAGACAGGGGAGGGAGAGAGGGGGGAAGAGGCACAGGGGAGGGAGAAGGGGGGAGAGACACAGGTGAGAGAGATGGTGGAAGAAGACACAGGGGAGGGAGAGGAGGAAGAGGCAGAGGGGGGAAAGAGGCACAGAGAGAAAGAGACACAGGAGAGGGAGGGAGGGGGAAAGAGACACAGGGGAGGGAAATGGGGTGCAGGAGACAGGGGAGGGAGAGGAGGAAAGAGGCACAGAGGGAAAGAGACACGGGAGGGAGGGAGAAAGAGACACGGGGTGAAGAGACACAGGGGAGGGAGAAAGAAGGAAAGGAGACACAGGGGAGGGAGATGGGGGAAGGAGACACAGGGCAGGGAGAGGGGGGAAAAGATACAGGCGAGAGAGACAAAATAGAGGGGGGAAGAGACACAGAGTAGGGAGAGGGGGGAAATAGATGGAGGGGGGAACACAAAAATAAAATATTATTTCGTCATTTGTGACGGGCAAGTGACTGGTATATATATATATATATATATATATATATATATATATATATATATATATATATATATATATATATATATATATACCGTATATCACATATATAGTTGTGAGCATACAAATTGTTGCGAACTCTTTCGAAGCGAGGGCCGCGGGCGAGGGCCTCAGTTGCTGGTATGGAGCGCCGAAAGCGCTCCTTGCCAGCAACTGCGTCCCTCGCAAACTTTACGTCGTAACGCAAACAACACGACACAGCAACTTCGACCCTCGCAAACTTTACCTCGCAATGCAAACGCGAAGCGAGGGCCTCAGTTGCTGGCATGGAGCGCCGAAGGCGCTCCTTGCCAGCAACTGCGACCCTTGCAAACTTTACGTTGTAACGCAAACAACACGACACAGCAGCTTTGACCCTCGCAAACTTTACGTCGCAACGCAAACAACACGACACACCAACTGCGACCATCGCAAACTTGACCTTGCAACGCAAACAACATACGAGACACGTTACCACTCATTACGACCTCGCAAAAATCGGCCGCAACTCACGAACATGAAAAAATTCAAAACACAATAAATACACACAGCACATACATAAAAAGCTTACAGCAAGAGGGAGCAGAAAGGGTGGGGGTGGAGAAGCGCCAAAGATACTATATGGTGTAGTATGTTAATAACAGTTTATTTAAAATATAAAACAACATAAATTGCACTCACATTTAATACAAAAAATACCCAAGTGGAAAACAGATGTCTTTCATAACCCGATCTTCAATATCGGTCCGTTGTCTTCCTCAATGGAATACTATGTTTTTAGTAGCACTCCCAATGTAGATTCCTTTCGGTATATTAATACAGGGCATATATTGTGATCCACTTCAGTCTCATGCAGGTAGGGTGTATGATGGAATATGGGACAGGGCTTATTGAAAAATAATGTGGTTGCATAAGTCTGCACACCCTCTTATAACTGGGGGTGTAGCTGTTTTCAGAATTACGCAATCACATTCCAAATCGTGTTAAATAGGAGTCAGCATACACCTGCTATCATTTAAAGTGCCTCTGATTAACGCCAAATAAAGTTCAGCTGCTCTAGTTGGTCTTTCCTGAAATTTTCTTAGTCGCATCCCACAGCAAAAGCCATGGTCCACAGAGAGCTTCCAAAGCATCAGAGTTAAAGTTTTGGAATGGCCCAGCCAGAGCCCAGAATTGAATCTGATTGAAAATCTGTGGGGTGATCTGAAGAGCGCTGTGCACAGGAGATGCCCTCGCAATCTGACAGATTTGGATTGTTTTTGCAAAGAAGAGTGTGCCAAGTCAAAATGTGCCATGCTGATAGACTCATACCCAAAAAGACTGAGTGCTGTAATAAAATCAAAAGGTGCTTCAACAAAGTATTAGTTTAAGGGTGTGCATACTTATGCAACCATATTATTTTATTTTTATATTTTTTCTTACCTAAAAGGTTTCAGTTTGTTTTTCAATTGAGTTGTACAGTTTATTGGTCACATTAAAGGTGGAAAAAGTTCTGATGTCTCATTTTTTTACAGCACACAAACCTGACATTTTAACAGGGGTATGTAGACTTTTTATATCCTCTGTATATATCCATATGTAATCACCCCTTATTTTATATATAACTAGCGACTTGCCCGTCAAAAAATGACGGCAATAAAATGTAAGGTAGGTAATGCTATTTGCCACAGAGAGTAAGTGTTTTGGTGGTCTGAGATCGTGGTGCGCTCATTGCAAGGCTCGCAAGGAGCGCCTTTGGTGTATTTGTTGTTATGATAGGCGCTTTTGCGCTTATTGTAAGGTCCGCAGTGATCTGGTTTTGTCGCTTATTGCAAGTCTCTCCCCTGGTGTAGTTTGTGTCCTATGTGCACCGTTGGCGCTCATTGTGGGTGGCGCGGTGAAGGTGTTTGTGGTTGTTTGCGATAGTGTGTTGTTAATTTGTTTTTGTTTTGTGTATATTTTTTTATGCTAATTAATTAATGAAATCATAAATTAATATACTTTACCTGTTTGTAATTAATATATGCAGCAAGGAATGTGCTGAAGAGCTAACAATCTGTTTTGATGTTCCTGCAGCATATAATGTAGATTTGCAGTGTTGTTGAGCTGAGGTATAAGTGTCAGCAATGTGTGCAGTGTGTAGTGTAGATAGGCTGCGTGCGCGAGGGGAAGCCATTTTTGTAGTTGGGTGTAAGTTAGTGTTGTAAAATGGCGGCGAATGTGTATGTGGTACGCGGGTTTGTATGATTTAACTTCCTTGCTAATGGTTTATGTTGTAGGTCGTACGGGTTTTTGGAAAAGCCGTATTTGGTTTGTGGTATTTTGCGTCTTTAGGGGTTGTGTTGCCTCGTTTTAGTTTTTTTTCGTCTGCCATTTTTTCTTTCGCTTAGGTGATTTTAGAGTGTCTAAACTTTGTAAATTTGACTGAAATCGATGTTTAAGCTGTGTTGCAGAGGTCCTGGATGTCCCCCCTTGCTGTGGGTAAGGTTTTTATTTTATTTTTGTCTGTATATTTGTGTTTTTTAATTTTTGCCGCTGTACGCGGGTTGTCCGTTAAGGTCGTATTTTTGCGAGTCCGTAATGGATTTTTTCTAAGTCCCGCTGGTCGTATTTTTTTGTTAAGTCCGTAGTTAGTCATTGCGTGTTTATTGTTTTTTTTCAAAGTCCCGCTTGTGTGGTCGTTTGTAACCAGTTGTGAGGCGCCTCACTTTGAGAACGTCCGCATTTGCGGCCTGCAATGTGCTTGTGGCTCATTGCAGCCGACATGGGAGCCTCCACCTCCGCAAATGCGGCCCCTCGCTTTGCGAGGGTCCACATTTGCGGTCCGAAAGACGTAGGGAAGAGCACCTATGGTGCTCATCTCCACCAGCGCAAGGAGCGCCTTTGGCGCTCCTTGCCAGCAACTGCGGCCCTCGCTTTGCGCGAGCCCGCAAGCATTAGCGGCCCTCGCTTTACGCAACTGCGGCCTTCACTTTACGCGAGCCCGCAAGCATTAGCAACAACCCACGTTGCTGAGAACTATATATGTGATATTGAAGGGTATAATGTCTGTTTTCTCTATTTTCTATTGGACAAATGCTTTTACAACACTTCACTCACCCTGTGAACCTTAGTGAATCTAGCACAGTATTTGTCTGTCTCTGACACACCTTCAGGATACAAAATACACACTTGGGAAATACTAAAGTCCACTGGCTGACTATTGAGCTATTACAAGGTGGTCCTTAGGCCAATCTATTCATTTTAATGAGTGATAAAGAAATGCTATAATTGCTTGGATTTAATGAGTATGATTGGAAATAGGGGAACTGTAAATACTTTAATAATATTTCTGTTTATGATTGATTAAAATTGGTGTAAATACAGCACAATTATTGTGTTTTTTTTCTCATAGTTCATATCACTAAGTACAATAGGCAAATATCAATTACAAAAATTTTTTAGATACTAAGGAGCTGGGGACTTAGGGTTTGTAAGAGTTAAAAATCTGCGTGACTGATGTGCGTCTGTCTAAAGGGAGCAGATCTATTGATGGTGGTCTGGAAATGAGGCATTCACAAACTGTGAATCTCCAAATTGCATATTGTAGTGCACAAAGCATAACTAGCAGCTTTGTGCTGGTCCACACAGTCTTGGGATACAGCTTCTCTGGAAAAGGCTCCAGCACTGAGTGGACTAATAGAAAACAGCTGTCTGTTCTGTGTGCACTTGAAGATGCAATGTGGAGTGTCATAGCTTGCTGCCTCCTACCTCACAGTGACATACTATGAGGAAAGGGAAGAGGAAGAACGGTCAACATGGCAGCCCACAAAAAGTGAGCAGAGGGAAAGGCAAACAATAGTAATCACTCAAGACTATAATTTTAATAACAGAGATTTAATTATTCTAGATATCATGTATACCATAAATAGCCATGAATTGTTTTACCACAAGTGTCAATTTAACCG
The DNA here is from genome assembly GCA_027410445.1 of Discoglossus pictus. Lineage (NCBI taxonomy): Eukaryota > Metazoa > Chordata > Amphibia > Anura > Alytidae > Discoglossus > Discoglossus pictus. Next base: position 33,737,914 of record CM050169.1, on the reverse strand, counting down.
CTCTTCATCTGTAAATGGAGCTCTCACCTGGGCTTTAAATAATATCACAGAAATTCTCATTAGTGTATAACATTTTCCTTTGCTGAGAAAGCAGCTACACAAACTAAACCAGTGGCAGGTAACCCGTTTTTCTTGAAGTGCTGCATATAAGGCCTTGAGACCTTAAAACGTCTTGCAATGGTTTTTAGCCTTTTTTTTTTTTTTTTTTTAATGAGTAGCAAACATGGAAAGAAAAGTAGAGATGGGTGTTTGAAGAGGACATGATCCCCCATTCTAGTATGGGGGCCATATGGGAATAAACTGAAGGCTGCATGGGGCCCTCAATCACATATATAGTTGTGAGCGTACGAGTCGTTGCTCACGCTTGCGGGCTCGCGTAGCGAGCCCGCGGCCCTCGCGTAGCGAGGTCACTGGGCAAGGGCCTCAGTTGCTGGCATGGAGCGCCGAAGGCGCTCCATGCCAGCAACTGAGGCCCCTCGCGAAGCGAGGGCCTCAGTTGCTGGCGAGGTCACTGGGCACGGGTCTCAGTTGCTGGCATGGAGCGCCGAAGGCGCTCCATGCCAGCAACTGAGGCCCCTCGCGAAGCGAGGGACTCAGTTGCTGGCGAGGTCACTGGGCAAGGGCCTCAGTTGCTGGCATGGAGCGCCGAAGGCGCTCCATGCCAGCAACTGAGGCCCCTCGCGAAGCGAGGGCCTCAGTTGCTGGCGAGGTCACTGGGCACGGGTCTCAGTTGCTGGCATGGAGCGCCGAAGGCGCTCCATGCCAGCAACTGAGGCCCCTCGCGAAGCGAGGGACTCAGTTGCTGGCGAGGTCACTGGGCAAGGGCCTCAGTTGCTGGCATGGAGCGCCGAAGGCGCTCCATGCCAGCAACTGAGGCCCCTCGCGAAGCGAGGGACTCAGTTGCTGGCGAGGTCACTGGGCAAGGGCCTCAAACCCTCGCAAAATTCACGTCGCTACTCAAAAAACACGACACACAAATTACGACACTCGCTAAATTTTACGAGGCACGCAAACAACGTACGAAACACGTTACCACACATTACGACCTCGCAAACATCGGACGCAACACGCCGACATACAAACATTTAAAACACAATACATACACACAGCACATACATAAAAAACTTACCTACACCAAGAGGGAGCACCCAGGACCTCAAAAATGCAACTTACACCTCGATTTTACTCGAAATAAAACAGTTTAGAGACTAAAAAAAAAACGAAGCGAGAGAAAAAATGGCCGCCGAACAAAACGAAAACGAGGCTACAGCACTCTAAACTCGCAAAACACCACAACAAACTCGCAAAACACCACAAAACACCTACGGATATTCCGATACAGACCTATACCACACATTACTCGCCATTTTACACCAATGCGGAAGTACACGACTACGCTAACGGTTTGGTCTCGCGCACGCACAGTGTTACACTGCACACATTCAGCATGCTTATACAGCAGCTCCACACCACTAATGCTGCAGCAGCATCAACACAGATTGCCAGCTCTTCATCACAATGCTTCAAAATAGGTACAATATATTCATTTACTAATTTAGCTACCTTACTATTTCATTGCCGTCATTTTTTGACGGGCAATTCGCTAGTTACTATATATACACTAGCGACTTGCCCGTCAAAAATGACAGCAATAAAATTGGAAGCCTTGCAAAGCTGTTTGTCGCTCATCGCAGTCCTTGCAATGAGTGCCTTCGGTGCTCATTGCTAGCCTCTCCCCCCCCCCCCCCTCTACTTTACAGTCCTCGCAATGAGCTCATTGCAGGCCTTGCAATGAGTGACTTTGCCGCTCAGTGCAGGCCGCAGCATGCGATGTGCGCATACGCAAGCCCATTACTTTGCCATTCATTGCAGGCCACGTCATTGTCTCTTCCCCACTTTCCCTCCCTGTGTCTCTCTCCCCTCTCTCCCTCCCCTGTGTCTTTTCCCCCCACTCCCTCCCCTGTGTCTCTTTCCCCCACTCCCTCCCCAGCGTCTCTTCCCACCCCCTCTCCCTCCCTTGTGTCTCTTTCCCCCCTCTCCCTCCCCTGTGTCTCTTTCCTCCCTCTCCTTCCTCAGGAGGCGGCAGGGAGCCCAAAAATGAGGTTGGTAGCTAAATTTGGTTTTTTTTGGCAGCCTCCCAATGGCTTCCAAGTTACAGGCTTAAAAAAAAAAGGCTGCTTTTTTTTTCAAGCCCGTAACTCAGAAGTCGTTTGGAGTCTCTTTTGCGAGCCTTCGGCGAAAATTGCCAGCCTCTCCCCCCCTCTATCTTATGGGCTACATACAGTACACACATATATATATATATATATATATATATATATATATATATATATATATATATATATATATATGTAAATAAATACAGTACATGTATATCCCTTAGATTGTAAGTTTGCGAGTTTTCAATCTTGTGTCAGGCCTTGGAAACAAGCTCTATGTACATTTGATTTTATGCTCAAAAACAGGGCCCTCCATTCTTTACAAGGTGTTTAATTTGTTTTCTGCTATGTACTCAACCCCTGTACAGCGCTACGGAATATGTTGGCGCGATATAAATAAAGATAATAATAATAATAATAATATATATATTCATATATATATATGCTTAGTTTGAGTTGTAGTTCTTCAACACAGTATATTGTAACTATGAGGCTAAACTGATCATTTTTATTCCTTGAATCGTTATGAAGCCATCTTTCCAATTTGGTGAGCACAGTCTACAGAATAGCACCAGTGAGAAAATTCTCATTTTAGTGAATATAGCCTTAGGTTATGTTGAATATGCAAAATGCCTGAAAATCAATTAGGGTCCTGTTTAGCTGGTAGGAACAGGTCATATCTTATCTGTTGTCAGCTGGTATGCTTCTATCCTGATTTCATATGTTTATGGGATTTATGTGAAGAGTTGTTCTCTAGTCTTTGAAGTGCAGTGTAAGTGATGACTCTCACAGTCACCATACTGTGTGCGAAATTGCTTTGTCACCATAAAATAACAGGACAGTTGCGACTTTATTTTAATTTACCATATATTAAGGTAGTAATTTAAGGTCCCCACTATTTTCAATATATATATATATATATATATATATATATATATATATATATATATATACCTTAATTTTTAAATTCCTCCCAATTTTTCCTTTTTCTTTTCAATAAAGTCATAATATAGAGTTTGATTTAGATATATAAATATAGAGTCCCTAGTATATCTTTATACCATTTTCTTTGGACAGAAGATTGTTTAGTCGTTCATTCATTTCCTACTCTGCAAATTCTAATTAAAAACTAGTTGAATTACATTTTCCTGCCTAATTATGCCCTTTGTCAGATTGAAAGTTTACAGACATCTATGATTTTTTTTCTCCATTGTTTAAAATAAGTAAAATCTTTATATACTATCATCAAAAAGTCAAACTATGGGTATTGTATGCTACTAGAGACCATAAAACAGTATAATTCACATCTAATTTATTTTAGCTCTTAAAAGCATTTTGCTGATTTTAAACAACACTTCTACAAATTAACTGGACTAAACTGAGCTTTAGTTATCTCTTTTTCCACTGGTTTTGTACATTTTATTGCCAGGGGGAAAACGTTTGTTTAGGCGGTTAGTGTTAGGACAATGTTGAATTTGTTTGCCATTGCATCCTAAATCTTAATTATTTGACTGGTAGACAAATAGAGAACATTACCATCCTTGATAGCCTAATTGTTAAGTAATATAATAACATTTACACATTGTTTCAGACAGAAACTGCACATATCTGCTCAAAGAACAATTGCCTCCCAAATCTTCAATGTCCTTCAACCCAAGAAGTGTGTTTTGTATTGTATTGCACTCCTACTCCTCCCAACACCGCCAGTTTCATTGTTTGAGATCTCACAATCACTGCTCTGCCCTCACAATGTTTTAATTATGCATCGATCGTTAATAAAATTCAGATTCAATGATTTAGAAAAGCAATATTATCTCACTGTCAAAGCTGAGACTCAGGTGCTGCTGTAAGGGAGGGGATGGCTTTATCCAGTAGGTAGCTGCTCCATTTTTGGACATAATGTTTACCACTGGCACAATGGTTTCCATTGGCTGGAGACATTTTGTGTTAGAGGTTTCCAGCCTTTGGGACAAGATAACAATGATTGTACAGTGCCTTGCAAAAGTACTCACCCCTTGGCATTTTTCGTGTTTTGTTACCTCACAACCTGGAAATAACATGGATTGTTCGAGGATTTGTATCATTTAATTTACAGAACATGCCCACAACTTTGAAGATGTTTTTTTTTTTATTGTGAAGCAAACAACAAATAGGACAAAATAACAGAAAAAGTAAATGTGCATAACTATTCGCCCCCCTAAACTCAATACTTTGTAGAGCGACCAGTTGCAGCAATCACAGCTCCAAGTCGCTTTGGATAAGTCTATATGAGCTTGCCACATCTTACCACTGGGATTTTTGCCCATTCCTCCTTGCAAAACTGCTCCAGCTCCTTCAAGTTGGATTGTTTGCGCTTGTGAACAGCAATCGTTAAGTCTGACCACAGATTTTCTATAGGATTGAGGCCTGGGCTTTGACTAGGCCATTCCAACACATTTACATGTTTCCCCTTAAACCATTCAAGTGTTGCTTTAGCAGTGTGTTTGGGGTCATTGTCCTGCTGGAAGGTGAACCTCCGTCCTAGCTTCAAATTACGCACAGAGTGGTACAGGTTTTGCTCAAGAATATCCCTGTATTTAGCACCATCCATCTTTCCCTCAACTCTGACCAGTTTCCCAGTCCCGGCTGCTGAAAAATATCCCCACAGCATGGTGCTGCCACCACCATGTTTTACTGTGGGGACGGTGTTCTTTGGGTGATGTTATGTGTTAGGTTTGAGCCAGACATAGCTTTTTCTTTGATGGCCGAAAAGTTCAGTTTTGGTCTCATCAGAGCAGAGCACCTTCCTCCATACATTTTGGGAGTCTCCAACATGAGTTTTCGCAAATTCAAAACGTGCCATTTTGTTTTTTGCTTAAAGTAATGGCTTTCTTTTGGCCACTCTGCCATAAAGCCCAACTCTATGGAGCATACGGCTTATTGTCGTCCTATGTACAGATACTCCAGTCTCTGCTATAGAACTCTGCAGCTCCTCCAGGGTTACCTTAGGTCTTTGTGCTGTCTCTCTGATTAATGCCCTTCTTGCTCCATGAGTTTTGCTGGGCGGCCGTCTCTTGGCAGGTTTGCTGTTGTGTCATGTTCTTTCCATCGGGTTATGATATATTTGATGGTGCTCCTGGGGATCATCAAAAATTTGGATATTTTTTTATAACCTAACCCTGACTTGTACTTCACAACAACATTGTCCCTTACTTGTCTGGAGAGTTCCTTGGTCTTTCTGGCAGTGTTTGGTTAGTGGTGCCTCTTCCTTAGGTGTTGCAGCCTCTGGAGCCTTTCAAAAAAGTTGTGTATATGTAATGACAGATCATGTGACACTTAGATTGCACACAGGTGGACATCATTTCCCTAATTATGTGACTTCTGAAGGTAATTGGTTGCACCAGAGCTTTTTATGGGCTTCATACCAAAGGGGGTGAATACATACGCACATGCCAAATTTCTGTTTTCTAATTCTAAAAAATAGTTTTATGTATATATTTTTCTCATTTTACTTCACCAACTTAGACTAATGTGTTCTGATCCATCACATAAAATGCAGATTAACCAATCATGGAACTTAAGGCTGTAATGTAACAAAATAGGTAAAAAGTCAAGGGGGTGAATACTTTTGCAAGGCACTGTATATTTTCTTATCATATATAATTGTTCTTAAAATTTGTTAGACCTTTAAAACCCCCCTAATTCTACTTTATGACCTTTTCTTTGTGGAGAAAAACACTCAGATTTACAGTCTCATTGAAGACTCATATCAGCTTTCAGTATTTGACACCGTCCCCTCTCATTCACACATGATCAAAAGCTAACTGTTGCAAACTCTACCCACCCTGCTCTATATCTACCCTTCATGCCTTGAATAGGAACTATTGCTACTAAGCGCTACGGAATATGTTGGAGCGTTGCAAATAAACAATAATAATAATAACAATGGCTGCTTCTATACACTAGCAGAATCTGTAAAGAATTTAGATTTGCTTTAAAAAAATACTTTTATGTTCATGACTTGCACAGTTGGTAATGTTGGTAGTTTTAAATACTTCACAACTATGATTTTTTTTCCTAAGCTACAGTGATAAATTATTTTGTGTTTCACTATCATATGATAACTTGTATATCAGTCTTGCTCACTAAACTTTATTTCCTTAACTAGCGAATTGCTCGTCAAAAAATTACGGCAACAGAATTACAAGTCAAGGAATGGTATTTGGCACACAAATTAAGTGTTTTGGTTGTGTGAATACATTTTGCACTGATTGCGAGCCTCGTGGTGAGCGCCTTTGGCGCTCATCCTGTGGCTGGCAATGAGCGCCTTTGCCGTTTATTGCGATCGTGTATTGTGGTGTTTTTTAAAGTTTGGTATATATGTATGTTGTAATGATAATTAATTACTAAATAAATGAAATCATAAATTAATATAGCTTACCTATTTGTAATTATTGTATGCAGGAAGCATTGTTCTGAAGAGCTGACAATCTGTTTTGATGTTCCTGCAGCATCCAATGTAGATTTGCACTGTTGTTGCGTTGAGGTGTAAGTGTCAGCAATGTGTGCAGTGTGTAGTGTAAATAGTGTGCGTGCGCGAGGGGAAACCGTTGGTGTAGCTGTGTAGTTCCGCATTGTGTACGGAGAATGTGTATGTGGTACGCACGCGGGTGTGGATGATTTAGCGTCCTTTCTAATACTGTATGTTGTAACCCGTACAGCTTTTTGTAAAAGTCGTATGTGCTTGGTGGTGTTTTGCGGCTCTAGGGGTCGTGTAGCCTTGTTTTCCTTTGTTTTGGCGGCCATTTTTTCTTACGCTTAGGGGATTTTCGAGTGTCAAAACTGTGAAAATGGCAGTTAAATTGACGTGTAAGATCACTTGCAGACATTCTGGGTGTCCCCCCTTGCTGTGTGTTATTTTTATTTGATTTCTATTTGTATTTAGTGTTTTTTTCATGTTTTTCGTTGTGCGCGGGTTGGTCTTTAAGTTTGTATTTTTTGAGGCTCGTATTTTGTTTTATGCAAGTCGCAGTTTTCTTTTGTAAGTGTTACGGGCCGTATTTTTTTTTGTTAATTTTTTTTAAAGTGCTACGGGTCTCTCAGTGTGAATTGTGTATTTGAGTGTTGTTTTCATGTGTAGTCCTGCGGTTCGTAGGTATGATGGAAAAGTGTTGCGGGGTCGTAGGGATGACAAAGTGTTACTCATCTCCACCAGCGCCGGGAGCGTCTTCGGCACTCCCTGCCTAAGTGCTACGGGGTCGTAGGGATGAGCGCCTATGGCTCACTTCCTAAGTGCTACGGGGTCGTAAGGATGAACGCCTGTGGCGCTAATCTCCACCAGCGCAAGGAGCCCCTTCGGCGCTCCTTGCCTGGCCGCAACCGTGGCCCTCGCTTTGCGAGCCCACAGTTTTCCCGTTGCATTACCAACAGGGTTTTGCCAAGCCTGCCTGCTGACAACTTTTCCTTAATATTTTGTGTTTCTTCTCAAATGACTGCCTATTACTTAAAGCACCACATCTAAAAAAAATGGTTCTTGTGTGTTCCTTTAGCTTTATAATACACTGTCACCATATTGCACATCCTACAGTTTACTCAGAACTGGCTTTTGGGTCATGAAACTCAGGCTGTCTTCTAAGGCTTGGGATAGCATTATCTGGTCCTGGTGATGTGGGAAGAGCTTATAAATTGTTTTCCAATTGGCCTTTGAAGGAGGATGTTGTGTGTTTAAAAGCACATTGTAAAACTGCTCAGTTGACCGTGCCACTGGGAGGTCTTCTGGCCAGGATGGGTGGCTGGGCGAGATGGAAGGTGCTCTGTGCTTGTTGAACAGGTATATATTATTATTATTGTTATTATTATTGTTTATTTGTAACGCACCAAAATATTCCGTAGCGATATACATGCAGGGCAGTATCTACCTTTTTGGAGCCCTTAGGCAGTGAAGTGGAGGAGCCCCTCCACGGACCCTTTTTTGCCTTTTCTGCATGTGTAAATTCTTGTTGTAACTGTCTTGTTCTAGGTGGTTACCCCCTAGTAGCCAGTCTATGAACTGCAACATTTATTTATTTTTAAGCCAGGAAGAAGTGGCACCCCTCACAGGGAAGCACTACTGGGTGGCAGCCTAGTTGGCCTAATGGGTAATCTGGCCATTTATACATGCTGTGTGATTAAGGCAAAACAATATTAACACATTACAAAAGTTTGAGATTAGAATCCGGTGTCCATAGTGCTATGCCAAAGCACCTTGCAAGATTGAAAACTTGCCGACTTACAATCTAAAGGTATATAGAGAATTAGATTGGGCTTCTGATAATTCTTCTTGTATGGAGCACCATTTTGCTTTTGACCAGCCCTGAATGGATTCATTCCTCCACTGTATAATTATTCTAGGTGTAAGAAATGTTTATCAACACCTTATCAATAGCTTATTAGCTATTTCAATATCTAAAATTGAAGTGGATGGGACCCTTTTTCTAAATAATTTAGGGGTCCCTCTAACTTTTCTATGCAAAGTAGGTTCCTGTAGAGGTCATTAAAAAGCCAAAAATATAAATGTAGGTGGTCAGATTGGTCAGATCATCATTTTATAAACATATTTATATGCCCCGCTACTTTAATCAATTAAAAGTCCACATTACTCCAGGCAGAGAAGGCTCCTACCTGCTGTGGACCCATTGCTTTGCACCTGCCACACCAGCAGTAGCTGTACCACCCAGCTATATTGCAATAATTATAAAAGTGAATTAGGGGTGCTACAAAATTGCTGCATCTCACAATAATGTCTTATAATAAGCATATCTTATTTTAAAATGTATTTTTTTAAACACTGGACATGACCAACGTGGACACCCAACAAAATAGGTTGCCATAAAAAATAAGCACATAGTGGTTTGAACTTCAATAAAATGAGATTTAACAAAATGTTCACAAGCAATTTTATTTTTGTAGGTTAAGGTCATGCTTTGTAATGCTGTTAAGATTCTGTGTTTGATAGCTTCCTGCTTAGAAAGGAGTAATGATATTGCTTTATTTGGTTATACACGATTAGGTTGTGTTCATAGCTTAATTATTTTTTTCTCTGACTATTTCCTACAAGAAATGTCATCTGGGATTAGTAACAAGGCTTTACTTCTTGCATCATGTATTTCTTAATCCTTATAAACCATTTCAAAGAAAAATCACTTGGATAAATAATTAGGGACATTTTAGCAAGGTAAAAGAGATGTCACCTTCTCTCTTCAATAAATAGCATTTTAGCACTAAGGTAAATATGTGTTTATGAAAAGCAATCTTACATTTCATTCATTATCTTTGGAATTGGTATGAGTGCAAGTGTCAGACAATGGGGTTTCATATTTAAAGTATCTTTTATTGAAGAATTACTATTGAAAATGGGCAACATGTTGTTAGAGTGTGTATATGGAATCTACCATTTAGGTTTCTGTTAATCAAGTTCCTGAAGTGGGAGGAGATTTTGATTGCAGAGAAAGCATGTATCTGTTCAATGGGAATGTGTAAGCTAAAACTACCACTGATTCCAGTAGAACTTATGGAAAACTTAACCATTTCCATGTACAGTAGACTCTCAGTTATCCGGCACTCATGGGGATTGGTAGTTGTCGGATAAATGTAGTTTCTGGTTGCTTGAGAGTCGCAAATAAAAGAGGCCTAGATTAGCTGGACATAGGATGCTCTGCTAAGTATATTTGTCAGTGAGGGCTGTTCTAGCAGCAGAGGCTTTCACTCCTCACTTACACACAGCTACGTTGGGCTGGAGGTTGCTGTGCTGACCCCGGGGAATGTAACGTGGTACAGTGGATACAATCTAGGTTCCTGTAAGCATTTTGTTGCATGACAACCTGGCTCCTGCCATTTTTTGAGCCCTGTAAATTATTTTTTTAATTTAAAGTACAGTATTCAATTTTTCTGTTTGCTTGAGAGTTCTGGTTGCTTGAGTTCCAGTTAACTGAGAGTCTACTGTACATACAAATTAGCAGACTGAATCATCTCTTCTGGAAAACATAGAAGTTCAATTGTTATTGCAGTTAAATGTAAAGGTTCTGTTTTTGTCTTTATAAAAACATGTTTCTATTATCAAGTGTAGTTATTAAAAAAAACACATATAGAAATAAATGCTTTAAGGAATTTTTTAAAAATAATGATGGGTAGAGGGTGTTTTGTAAGCTGATTTCTTTAAAAGACAACAGTAATTGTGTATTTACAATATAATTGAAGATTTGTATTTAATGGGAAAAACATTTTGGGAAATTACAAAAATAAACAGCATAAATTATGTTTAACTATTCTATGCAATTATGCAGTGGTAGGAGCTCCCTTTTTGTTTCTGGTATTTCTACAGGACAGATAAGACTTCTAATGCAGGTTTTAGATATTTGAAATATCTAAAAAAAAAAAATATTTGCTGAAACATGAGTTCTGCAAAGGTTATAAAAATAATTTTACTCTCTGTGTATACTGCTTTTGCAACACTAATAGGCCCTGTATATTAGGTGCACTCAGTTAAGGGATTGATTTCCTGACTGTTACAATGCCTAGATCAGTGGTGGGCAACAGATGGCCTTCTCTGGAGTGGGTGAGCATGCCCCTGTTCAGCAATACATGGTCTCTAAAGCTACCAAATAACACCACATTGTGCTCCTAATTACTTATCCTAATTATCTATATCCTTGAGATTGTAAGTCTGCAAGTTTTCAATCTTGTATGGTGCTTTGGGGGAAGCCCTATGGACACCGGATTCTAAGCTGTTGTAGCGTTACAAATAAACAATAATAATAATAATAATAATAATTATTAGTATTATCTATACCTCAATAATAAATGAATTCCTTTCTTTTCCAATTAATTCCATTGTGACAAGGGAGCTTGTATGCTAGGGGAAAGGATGGTAGAAAGGCTGGAGGAGTTTTAAAGCTAGTAGGTGATAGATAGAAGTAATGGGGCAAAAAGTGTAGAAAGGGGTAAGGGATGATTAAACTAGACATAGGGGAGTAGAAGGGGGAGGGTTAGTATAGTCAATATGGAGGTATTTCTAAGTCACTCAAATACAGAGCCAGGCACTTCAGAACTACAGACTTATAACAACATAAAGTGTATGCTTGCTAATGTCAGAAACTTGCCAGGGGAAATGGGCAAGTTAAAATTATTAGCAGTTAATTAGAAATGGGGTTTAATAGGCATTACTGAAACATGGTGGGATGACTCTCATGACTGATCTGTTGATCTGGATGGTTATAATAGGGGCAATGGTAAAAGAGGAGGAGGGATGTGTCTGTATGTTAAGCCTGAATTTAAGCCTATAGCCAGGGAAGATACTTATGCTGGAACTAATTGAAAGTCAAGAACTGCAATTATTGTTACAGATTGGAAATGCAGCTAAGCATGGGCAAGTTTTAATATTGGGAGATTTTAATTACTCTGAAATAAATTGGATAAATGAGACAGCAGTTCAGCAAAGGGGAACAGGTTCTTGAGTACACTCAGGGATCATTATCTGGCCCAGGTTATACAAGAGCCTACTAAAAATGAGGAATTAGTCATCACAAATAATATCGATATGATATCAAATGTTGGAATAGGGTAACCTTTGGCAAACAGTGATCACAACACAGTCTCATTTGAGATTGAATTTTAAAAAAAACTGTAAGGGGCCAACAAAAACTTTTAATTTTAAAAGGGCAGATTTTAACGGCAGCAATACAACATATACACTGGGACAGAGAACTGGCAGGGAAAAATACTGAACATAAATGGACAACATTTAAATCCTTACTAAATATACATACTTATCCCCATATACCATGTTTAAATAAAAGTAAAAGGAATAAATCACATCTCATATGGCTTAACAATGATTTAAAGATCAAGATACAGAGTAGAAAACAGGCTTTTAATTTATACAAAAAAGAGGGGACAGAGACTACTTTACATAAGTACAAGGAAGTCAACAAGGCTTGCAAAAGGGCTATTAGACTGGCTAAAGTAGAAAATGAAAAGTTAGTTGCAAAGGAGAGTAAGACTAACCCTTCAATTTTTTTTTAAATATATTGATGGGAAGAAGGCCAGGAAGGAAGTTATGGGAACATTACAATGTGACACAGGCCGTCTGATAATTAATAGAAAAGTACAGAGAAGGGCAACAAAACTAATAAGGGGAATGGAGGGGCTAAGTTATGAAGAAAGACTAACCAAATGAACGTTATTTTCTCTAGAAAAAAAGACATCTATTGTCTACCAAAGGAGATGGTGACAGTGGATTTGATAGATAGGATTTTTTCCCCTTTTGAAATAATTGATAATGTTTGCAATGTTTTTTTGTTTTTTTTTGTGTTTACCTTCCTCTGGATCAATTAACAATTCATCTACATATTGTAGATCAGAGGAGATCTAAAAAGGTTTAATTTGATGGGCAAAAAATATTTTTTCATCCTCAATTAACTATATCAATTTTACCATTTTACGTGGGTAAAAATAATGGGTCTATAGAACAATGAGGCCTTTTTAAGAACATGTTTAAATATTTTTTTAAACTTGACTTTTTAAATGTGTGATTTTTGTGGTCTTTTCTTCAGATGTGAGGTCATGTGAGATGAAAAATTCTTGGGACCCAGTTAATAACATAGGTGTGTAGAGGTTCTCCAAGAGGTCACAAGCTCATCACTCTGGAAGGAATGGGATGAGTCATGGATTCAGATAACATCTCCTTTCAGCTCTATTGAAAGAGTGACACTTTACATAACTACTTGACAAGAGAACTAAATAAATGTGTACATTCCAATAGGATAACACTCGAAGCTACAGGTAGGCTGAAGTCCAAGGTAGAAGCATGACACAAGCAACATCAGATAAATATAAGATTGTTTCTAAAATCTAAGGCTCCTGACTTACACAGCTGGTAATGTTGTTAGTGTGTTACACACTTCACAAGCATGTGACGTTTTTTTCCAAAATACAGTGGTCCTTTAAAGGGATTTCAAATACCTTTGCTTCCATGGGAAACTTACACAATGCTGTGCTGGTACCTCTACTTCATGGGAGGCCTTGTTTACTGACAATTAAAATGTAAAGTAGGTCTTTGTACCCAGGTCTGGAAATGTGACACAATGGAAATGCCCAAGGCACATCAGTTATGGATACGCCTGCCTGCCAGTCACATGACACAGCTTTGCATTTCCTTTCTCACGTTTTGTGTGCTGCTAAACCATGGCTGCCCCTTGTTGCTGATCAGCAAAATGGATGTATAGTCTCCTCTTAGAGATTTATTTGTAGCAGAAGCTGGTGAAGCCACTACTTTAGTTGTTCCCACATTACCAACATCTCTTAGAGACTAATAATAATCAACTCTCAAACACTGAATCCACTATCTTACTGTAAATCATCTTATTATCACCTATAACTAAACCAGTCTATACCAACCATGTTAACCTATACAAGCTGAATCTATTCTAATATAGATTAGGATGTTCACAAAGTAAACAAGACTGTGACTTGAAGGGTAGCCAAAACATTTTCTTAATCTGTCTCCTTCTTCCAAACTCAACTCTGTTCCACAATTCCTTTTACACTTTCACTCTCTTTCATCTTCAATTAGTTTCCAATTTCCCCTGTCACATGCCGTTTGTCATATCTCATCCTCCTTCTTTTCCATTTGGCATTCCTTTTTTTTTCACTTCACCATCGCTCTCTCCTTCTCATTTGTCCCTCTTCACTCCTCTTCCTTATCTCTCATGCATTTGCTACTCTTCTCCTATCTCTTCTCAATATTGTTCGTCCGTCCTCTGGACTCTGTGTCTTTACCTCTCACACCTCTCCGTCTTTCCCTTCACTCTTGTTTTTACACTTTTCCTTAGATTATGGTAATTATGTCCAGGATATGGTATAACAGGATCCCAGAGCAATTAAAGGGCATATCAGAGATCCCAATTACAGTAAAGTAGTAAAATATGAATACAAATATGGATAATAAATACATTTGTCAACTAATAAAAATACCATTTAGCAATAGAAAAATTGCTTTGAAGTTACTAAATGTTGGCTGTCACTCAGCTCAAGCCATCCTCTTGCCACTATTAATCGCCCCATTAGTATATTATTGGGTTTATTTTGCATATAATGTCTGTGGTAATAAAATATGCTGGGTATTCACAGGTTGGCACCTCAGAAGCCATATGTGGAATTCATCAGATAGCCATCTATGAACAATGAGTGAAATGATGTGCTGATAAGAAGGCCAGTCTGGTGGAGGATCTCTTGGGCATGGGTGTAGGAAATGGAAAGGATGGGGGGACAAATCCCCCCGGATTTTTCTATGTTTGTACAAATAAGCTATTTTAGGGCCTGTGTATATACAAAGAGCTGTAGTTGGTTTTCTATTACCAGAGGACATTTCCAATTGTGAACACTGATGTTTTTGTTTTGTAAATTTACTATAATATCATTTTTGGGACCTTTGTTGTATCTGCTATCTTCAACTGATCTCTGTTTAAATCAGACCCTAGTTATCTCCTGAATGGATTCATGCTTGGAAGGGAATATTTTACTTTTTGTATGAACATTACAGTTGCCCTTTAAGCTATGTGAGATCAAAAACAATGTATAAATTTGCCTACTGTGATTGTGGATGTTGACATTAGTGATATGCTGATTAGGGGCATTGTCCACTGATAGAAGTAAAGGGTTTACACAGAGCTGAAGGCTATTGAGCTTTTGAATCAACACAGAGTCAACCACATATATAATCTTTCCAAACAAGCACCAGTTGGTTCACATTCCTTATTAAATAGACATTCAACTAATGATTTGTGTATTAAACCAAGGAGGTGATAAGCAATGTGTAAACTAAGTAGCTGTTTTAAAGAGGTGCTTAAATGCTTATTTATTTTATTGTTTGCTATCTATTTCTTATTGTGCATTATTATTTGAATTAAAAATATATATTCGTTGAAATAAATTGAAGACCGAAGAGAGTAAGGAGGACAACAACCCACTGCCACATATATGACAAATAGACTGAGCAAAAAAACTTGATTATTTAATTGCTTTATTGTCTAAAATGAGATTACATTTTATGGTTTATCATGGCCTGTAACCAAGAGATTGTGCACTTCAAGTCCTCGAAGAGCAGACCCAATTAAAGTTTCATGATATTCCAATTGAGACAGTGATTAAATTGGCCAGAAGTCAAACAAGATATAATGGAAACCCAGCTTCATATCAGCCTTCATGGAATTTGAGAAGACAAGACTGGTGAATGTACTTCTCGTTTTCTGATACTACATCTTCTACTGTACTGGGGATTAATAAGCGACAGAAACACAGAAACACTAATTTCACTCTATAGGTCCCTAGTCAGGCCTTACCTAGAAATCTGTGTCCAGTTCTGGAGACCATATCTACAATAGGATATTAATAAATTGGAAAAACGTCAGAGGAGAGTGAATAAAATGGGACAGTGACTAAACGACAAAATGAATTTGGAAATACTTCATCACCTGAATATGAATACCTTAGAGCAGGGGCAGGCAAGTTCAGACCTGGAGAGCCACACACATGCCAGGATTTGAGGATATCCCTGCTGCATACAGGCAAGGCTATCCCTTCTTCAGTCATCGTTATTGACTCATTGGGCACAGAAAGGAAGTTCTCAAATCCAGAGCTGTGTGTGGCTCTCCAGTACGGAATTGGCTTACCCATGCATTAGGATTTAAGGGAAAGGGGGATATGATGTAAATCTTCAAATATATCAAAACATTTAATAAGAATAAGGAGATAAGTATAATACAGTTATGTAAAATGCTAGAGACAGAAGCTTTTAGAGCAATTTTTGAAAGTTTTACTTTACAGAAGGGGTAGCAGATAAGTTGAACAGTGATATTAACAAACACATCCAAGTTATTTAAGCATAACTCAAATAAACATAGCAGTATATTGAGGACCAGATGGGTAGAAGTTGGGGGTTATGGGGAGGGGGGACAAATCCCCCCCAAGATCAAATGAATAGGGGACATACAAAAAATAGCAAAATTAAACTTAATCATGCATTACATGATTTGGCTATCTACATTCAAATGATGGTGAAGTGACAAAACAAGCTATTTGATAAAAAACACAAATGAATTGGGCCCATGTATGTGCTGTGAGTACTGTGAGTACTGAGTGTGAGTACCGTATGCAGTAAGTGCTGTGTGAGAAATTGAAGAAAAGGAAGATTGGTCCTCTGTTCTGTGTTATTGTTGAGTGTGTTTGAATTTCCAGTGTTTGGAAGTGGGTGAGCTAGATTAAAGATTTGTCTATGTACGAGGATGGCATGTATATTCTGATTGTCATGTGAATTTGTGATGCTTGATAGAGAGATTTGTTGTCGATCTCCTGGAATTATGTACGCTGAGTATTGCTGGTCACATAGAGTACCAGTGTGACCAGATTATATAATAGCATTTTTGTGTAAAGATTATCCATTATTTCTGACAGACAATGTAATCAAATTGCTTATAAAAATATTATCTGAAATCTGATCAATTTCGGATTAATATTTTGTGTTCATATGCCGTCGGCCATTTCAGATAATCATAATTATCGTTGTGGTAATTACCGTATATACTCGAGTATAAGCCAAGTTTTTCAGTTTTTTTTTAAGGCTAAAAAGGGCCCCCTCAGATTATACTCGAGTCACTCTCCCCCCATGTCTCTCTAACCCCCGTGTCTCTCTAACTCCCCCTTGTCTCTCTAACCCACCATGTCTCTCTAACCCCCCCGTGTCTCTTTCCCTCCCCCTCCTCATCCTAAACCCTCCCTCATCATTCTAAACCCCCCTCCTCACTTTATGCCTCTAAATACCTCCCCCTCTCCCTTTCCCCTCACTTACCTCCATCTGCAGCTTCTGCTCCGGCCTCCGCTCCTTCCTGCGTCGGCACCCGGTATATGCTAATGACGTGACGTCACATGCGCGCCATGTCATTAGCATTGGCCGGGTCAAGACGCCTGAAGGAGCGGAGGCCGGAGCAGAAGCTGCAAATTGAGGTAAGTGAGAGGAAATGGAGAGGGGGAGGTAGTTAGAGGGGTAAAGTGAGGAGGGGGGTTGAGGAGGAGGAGGGGTTTGAGGAGGGAGGTTGAGGATGAGGAGGGAGGTTGAGGAAGGGGGTTGAGGTTGAGGAGGGAGGTTGAGGAAGGGTTTGAGGATGAGGAGGTGGTTGAGGATAAGGGGGTTGAGGATGGGGAGTTGAGGAGGGGGGTTGAGGTTGAGGAGGGAGGTTGAGGAGGGGTTTGAGGTTGAGGAGGAGGTTGAGGAGGGGGTTGAGGATGGGGAGTTGAGGATGGGGGGGTTGAGAAGGGGGTTTAGAATGAGGAGGGGGGTTGAGGATGAGAAGGGAGGTTGAGGAGGGAGGTTGAGGATGAGGAGGGAGGATGAGGAGGGAGGTTGAGGATGAGGGGGGGGGGTTGAGGAGGGAGGTTGAGGAGGGTGTTGAGGATGAGGAGGGGGGTTGAGGATGGGGGGGTTGAGGATGAGGATGGGGGTTGAGGTTGAGGAGGGAGGTTGAGGAGGGGGGTGAGGATTGGGGTTTGAGGATGAGAATGGGGGGTTGAGGTTGAGGAGGGAGGTTGAGGAGGGGGTTGAGGATGAGGAGGGGGGTTGAGGATGAGGAGGGGGGTTGAGGATGAGGAGGGGGGTTGAGGATGGGGGGGTTGAGGTTGAGGAGGGAGGTTGAGGAGAGGGTTGAGGATGGGGGGGTTGAGGATGAGGAGGGGGGTTGAGGAGGGTGATAAGGGAGGGGGGAAGAGACACAGGGAAGGGAGAGGGGAGAAGAGACACAGGGAAGGGAAAGGGGAGAAGAGACACGGGAGAGAGAGGGGGGACACAGGGGGCAGCACATTTCCCGCCCTCGGCTTATACTCAAGTCACTCATTTTACCCAGTATTTTGTGGTAAAATAGGTGCCTCGGCTTATACTCAGGTCGGCTTATACTCGAGTATATACGGTATGCCTCAAAATAACTTACACACTCACACACAGCTAGGGGCGACAGCCAGAGAGCCTGTGAGTGAGGTTGCAAGTTAATTTGAGGCATATTTGGTGTTTTTTTATTATCGAAAATCACCTAAGTGAGAAAAAAAATGGCGGCCGAAAAAACGTAACAGGATGAAAACGAGGCCGAAGGTAGTAACACTTCCTCCAAGAAAATAACACTTCCTCCAAGACAGTAACACTTCCTCCAAGACAGTAACATTTACACCAAGGCAGTAACACTTCACCCAAGGCAGTAACACTTAACCTAAGGCAGTAACATTCATCGCAAGGCCCCTAAACTACCCATGGGGGATAGGCTCAAGGTGCTCAAGGGCGAGGCCTATAAAGTACAGAGGAGGAGAGTCTTGCAATGAGCGCCAAAGGCGCTCATTGCGAGCCACACGAAGAGCGTCGAAGGTGATCAGTGCAAAGCAGAAAAGTAACAAAAATGGCAATCAGCGGCAAAGCTGCACATTGCAGGGCTTGCGATGAGCGCCGAAGGCGATTATCGCGGGGCCTGTAAAGTACATGAGGGAGAGGCTCGTAATGAGAGCCAAAAGCACTCATTGCGAGCCCCGTAATGAGCGCCGAATGCGCTCAGCGCGGGGCTCGCGATGAGTGCCAAAAGTGCTTAGAGGGCCCTTAGCCTTAGTGTGGCAAAAAGCATTGCCAGGCTTACAATTACAATTACAATTTTATTCCCGTCATTTTTGACGGGCAATTTCCTAGTTAACATATAAAGGTCTATGTATTTCTTGTTCTAAAAAACAAAATAGATGCAGAAATAGACCACATATAATTTACTATAAAGTCTATGATTATATTACTGAACTGATGTACAAGTGGTGTCACTTTGTCACTTTGCCTAGAAAACTTTTTATGTAATAAACCAAAACATTGGATCCATATAAATAAAAGATAAGAGATAAGACTGGAATTAACGTATTACCTGCAGTTTAAAGTCAGTTCCTCTATCAAAAATCTTGTGCTAGACTAATTTTTTGTCATTTTATTTTTATAAATTGTTTAATCATTTCCTAAATACATATAGAAACCTATGTATTGTATTGCTCATAACAAGTAAAATTTTTAAGTGATACTTTTCTGGTATTAAATACGGCGTCAAACATGAAAAAAACCCAACAACTTTATTTTCTTCTACACATTACACCGTTGATCAGATATTAGTAAACTTAGGGAAGCATATTTTAATCAGCGGAGAACGTCATTATTATGATTACTCAGGGGTCGCTGGTGCATAGGGGCAAATGGGCAATCACCCTCCCAAAATTAATGCACTGACTTAATGACGAGGGGGCTTTGGTAGGGGAAAGGATGGTAGAATGGGAGTTTTTAAACTAATAGGTGGGGGTGGGGGGTGGGAGGGACTAGATAGAGGTAATTGGGTAGTAATTGTAGAGGGGCTAAGGAATGAATTAACTAGTCATGTGGAAGGAGATGGGGGGATGTTTAGTATAGTCAATAGGGAGGTACTGCTAAGTAACTCAAGTATAGTGGCAGACACTTCAGAACTACAGTCTTAAAACATAAGGTGTATGCTTGCTAATACTAGAAGCTTGCCAGAAAAAAATGAGTGAGTTAGAATTATTAGCAGTTAATGAGAAATGGGATTTATTAGGCATTACTGAAACATGGTGGGATGACTCTCATGACTGGACTGTTAATCTGGATGGTTATAACCTATTTAGGAAAGATAGGAACAATGGTAAAAGAGGAGGAGGTATTACAATTATTGTTACAGATTCGAAATGCAGCTAAACATGGGCAAGTTCTGATAATGGGCGATTTTAACTACCCTGAAATAAACTGGATAAATGAGACTAGCAGTTCAGCTAAAAGGAGCAGGTTTTTGAGTACACTTAGAGATCATTATCTGGCCCAGGTTATACAAGAGCCTACTAGAAATGAAGCTATCTTGGATTTAGTCATCACAAATAATAACAATATAGTATCAAATGTTGAAATACGGCAAACTTTGGGAAACAGTGGTCACAACACAGTCTCATTGGAGATTGAATAAAAAAAAAAACTGTAAGGGGCCAACAAAAACTCTTAATTTTAAAAGGGCAGATTGTAATGGTCTAAGGGCAGCAATACAACGTATAGACTGGGACAGAGAACTGACAGGTAAAAATATTGAACATAAATGAACAACATTTAAAGCCTTACTAAATATACATACACATTGGCATACTGTATACCATGTGGAAATAAAAGTAAAATTAGTAGATTACATCCAACGTGACTTAACAATGATTTAAAGATCAAGATATGGAGTAAAATGCAGGCATTTAAATTATACAAACAAGAAGGGAAAGAGACTGCTTTACGTAAGTACAAGGAAATCAACAAGGTTTGCAAAAGGGCTATTAGACTGGCTAAAATAGAAAATGAAAAAAATAGTTGTAAAGGAGAGTAAGACTAACCCTAAAATATTTTTTCTATATATTTATGGGAAGAAGGCCAGGAAGGAAGCTATAGGAGCATTCCAATGTGACACAGGCCGTCTGATAATTAGTTACCAGGAAAAGGTACTGTATACACAAGAGCGGTTGGGACACTGCAACATAATGGGGCCACCTTACCTTCACCAAATAATTGGTTAACGTAGGAAGAAATCCAAAAGAGGCTGGAAAAAATAAATGGTAATAATGCCCCAGGTCCTGATGGAATACACCCAATGATACTGAGAGAACTTGGTTCTGTAATAGCCAAACCATTATATCTAACTAGGAAATAGCCTGTCAAAAATGATGGGAGTAAAATTGTAAGCCTGGCAATGCTGTTTGCCACACAATGCGAGGATATGGGCCACTCTAAGCCCCTTCGCGCTCATTGCGAGCCTCTTCCCCTGTGTACTACCTTGGGTTAAGAGTTATTGGCTTGAGTTAAATGTTACTGCCTTGTATTAAGTGTTACTGATTTGCGTTAAGTCTTAGTGCTTAGGGCTCGTATTTTCATCCTTCCGTCTCCTTTTACGTCCTTCGGCCTTGTTTTCGTGTTGTTTAGGTTTTTTCGGCAGCCATTTTTTTCTTGCTTCGGCAATTTGTGATCGTGAAAAAAGGCAAAATATGCCTCAAATTAACTTGTAACCTCACTCACAGGCTCCCTGGCTCTACCCCTGTGCAGTGTGTGACTGTGTAATTTAATTTGAGGCATATTTGTGTGTTTTTCCAGGTATTTTCATTTCAGTGGTTCGGGCGTTAAAGTCTTATTTTTGCGAGCCCTGCAGTCCATCTACGTGCTTTGAATCTCAAGTCATACGGGCCGTAATATCGCGGCCGTCGCTAAGTCATTGCAGCTAAGTTTTGGGTGTTTCAACTGTTCGTGCACTAAGTCCTACTGGCCTTGTGATGAGCACCATCAGCACTTATTGCAGCCTATGTCCCGCGTGCCTCAACTGCTCTCCTCGCTTTGCGAGGCTCGTAGTGCAATGAGAACCTTTGGCGCTCATTGCAGCCTAAGTCCCTAGTGGTCAACGGCTCGCCTCGCTTTGCGAGGCTTGCAAAGTGTGACAAAGCCGTAAATGTGACCAACGTTCTTGGTCCACAACTATATATGTGATTTTTCAAGATTTACTCAACACTGGGTTGCTATCAGTTGAGTGGAGAAAAGCAGAGGTGATACTTATATTTAAGAAGGTACCAAGAGCAAATCCAGGGAATTATAGACATGTAAGCCTCACTTCTGTAGTGGGAAAGCTTTTAGAAGGGTTAATAAGGGATAATATGTCTATTTAAACAGGCTGTCTGATAATTAGTGGTCAGAAAAAGGCAGATGGGTTAAATAAGTTATTTTCTTTGGTATACACAAGGGACGTACCAGTGATTCGGACATTGCAACATAATAGAGCCACACTACCTTCACCAAATAAACACAGGAATAAATCCAAAAGTGGTTGGAGAAAAAGTTAATAAAGCCCCAGGTACTGATGGAATACATTCAAGGGTATTGAGGGAACTGGGTTCTATAATAGCCAAACCATTATATCAAATTTTTCAAGATTCACTCAACACAGGGCCTCTACCAGATGACTGGAGAAAATCAGATATGATGTCTATATTTAGGAATGGAGCAAGAGCAATTCCAGGGATTATAGGCATGTAAGCTTCATTTCTATAGTGGGAAAGCTTTTAGAAGGGTTAATAAGGGATAATATACAGGATATGTCTGTTTGAACAAGATTATAAGTAGGAGTCAACATGGATTTATGAGGGATAGGTCATGTCAAACAAATCTAATTCGTTTCTATGAGAAGGTTAGGAGAAACTTGGATCAAGGCAACTCAGTGGATGTAGTCTTTTTAGATTTTGCAAAGGCTTTTGATACAGGGCCACATGGGAGACTATTGTGCAAACTAAGGGATACAGGAATTGCAGTAAATATATGCACATGGGTTTTAGAGCTGGCTAAAAGAAAATAAGCAAAGGGTTGTTGTAAATGGAACATACTCAGATTGGATTAATGTGGTAAGTGGTGTTCCTCAAGGTTCAGTATTAGGTCCTCTCCTTTTTAACATATAATTTAACGACTTAGAAGTAGGACTGGAAAGTAATGTCTCCATTCTTGCTGATGACACAAAGTTGTGCAAGGTAATTAAATCAGAAAATGATGTACTTTCCCTCCAAAGGGATTTGCATAAATTAGAGAAATGGGCAATTAAATTGCAGATGAGATTTAATATGCATAAATGTAAGGTTATGCATCTGGGAAGGAAAAATAACCATGCAATGTACAGTGCCTTGAAAAGTATTCACCCCCTTGGCATTTTTCGTGTTTTGTTGCCTCACAACCTGGAATTAACATGGATTGTTTGAGGATTTGCATCATTTCATTTACAGAACATGCCCAGAACTTTAAAGATGTTTTTTTTTTACTTATTGTGAAGCAAACAACAAATAGGACAAAATAACAGACAAAGTGAATGCGCATAACTATTAACCCCCCTAAAGTCAATACTTTGTAGAGCCACCTTTTGCGGCAATCACAGTGCCATGTCGCTTTGGATAAGTCTCTATGGGCTTGCCACATCTTACCACTGGGATTTTGCCCATTCCTCCTTGCAGAAACTGCTCCAGCTCCTTCAAGTTGGATGGATTGGGCTTGTAAACAGCAATCTTTAAGTCTGACCACAGATTTTCTATTGCATTGAGGTCTGGGCTTTGACCAGGCCATTCCAACACATTTACATGTTTCCCCTTAAACCACTCAAGTTTTGCTTAGCACTGTGTTTGGGGTCATTGGCCTGCTGGAAGGTGAACCTCCGTCCTAGCCTCAAATCACGCACAGAATGGTACAGGTTTTGCTCAAGAATATCCCTGTATTTAGCACCATCCATCTTTCCCTCAACTCTGACCAGTTTCCCAGTCCCGGCTGCTGAAAAGGGATGGTGTTCTTTGGGTGATGTGATGTGTTGGGTTTGCGCCAGACATAGCGTTTTCTTTGACGTACATGTTTGGTGAGTTCCTTAGTCTTCATGCTAGTGGTGCCTCTTGCTTAGGTGTTGGAGCCTCTGGGGCCTTTCAAAAAAGGTGTGTATATGTAATGACAGATCATGTGACACTTTGATGTCCACCTGTGTGCAATCTTTTCACTATGTGACTTCTGAAGGTAATTGGTTGCATCAGAGCTTTTTATGGGCTTCATAGCAAAGGGGGTGAATACATATGCACATACCAATTTTCTTTTTTCTATTTCTAAAACCTCTGAAAGTGAAGTTACACCTCCATTTAAGTCCAAATTCCCGAGTTCAGACACACAAAAATCCCCTAAGCGAGAGAAAAAATGGCAGCCGAAAAAAACGAAAACAAGGCTCACAGCCCAGCCACGTACAAATTAGCCAAGAAGGGATCCGAGATAAGCTCGGAAACCCGCATTAACCCCAGGGGATCCGAGATAAGCTCGAAGCCCTGCATTAACCCCACATTAACCATCGCAGTGGGGGTCCTGATTGCACGCGATCGGGGACCCCCGCTGCAATCAAAATTTAAAATTCCCGCGTTACAGGTCCTTAAAGGACCAGTTGTAAAAGAAAAAAAAAATACACTGTCACCCTGTCAATCATGGGGGTCAATACAGACCCCCATAAAACCCTCATTAACTCTGTCACTCATGTGGGTCAAGATAGATGCCCATAAGCCCTTCATTAACCCTGTCACTCATGGGGGTCAATACAGACCCCCATAAGCCCTTCATTAGGCCTGTCACTCATGGGGGTCAATACAGACCCCCATAAGCCCTTCATTAACCCTGTCACTCATGGGGGTCAATACAGACCCCCATAAGCCTCTATGTAACCACATCAGTCCCATAAGGGTATATTAACACCATTATGGGCCTGTTATAACACTACATTAACCACATAAGTGCCATGATGGTCCTCAAGGACCATCATGACACTAAGTATAAACACTATACTGCACTATAATGCACTATACCACCCCCAATAAAACATTAAATATCAACTAAACACCCTCTACACTAACCTATTAACCCCCACCACTCTAATTACAGAAAATAAAAAAGCCTAAAGTCACACCAAAAAAAAACTACATTACATGAAATAAAAAACCTAACTCACAAAAAAATAAACTAAATTACAGAAAATAAAAAAACTAAGTCACAAAAAATAAAAAAAGGAACATTACAGAAAAAAAAAGCATTACAAACCCCCCTCACTACAGAAAAAAAAATATACACCTGAAAAGGAAATACATATAATACAAATACATATAATACAAATACATACAATACAAATACATACAATTACAATACAAGTACATACAATACAATACACCCCTATCTAATATACATCACACAATCTATCTAAATAAATAGCATAATCTAATATACATCCTATCTATATAATAATACATCCCCAATCTATCTAAATAAATAACACAATTTAATATACAATACATCCTATGCTATCTATATAAAACGCATACCCCTAGCTAACATACAATAAATGCTATCTATATATTAACTAATCTAAGTCTAAGCTTAAATAAAATAAATAAGACCACTTACCTTTGCAGATGTCCATTAGGATCAGCCACCTACGAAAAAAAATTAAAAATAAATTAGTGCAGTTCTAAAATAAACATTCTATACATTCTATACATTCTAAATATTCTACTCACCTTTCCGGCATGTCCCTTCTCCGGCGCGGCACCTGTTAAAAAACACACAACATTAATACACATACTTTAAAATAAAATAAACATAATCTACATTCTACTTACCTCCCCGCGATGTCTCCGGCCTCCTCCTGATCCTCTTCTGCCACGCCCTGTAAAAAAAATAAAATAAAAAAAATATATACTTACATCCGCACTCCCGGACATCCCCAACGCTAATGAGGCTCCAGGAGACTTTTCCAGAAGAAAATAAGCAATGGCACCTTCTGATTGGTTGAAAACGCTGTCTATCAAATTCACGCAATCAGGAGGCGCCAATGTGTGAGTCAATCAGAAAGGGATACACCCTAAAATCCCACTCTGATTGGATAATGCACCTGTCAATCTTTATTTAAACCAATCACAAGGCGCAGATGCCTTCAGCCAATCAAGATGGAATACACCCCCACAGGGTAATTATTTGGAGCCTCTGCGCATTCTGATTGGTTGAACTGACAATAGCCAATCACAATGGAATACACCCTCACGTACTGATTGGTGAAGTATTTGCGGATTCTCATTGGCTACTGTTAATATCAATATTACAGCCAATGGGAAGGCGCAGATGTCTTCACCAATCAGTACGTGGGGGTATATTCCATTGTGATTGGCTGATGGCAATAAAGCCTCAGGATTGGTTCAAATAAAGATTGACAGGTGTGTTATCCAATCACTGTTGTATTTTGGGGTGTATACTTTTTTCATTGGTTCACAAATGGGGTCTTCTCATTGGCTGAATTTGATAGACAGCCTTTTCAGCCAATCAGAAGCCGCCATTGCCAATTTTATTCTGGAACACTCCATAGGAAGGTCATTAGCGTCGGAGACATCCACCAGGGCGGATGTGTGTCGTTTTTTTTTTTTTTTTCCATGCGCGGATGCTTCCGGAGAAGACGAGGAGGCCGGAGACATCGCGGAAAGGTAAGTATAATGTAGATTGTGTTTATTTAAATTTGGTTTATGTTTACTAATGTAATTTTTTTTTTACAGGAGTATCGCCGGACAAGACGCAAAGATGGACGACGGAACATGGAGGACGTGACATGCTGGGATGTGACATGCTGGAACGGGACATGCTGGAAAGGTGAGAGTAATATTTAAAATATTTAGAATGTTTAGAATGTTTAGGTATTTCATGTAAACGTGTTGTATTAATTTTTTAAATCTTTTTTACAGTAGGTTGCTGATCTGAAGAAACATCTCAAAGGTAAGTGGTCTTAATTATTTTATTGTAGCTTACAATTAGGGTAGCTATATATATATATAGCTAGCATGTATTGTATATTAGATAGATAGATAGGGGGATGTATTATTAGATAGTATTGTATATTAGATAGTGGGATGTTTATTACATTATATAGTGGCATGTATATTAGATAGTGGCATGTATATTAGATAGTGGCATGTATATTAGATAGGGGTGTATTGTATTGTATTTTATTTAATTGTATTGTATTGTATTTTATTTAATTGTGTTGTATTGTATTATATGTATGTATTATATGTATTTCATTTTCAGGTGTGTAATTTTTTTTAAAAAATTGTAGTGGGGGGGGGTTGTAATGTATTTTGTTATTTTCTGTAATGTTCCTTTTTTTATTTTTTGTGACTTAGGTTTTTTTTTTGTTCTGTAATGTACATTTTTTATTTTTGGTGATTTTAGTTTTTCTTATTTTATGTAATGTAGATTTCTGCTTTTTGAGGAATGTAGTTACTTGAGGCACACAGTACACAAAACAGTGTGACAAACAGCATTTCAACACTTTCTTTCATTGACCGTCATATTTTGACGGGCAAGTCGCTAGTATATATATATATCTATATATATATATATATATACATTTTTTTTGTGTGTAGCCCCCCCCCAACTCCCATGTCTCTCTCTCTCTCACGTCTTCTCCATCTCTTCCCCTTCTCTCTTCACCGTCTCCTTCTCTCCCCCGTCTCCTTCAACCCCCTCTCTCCTTCTCTCTCTATCCCTATCTCTCTCTCCTTCTCCTCCCTCCCCATCTCCTTTTCTCCCCCTCTTTTTCCTTCTCTCCCCTCTCCCTCCTTCTCACCCCTCTCTCCTTCTCTCTCCCCACTCTCTCCCTTCCATCTCCTTTTCTCTCCCTTCCATCTCCTTCTCTCTCCCTTCCCTCTCCTTCTCTCTCCCCCTCTCCTTCTCTCTCCCCCTCCTTCTCCCCTCCCCTCTCCTTCTCTTTCCTTCTCTTCCCATCTCCTTCTCTCTCATTCTCCCTCCCCTCTTTCCTTCTCTCCCCCTTTTTCCTTCTTTCACCCTCTCCTTCTCCACTTCCCCTTCTCTCTCCTCTTTCCTCTCCCTTCTTCCTTCTCTCCCCTCTCCTTCTCTCTCATTCTCACTGTCTCCTCTCCTTCTCTCCCCTCTTTCCTTCTCTCCCCCTCTCCTACTCTCTCATTCTCCGTCTCCCATTCTCTCTCATTCTCCCCCTACCCTCTCCATCTCTCCTCCTCTTTCCTTAATTCCCCCTCTTTCCTTCTCTCCCCCTCTCATTCTCTCTCCCCCTCTCCTTCTCTCTCATTCTCAGCCTCCCCTCTCTTTCTATCTCATTCTCCCCCTCCTCTCTCACCCTCTTTCCTTCTCTCCTCCTCTACTTCTCTCTCTCCATCTCCCCCTCTCCTTCTCTCCCCTCTTTCATTCTCTCCCCCTCCTCTCTCCCGCTCCCCTCTCCTCTCTCCCCCTCCCCTATCCTTCTCTCTCCCCCTCCCCTCTCCTTCTCTCTCCCCCTTCCCACTCCTTCTCTCTCCCCTCCCCTCTCCTTCTCTCTCACTCTATCCTCCTCTCCCCCTCCTTCTCTCTCCCCATCCCCTCTTCTTTCCTTCTCTCCTCTTCGCCTTCCTTTCTCTCTCCCCCCTCTTTCCTTCTCTCCCCCTCTCCCCATCCATCTCCTTCTCTCTCCCCCTCCCCCTCTCTTCCCTCTCTCCTATCTATCACTTACCTGTTTCTTGCATGCTCCACTCCCCACGCCTGCAGCTGAGCCTCCCTGTGAGCTCTCTGTGTTATATCGATGCCCGGGAATCAAGGGGTTAATACATATCATGGAGCCTGCATGGACTAGAACAGTTGCTTCAGTGATTTTTATTGATTTCTACATTGCTGGATTGTGAGTATGATCGCATATCGGACTTCTAAACACTAATTGATGAATGCTATTAAAAATGTTACATTTCTTACAGTAAATTTACATTGTAGTTTGCATTTTTGTTCTAACTAGAGAAACAGTTCAGGTAATTGCCAATAATTGCTTAACCCTGGGCCACTTAATCTACTGTTTTCTGTATAAACCATTTGTAAAACAAAAGAATGGTGATGCCAAGACCCCAAAAGAGTAATTTTTCCAATTTATCAATTTTGTCATTCTAGATACTCCCTAGGTCTGAGCATGCCCAGTCTTTTGTTTTTTCACAAGGCTTAGAAAGAAAACAATAGATTTAGGATCGTATGTGGTATTAGGAATTATCAGCAATGATCTCCTATTAGCCACATATATGACATTTTGCTCAGTGAGTGGATCAGAAAGGATGATTGATAAATAACAATTACAATCTTCAATGTATGTTTACAGTAGATAATTGCATACAGTATTTTAAAACAGTGTTCAATTGATAGTCTATTAATGGGCCACTTCAAGGGACACTGTACAGCAGACACATATTAAAATCATAGTACCATGTTCATAAAGGCCTTTGATTATTATTCAGTTGAAGGACCATTGTACTCTAAAAATAAACACTGGTAAACTGAAAGTACATGTATAACTATACTTGATTTATAATGCGTAGACTTTGTAATGCTATTAGTTTTATTATAAAACTCTTATTTTTATAGGTTTCTGCCTGCCAATCTGTATCAATTAGCTCCACCCTTTTTGCATGATCAGGGCTGGGACAGTTGTAGCAGAGCTCTGGCTGTAGGAAGTTTGGTACAGCTGCCTGTCCCTAATTATGTAAAAGAGGTGGAGCTAATCAGCACACAGCAACGGCAGAAACCTATAAGGATAAGAGTTTAAAGTATAACTAGCATTACACAGGCTAAACCTTATAAATAATGTATACTTATGCATGCCCTTTAATTTAACTGTTTATTTTTAGAGTACAATGGTCCTTTAAAGTTCAGCATAAATACTTACATATTTGTCGTATTTTTTCTGTTTTACTGCAGTTATCCATGTTTGATTCTTTGGCCTTTTCCTCCCCCCCATCAGTGCAATGTCACGGTCTGTTTGCACTTGTTCCTTGAAGTAAACATTGCACTAGGCAAATTATCAGCCTTATTAAATTGCAATTCGGTAAATTTATAAGGGCTCTATATAAGCACAGAGCATATTTTTTTTACAGAAGTGTTTAGTTACTGAACTTCTATTCAAAAGCAAGGTCTTCATTAACTAAAAACTTCTGTAAATAAAATATGCTGTGTGCTTAAATAGAGCCCTTTTAAATTTACAGAATAACAATTTAATAAGGCTGTATATCTCTGTGTATGAACCTAGTACTACGGAGTACTGACTTCCCCTAAACTAACAATGTAAGCCGCCTGAAGCCTACTTTCAGGGTGGCATGCGAGTGGGTCAAAGAGGGCAAGACGAAAGCCCCCAAAATATTTAAAAAATGTAAGTAAATATATTGAAATGTAACCAGATCTAATTCAAATACGTTATTGTGATTATGCTGCATACTGGTACAGAAAGAGCACAGACGCCTGCAATCCTGAAAGCTTACAGTTTACGTGGGTGTTAAAGACAAAAGACAATTAATTGCTTCATGGTGATCTAATCAAGTGGCAGGAAACAGGAGGAATTGCCATTTCTTACATGAGAGGTTATTTTATTGAAATGCAGGGAGCACAGTTGTAATCTTGTCTGAATAGCCTAGTGGTCAAAAAATATTTGAGGTTTTGCAGAGTGGAGGCGATTCTGTCATAGGGCCTCATTCAAATGCGATTTGGCCAATTGAATAGGGCTCTATATAAGCACATAGCATATTTTTTTTACAGAAGTTTTTAGTTGCTTTTGGATAGAAGTTCACTAACTAAACTAACTTCTGTAAAAAAAACATGCTCTGTGCTTATATAGAGCCGTATTCAATTGGCCAAATTGCATTTGAATGAGGCCCATAGTGAGGTGGAGAATTCCATAAGGTGGAGGCCACACAGGAGATGTCATATAGATGGAAGTGAAGGAGGTGACTATTGGTGGTGAAAGTAATCTGCGGACGGAGCAGAGGGAGTGGATAGAGGAATATTTGGAAATCAGGTGGGATATATAAGAAACTGTGGAACTATTGATGACTTTTTAGGTAAGGATCAGTTTAAAGTATTTATAGGACTATTGTATTTTGGTAAAAACTTGTGAAGTTTGTAACAAATTACAAATATTAGCAGCTGTGGAAGCAAGGAACATAAAAGCATTTTTACAAACAAAATCCTATATTTAGCTTGCTCTGCTTGTGTCAAGGAGGATTTCATCTTAGACTGCTAGTCAGCTTATAGCTTGAGGAGGAGGGATATAATACCGGTGTCTACTTTTCTATTGATTCTGTTGTCAAATGTTCTACGGTTTGATTGGTACTGAATAGAGATCTTATCAGAAAACCACTGTAACTCCTGTTAGAAACAAAATGGCAGCCACTATCAAAACAAATGCAAATACAACAGTTAGCAATTAAAGACTGTAGTTATTTATAATTGAACTTCAACTGTCAAATCAAGATATTCAACCAGCATATTATAATATGACACTTCAGTGGTTATTTAACTTAATCCTGAAGTCATCTCTCAATCTATCTATCTATCTATCTATCTATCTATCTATCTATCTATCTATCTATCTATCTATCTATCTCTCTATCTATTTATCTAATCTATATGTATATAGTTTCTATATAGTATCTATATAGTATCAAGTTTCCATCCCTCCCACACCAAACAAGCCATCATCTAAAATCAAGCTATTAGATACCATCGGATTTTCTCAAACACTGGAGACCGTGATAAAAATTAAAAAACACTGTCTGAATCTTTCAAACAAAAGGGTTACAAACCCCATATTATTACCCAAAAAATAACCACTGCCATCAAAATACCCCGTGAACACCTATTAAAGTACAAAACAAAAGAAACTACTTCATGTATACCTCTAGTGACCACATACCATCCAATTTTAGAGAAAATTTGGAAGTTAATCAAAGATTTACAATCATTACTAATTGAAGATACTGAATTAAAATATATATTCCCAAAACCTCCCATTATTGCATTTAAACAACCACCAAACCTGAAACAAAAACTTGTCGGCAGAAAATTGGCCAATGAACAAACGAATACCAAAAATCAAACTAAACATTGTAACAATCGTGCCTGCAAATTATGCCAACACATTTGTAATGATGATACAGCCACACATAACAACAAAACTTATAACATCAAAGGATCATATTCATGTACATCGTCAAATGTGGTTTATATAATACAATGTACTTTATGTGACACAGGCTGTTACATTGGAGAAACCGGCCAAAAAATGCATTTAAGGATGAACTTACACAGGCATTCAATAAGAAAGCATAATGAAGACCATTATTGTAGCCCAGTGGGACACCATTTTAGCCAGAATGATCACTCCATCCAAAACTTAAAAGTCAAAATACTCAGAGGAAAATTTAAAAACATCCGAGAGAGAAAAACATTTGAAATAAATATGATCACATTCTTCAACACTAAAAATACAGGACTTAATATAGACTTGGGTTTTCTAACACATTATCAGAATTTCATGCGATTTTTTTCCGCTTATACCATAACAGACTTAGCACTGTTAGTGAGGTGTTTGTCCA
Source organism: Discoglossus pictus (assembly GCA_027410445.1). Lineage (NCBI taxonomy): Eukaryota > Metazoa > Chordata > Amphibia > Anura > Alytidae > Discoglossus > Discoglossus pictus. The sequence goes on along the minus strand of CM050169.1, from coordinate 33,705,707 downwards.
ACAGGAAAGATATCACTGTGGACTACAGTGCTCTGCTTTTTCATGTATATATTGATGCATATGTGTATATAATATGTGTATATACGTTTCCTTTGCTATTTTGTATTTATTCCCCATATATGTATTTACCCGATGATGTCAGATGCTGTTTCCACTCTCTCTGCATCTGCTGTCTTGATAAAGAGAGGTTAAACGTCTCGAAAGCTCGTCATTATAAATAAGACGTTTGTCCAATACAAAAGGTATCAAATTATATTGCAATACTCATTATTAATCTATATATATAGATTAATAATTACTAAATTACTAGATTACTGGACATTCACGGCTGCTTCACTCTTCAATTATATATATATATATATATATATATATATATATATATATATATATATATATATACCGTATTTATCGGCATATAACACACACCGGCGTATAACACGCACCTCATTTTAAAAAGGGAATTTCAGGGAAAAAAAAAAATTCAAATAAAGAACTTTGAAGCAAAATCCTCAACCTCCCTCCTCATCCTCAACCCCCTCCTCAAACCCCCCATCCTCATCCTCCTTCCTCAACCCCCCTCCTCAACCTCAACCTCCCTCCGCATTCTAACCCCCCCTCCTCATTCTAAACCCCCCTCTCCTCAACCTAAACCCCCCTCCGCATTCTAACCCCCCTCCTCATTCTAAACCCCCCCTCTCCTCAACCTAAACCCCCTCCTCCTCAACCTAAACCCCCTCCTCCTCAACCTAAACCTCCCTTAATACCTCCCCCTCACTTACCTGCTTCTGCTCCGGCCTTTGCTACGCTCCTTGACCCGATGACGTCACATGCGCGCCAACGCGCCACGTCATTAGCATATACCTCCTAGTGTGGAGACAAATAGCTTGGTTACAGATTTAGAAGTTAATGTTTGGAAGTAAGTTTAAAACTGCTCTTTTAAATGAATGAATAAGAAATTATTTAGTCATCAACAGCTAAAGCATCTGACATTTGTGTTATTACAGTGGCCCTTTTAGCATATACTGTACTAAAATAAATAGAAATATTAACACATTCTTTAATAAAATCACAGCTGCTTCAATACAGAGCAAGGTAAGTTTACATTTAACATTATACTGGTATAAACTTTTAAAGGTGAGCCATAGGCAGACACATATACTAATGTTTGCTTTAGCTATAAGCACTTAACCATAATGTGAGTCATACATTACTACTGTAAAAAAAATATCTCATACATATTAATCTTTCCTCATTTAGTGTAATCATTAAACACTTAAGCTACAGCATGTCAGCCCCAGAAGTATAAACTGACAGGTCACACTGCTGTTTCACGTATTCAGATTTAAACCAATTAAATAGATTATTCAGCCCTTGGATATACATTTTAGCGCTTAGTGTGTCATTGATATAACATAAATGTAAAATCGCAGAACTAAATTATAATTTGCCAGTAAAAGCTGAATCTGCCTGGACAGCCCACTTGGATATTGTGGAAGGTGCTTAAAATTCTGACATCCCATCAGATGCATCAGGTGTGACTGAAGCCTCATTGAATAGAAAAGACTTCAAGACAGAAAACACAAAAGGACCACTCTCTTATGTCATGGGCCGGCTGCATTGTTAATGACATCATATAAGTTATCAAAATATTTTTTTAATTGTTTTTAAATTGTCGACATCTTGGTAGGGATTTGATAAGACAGCTGTAGTTTGTTAAAATCTTCATATAGTTGTGAAGTATTTAATAAACTAACAACGTTAGCAGCTATATAAGCCAGGAAATAATTCATTTATGAGCCTCTGGGCCCTATTCTATTGCTTAATTCGTAAATGTATACACACTTAAAACCGCTCTTAATATTGCCACATATTCTATTAGCTAATCTCAATCCGATTACGAGTTACCCACCCACAATCACTACGGGGCAGGCAAAGATGCAAAATCGTCCTTAGAACTCCATTGGTTTTAGCACAGCTTGAATATTCTGAGCGCTAACTAATTCAACTTTCACAAAATCGTTCTTCTATTAGACCCGTAGCTCTAGATCGCAAATAAAGTCTGACCAGCAAATTAAAAAAGTATCACATTTCTGTCAAAAATATTATTTGTGAGTCCTAGATAGGAGTTCTAAATAGGACTCACAAGGACTTTTTCAAACACTTATTATAGCTGTAAAAGCAATTAAACACACAATACAGTATATTAAATGCATGGGAACGCATGGACAGACATTAGAATTAATTGCAGAACAATCTTAAACTCACAAATATGCAGTTTATAAAACATTTTTTTAACTGTTCTGAGTAATATCAATCCCATTATTCAAGGGGTTAATACATATCAGGAAACCCACATTGGCTAAAACAGATGATCGAATGCATTTTATAGAGTGCTAGATTGCTTGATTGCAAGCCTGATCGGCAAATATTACTTATTGCCACTAATTAATTTGTAACCTCTTATTGCAGATTACGTGTAACTTCCATGTTATACTGATGTCATGATGACGGACTCATTTACTATTGGCTATGTCTAAGAAGTAAATTATGGGCTTGCTTAAATATTGTCAGATCATATATATATGGCCCCTGAAATTCTACTTAAAAAGCCAGGATTTAATAGTTTAGGTTTAAGGAAGTAAATTGCGAGCTGGAGTCAATAGAATACATCTAAACATTTAGAGAAAAAAATCACCTAATAGTTTAGGGCCCTTTGCTGGTGTCATGGGTGCTTTACTCTTGGACCAATCGTTTGCTTGGAACATATGAGATTATTACCCAACTGAGAGTTTCTTTGCTATTTATTTACTTTTTAAAGAAAAATTACACCCATCATATACTATTAAAAGTAATACAGCTATACAAAAACATCTTATACAGTTTGAAATAATATTTAGAATATAATAACCTTAACAAATAAATAGTCATACATAAACATTATCTGAAGATACCATCTCACTGGATAATCAATTCAATAAAATCTCTCACCTCAATCCAATATCTATCATTTTATTACATTTATTAAGTAACTAACAACTGGATTATTATAAGTATAAAAATGAATATTATATATTTTTGTATAATACTGAAAAATATCCATAAAATAGTGCATTTATGGAATGCTTGATGTTTAGATTGTATTTTAATCTATAGTATGTGAGGAGCTGACACCTAAAATACAAATATATTATAAAAATATTGCTGTTTCATGACTTACAATATTTAAATAATAAATTGGAGACTTCTTTTCATATAGATTTGTGTTGCTATTTAGTTCTATTGTCAAGTGACTATATATAGAGGCAGCCTTTCAATAAAATGAGATAAAGATCTTATTTGAATCTAATGTTTCTCCCATTCTTTGGATATTGATATAATAGAATTGGATATTCTTCCCAGATATCCAATTCTATTAGGATCAAAGGTAAAAGACATGCTGCATGAAAGCAGATTTGAATATAATAGTTTAAAATACATGATAATTTTGATTCCACTAAATTGTACTTAAACATAATCATTTCCATCCTGTACATATATCTTACAAAATAACTGTTACAATGCCTGCCATTAGGCAATTTAGTGATATTTTATATTAATACTTTTTTTAAATTCCTGTTTTAATGTAGCTGTCTATTATGGAAGAGCTTCTATGTAAAAATCCTCCGGATAGCTATTAATTTGACCTTTACCATATCTTTTCCTGTGAAGCTTAGATCTGTGTCTCATTATATTTGGTGACATATTGCAGAAGTGTCATGGTAGAGGAGTTATAATGAGTTGAATGAATGATTGATAAAGATTCCTTGGATTCTAACATTGACTAGAAGGAAATGATTGGCTTCTATGGTTGGGTTAAATGAGAGCTGTGAATATGGTATAATTTATAGATTTAATTTCTAAACAATAAATCCAATATAATTCAATTCAGTGTAGGTTTTCTTTAAGAAAATACTATTCAAGTACTTGTTATTACCTATGGATAATAACCAGTATTTGAATGATCTTTTCAAAAAAATATTTTACATTGAAAGTTGCAATAACTACCTGTTAAGCAGTCTTTTTGATCAACCCACATTACTCACTCTTATATGTGGTTTTTGTCAATAATTGGGGATCTGGTGAGTGCAACCGTGACTGTGAATCAACTGTGTTTCAGGCCTTGTTGGTAAATTGTGCCCATCTTCCCATATATTTATTGCTAATTACCTTTATAATTAAATTTATAAAAAATATAAAATTATTAAACGATTAGTTTCCACCTAAACAATATTTGCTGTTATGTGAATGAGTGCACTTATAGAAGTTCCAATATATGTGTTAACATTTTAGCACTTGCCTTTTATTGTGAGAACTTAGACCATGAACATAACTGATACAGTTACCTGTAACTTGACTGTCTGTTGAACTGGCTCTTGAATTTTTTACTCAATCAGCTCAACATCAGTGACAGTAATTGAACTCCTAATACTGTTCATAAATAGAGAGGAGTAACTGGCAAACTAGGCAAACTCCATATATTTTAAATAAATAGTTAATGAATATATATATACTAACGACTTGCCCGTCAAAATTTACGTCAATAAAATTGGAAACCTGGCAATGCTGTTTGGCACACATTGCGAGCCTCTCCCTGTTTTCCCCTGCCTCCATGATTCCCCCCCCCCCCCATATTTCCTTCCCTTGTTTCTCTTTTCCCCCCTTTGGCGCTCATCGCAAGGCCTGCAATGAGCTCCTTCGCCCCTCATTGCAGCCTCCGTCACTTCAAAGTTGTGTGAGCCTCGCCATGAGCGCCTTCGGCGCTCATGGTGAGGCCCGCTATACGTGTCTTCGGCACTCATTGTTCATGCGCAAGCGTGTAACCTTTAATATTGCGTGGCCAACATTCGTAACTACGACAACCATTATATGTGATGTATATTTATATATATATATATATATATATATATATATATATACTAGCGACTTGCCCGTCAAAAATGACGGCAATAAAAAGTGAAGCCTGGCAATGCTGTTTGCCACACAATGGGAGCCTCTCCCCCTCTACTTTACTGGCCTTGCGATGAGCGCCTTTGGCACTCATCATGGGCCTCGCAATGTGCGCCTTCACAGCTCATTGCGAGCCCCCACCCCCACCTCTCCCACTGTCTACTTTACTGGCCTCGCAATGAGCGCCTTTGGAGCTCATTACAAGTCTCTCCCCCTGTCTATTTCCTCCCTTGTGTCTGATTTCCCCCCTCCTCTCCCTCCCTTGTGTCTCCTTTCCCCCTCCTCTCACTCTCTTGTGTCTCCTTCCCCCCTGCGTTTTTACCACCCTTTCCCTCCCGTGTCTCTAACCCCCTGTGTCTCTTTCCCTCCTGTGTCTCCTTCCCCCCTCTCCCTCCCATGTGTCTTTTCCCCTCCCCTGTGTCTCTTCCCCCTACCCCTGTGTCTCTTCCCCCCTCCCCTGTGTCTCTTTCCATCTCTCCCTCCCCTGTGTCTATTCCCCCCTCCCCTGTGTCTCTTGCCCCCTCCCCTGTGTCTCTTTCCCCCTCCCCTGTGTCTCTTTCCCCCTCCACTGTGTCTCTTTCCCCCTCCCCTGTGTCTCTTCCCCCCGTGTCTCTTTCCCCCTCTCCCTCCCCCGTGTCTGTTCTACCCTCCCCTGTGTCACTTCCCCACTGCCCCCCCTCCCCTTGTTTCTGTTCCCCCTCCATCGTGTCTCTTCCATCCATTTCTCTCCCCTGTGTATCTTCCCCTTCCTTTCACTCCCCTGTCTCTTCCCCCTCCTCTCCCTCTCCTGTTTATCTTTCCCCCCTCCTCCCCTGTGTCTCTATCCCTCCTGTGTCTCTTCCCTACCTCTCCCTCCCCTGTGTCTCTTTCCACCTCCCCTGTGTTTGCATCCCCCCTCTCTTCCCCGTCTCTCTCCCCCCATATCTCTCTTCCCCCCTGTCTCTCTTTCCCCCACCTGTCTCTCTTCCCCCCTCTCCCCCCGTGTTTTCCCCCCACTCTCCCCCTGTATCTGTTCCCACTCCCTCATGTCTCTTCCCCCTCCTCTTTCTCCCCTGTGTCACTCCCTCCCCACTCTCCCCCTGTGTCTCTTTCCCCCCTCTCCCATGTGTCTCTTTCCCCCCTCTCCCCCCTGTGTCTCTCCCCCTGTGTCTCTTTCCCTCCCTCCCCATGTCTGGTCCCCCCTCCCCTGTGTCTCTTTCCTCACTGCCCTCCTCACCGTGTGTCTGTTCCCCCTCCCTTATGTCTCTTCCCCCTCCTCTCCCTCCCGTGTCACTTCCCCAACTCGCCCTCCCCTGTTTCTCTTTCCACCTCACCTGTGTCTCTTTCCCCCCTGTGTCTCTTTCCCCCCTCTCCCTGTCTCTCTTTCCTCCCTGTCTCTCTTTCCTCCCTCTCGACCCTGTCTCTCTTTCCCCCCTCTCCACCCTGTCTCTTTTTCCCCCCTCTCCCCCCTGTCTCTCTTTCCCCCCTCTCCCCCCTTTGTCTCTTCCCCCCTTTGTCTCTTCACCCCCTTGTCTCTTTCCCCCTCTCCATGTCTCTTCCCCCCTCTCCCCCTGTGTCTCTATCCGCCCTCTACCCCATTCACCCCTGTGTCTCCCCCCCCCCCCCCTCTCCCCCCTGTGTTTCGCCTTTGAGATTGGATCGTTGTCAATCTGCGATTTATTGCAAAGCGTGACGATGAATCTCAGTTTGACAATTATAATATGTGTTATATATAAACTATTTATGTAAAAGTTATGGAGCCTGCTTAGTTTGACAGTTACTCCTCCCTATTTATGAACAGTAATAGAAGTTCAATTACTGTCACTAATGTTGAGCTGATTGAGTGAAAAATTATATATACACACACATGTCAGTATCCTAATAATCCTTTTCTTACTGTTAAGACCACTGTCTAAACTAAACTGACAATTTTATCTTAAAACCTTAATTACTACTTAGGGCTTAGTCTGTATTTCAATAGCCTTAAGGTGTTTGTTAATCTGTAGATGTACCACTTTTCCATTTGGTAATACTATCTCATACTAAGTGCTCCTCTATGTTTAGCTTATATCCTCTTGTTTTTATGCCCATCCACTTCTTATTATGAGAATGAAACATCAAATATTAACACTGAAATCTGCTGGCCAACTGTACTGGGTTAGTTTGCAGCTCATGACCACTTCTAATTTAGTAATACTTCTGTTGTTGTTGTTAAGTCATTCAGTCTTTTCCAATTCTCCATGACCCCATGGATCACGGTACACCAGACACATCTTGTTTCTCGGTGTACTAATCCATAAGGTTTAGATAAGCTTTTCATGGAGTGGGTTGTCAGTTCCTTCTCCAGTGAACCGGAAATACTTCTTTACTTGAGCTATAATCAGATTTGCTGCAATTGTAAATAACTTGCATTTTGCACCACATAACAGAGTGTAGGTTCCAAATATGGAATACTTTTATCAATTGAATGTTATTTAAAGAAATACATTTTCCAACAGGAAAATTAACATTGAAGTTTGCCATTTTGAGCTGTCAGTAAATCAGTGTTTCTGATCCACCCACAAAACAAGATTCTTATCTTTGTTCATGAAACCTCTATGATGAGCAAGTTCATGACGCATCAATTTAATTTGTCTTTACTGCACTTAACTGTGCAGAAAAATAATAAGCATGCTTAATGAGCAGGCGACTATAATCAAACAATGGACTCAGTGTCTAATGGGTTTACCAGTAATTAATAGCGATTATATTTCAATAACACTCGTTATTACCTATAGTTTTACATTATACCATTTTTGGGACCTCTGTTGTTTCTTACATTAAACTGAGACAATAGACAATAATACTGTGGGAAGAGAAGTCCAGCCTACGTGCCATCTTTCTATAGCTTCTGCTACCATCATCTTCTTCTAAGATCTTTAAATTGAATCAAGACCTAATCACTAGTTCAGAGTCTCTACTTGCTTTGCAAATGAGGCAAAACAATCCATAGAGACACAGTTATTGTTGGAATAACAATTCCTCTAATCCATTTTAAAATCTGAACTATAGAGAGTGATATACAGACAGTTGGCAACAATGCAAGTTCCTGAGAATTGTTTCACAGAGACGAGGATAGTGAACATTCAAAGCTGGTGCCTTATTCTGTGTTTTCAAATAAGAACTGTGCTGTTATTGCACAAGTAAGAATACCCTTTGTTTTAAACATAAAGAACCTGGTTCAACTGCAAACCCGCATCCTGCGGGATGTAGGCATATGTCTGCGGGCGTGCTGCGGGCTCCTGCTCGACTCCAAGAGCCATCCCGCTGCCACAGACGGTTAATGGACTGGTTGTGATGCGATCCGCTGTTACAATACAATCACTGTATAGCAAAGTTAATAGCGATTATCTTTCAATAACACTCGTTATTACCAATCACTGTATAGCAAAGTGCGACGCAGGCCTCTCAGCCAATAGAAAGCGGTCTAGCCGTAGATGATTGACAGAGGGAGATTATAAAGTTGCACCCACCCACGCATTGACTGTGTTGTAGATTCTGACAAAGTAGCACGCAGGTACCTGAGTTGGAGGTTGGTCATAGAAAGAGAGAGTATAGGGGATTTTTGAGAACAGTAAATACCGGTTTTGTTTATTTCTATTCCATTTACGATTTTACACTTAATCCTTGTTTACACATATTTACAGATTACACATAATAGCAATACACATAATTTAAAGAACACACATAGAGACACATAGAGCAAGGTCACTCCATACATACCCCCCCCCCCCCCCATCCCATACACCCCATACCCTAACAGTTATTAAATACACATAATACACACATTTTTTCTCCCCATCCATATAACCCAACCTTTTTTTGATTTATCGTTATATTCCAGTTTGGGATTGAAATGGAGGGAGGAGAGAGGAGGGGAGAGGAGTGGAGAGGAAGGGAGGAGGAGAAGAGGAGAGGCGAGGAGGAGAGAGAGGTGGTCCTGGGGAGTAGTGGAGGAGAGGAGGAGGTGGTGATGAGTGGTGGAGGAGAGGAGGAGGAGGTGGAGGAGGAGCAGGAGGTGGAGGAGGTGGCGGAGGAGGTGGAGCAGGAAAGAAGGAGGAGCAGGTGGTGGAAGTGGTGGGGGAGGAGGAGGGTGGAGAGGAGGAGGTGGGTGGTGGTAGGGTGGCCCTAGCACCAGGCACATTTCAATGAGGGACAGAGAGGGAGGGGCCTGATCCCAGGGGGGTGGTAGTTCGAGGGAGGGACTGACCTCAGGGACAGGGCAGGGAGGGCAAGAGGCTAAGGGCAAGCACTACATGCACCAGGAGAATGTGGTCCTCCTTGGTGCCATCCGTGGCCTCCCCTTGAACAGTGCGGGGGGAGGGGGAGTCAGGCCAGGGCCTAGGGCCCAGGCATGGAAGGAGGTCTGGGTCCAGTGGTGAGCAAGAGGTGGGGGCGTTGGCTCCAGGAAGTGAAGGAGCAAGCCTTTGTCCAGCAGGAACCAGCGCAGGGGAGGAGGAAAGAAGAGGACTGAGGGTCCTGGTTTGGAGGAGGAGGATGTAATCTGGCTAGTGGGGACACCAGCAGGACAACCAGCCACACCGCCGGGATTTAACCCCACTACCCCCCTCATCCCGAGACTGAGCATCTCGCCAGGGCCCTCCTACCAGAGGCGAACTTGACCCCACCACCTCCTCCCCTCAGCAGTGCGTCAGACTGGCCGCCTCCACCGGGCCCACCAACACCACCGTCCTTATTTCACCAGGCTCCAGCCGGGCCCCAAACCCTCCCCACTGGGACACGACCTCATAAGGCCATGTCCTAGGGGCCTCCATCCCCAACATCAAGCCAGGCTGCCCAGGCATAGATGTTAGCCCTCATGGGGCAGCAGATGGAGTGTGTCCTGGTGATCCAGGCCAGCATCTCTGCCAATCATGCGTAGGTCATGAGCAGCCTGGCCAGGGAGGAGACGAGGCACCACCTAATGACAGAATCCTACCTGGCCGGGCTGCTCAGGATAGGGGCAGACCAGGGCTCATTCCAGGAAGTGGCTGCAGACACTATGCAATGCGCTTTTGTCCCCAGCCCCGCCTCCTCCTCCCCGGAGGCATTCCCCGTCCACCTTCAGCCCGGCTCTTCCTTTCCTCCCCTCATGCCTCCACCACCGCCATTGCAGGTGCTGCTGCCTCCCGGGGGGAAGCCTCCCCTTGCCCCCACACCACCTGGGAAACGTCGGCCGGCCACGGGGGTTGGGGCCCTGTGGATAGGTGGTAGAGGACCTAGGGGCTGTGCAGATGTTTGTGCCTTCTCAACAGCGCTCCTCAGTGACAATCTATTGGTCCAAATGTTAGCCTAATCTAGTCTGGCTACAGAGTCTTGTATCTTGGCCTATGTGATGGTGATATTTTGTATGCAGACCTCCCATCACATGGTCCATGATCCTCTTCTCTGTGGACACGTAGGGTTCTGTTTAACATTTCACCAATTGATGGTCACTGAGAAATGCTGTTGGGAAGAGATGCTGCAGTCCCTATCTTTTTTTAAGGCCTTATTTTGTAGTTGTTATGTTTTTGTTTGGTTTTGTTTTAGGTACAACTCAGGTCCATGGAGGCATCTTCTGCATCTGCAAGCATTGTGAAGGAAATGTATGAGGTTTCAGGTTTTCACAGTGCCTCTCAAGTAGACATTCCTTCAATGACAGCATCCCTTAACATGTAGCTCCCACAATTTTTTTTTTTTTTTTTTTTTATTTAATTTTATTATTTTTTGTACATATAAAATAGTAAAGCAGCTAATAACATATTTGTAATTACACCATACAAGAGAGAATAATAAGCAGTACAAGAACATGAACATATCATCTCAACATCTTGATATCTCTCAAGTTTTAAATATATTTTACAATCAACAAAAGACAAAGACGGAGAACAAAAAAAGAAAAGAAAAGAAAAAAAAAACAACAAAAAAAAAAAAAAAGGTTAAAATTTTCACTCTCTCTCTCCTTTCACCTCCTTTAAATTTTGTCTCGGAAACCCTATCAAAGAGAATTTCATCGCCCTCATTTTTCTAGCTTAATGTCAAATATTGGTCCCAGAGCTGCCATTTTATTAGACGAGTGGTCTTGGGGATATTATCTCGGGAGTTATCCAGCAGATATAATTTCATCATTTCTCTATTTTTTGAGATAGTGTTCTCTAGTTCTTTCCAGGAGGGTACTTGAGATTGTTTCCAGTATTTCAATAATAACCATTTAGCAACTAGACATATGTGTGATATTAAAAGTCTTTCCCCTAATGGGAAGATTTCCATTTGCGAATGTAAAATAAATATTAACGGGTTACAAGTAATTTGTTGACCAATAAGGGCCGAAAGTTCTTTACTTACTCTCAAGCAAAATATTTTAATTTTTTTACAATCCCACCACATATGAATGGTTGTGCCTGGTAATCCGCATTGTTTCCAGCATAAGCCATCTAGGTTCTTATATATTATTTTTAGTCTATTAGGGACATAGTACCATCTATGAATTAATTTAACCATCATTTCATTATATGAAGAGTTAATTGATGATTTCTTAATAGTACTAAAAGTTTTAATCCAGTCTTCCTCTAATATTATAATTTTCAAGTCAGCTTCCCAGGCTAATATACCCAAGCTCTTTTCAAAAGGGGTGTTTTCATCAATTATATTTCTAAATTTGGAAAATTATGTGTGACAATTCATATAATCCATTCGAATTATTATTAAGAAAGTCTATTAGTGCTGCCAAAGACGGGGACTGCACCATTGAGAGTTTTATTTTACTTTTATGCCATATGTTAATAATATATTTAATATTAGGAGGTAATTCTGAACTCCCGTTCTGTTTATACGTAGCGATCCATAATATATTTTCTATTGGGTCTCTACCCGATAGGGAGTCCTCTATTGTCAGCCATCTTGGAGTATTTTGTTTATAGTTCTATCCAGCTGCTTGTGTAAGTATAATTTTTATATTTAGCTATTTGATAGAGGGAGCACTTAGTCCCCCTTTCTCCAATTTCAGGCAGATTATAGATTTTTTGATTCTTGTTTTTCCCCCCAGATATATATAGTCATCTAATGTGTCTTGAATGATCTTTATGTAATAAGCCGGTATTTTACCTGGAAGACATCTCATTATATATGTAATTTTAGGGATTAGACTCATGTTAACTGCATTTATTCTAGATAACCATGATAACTGTAAAGATCTCCAATCATTCAACTGTTTTCTTGTTTGTTTCAATATATCATTATAATTATCTTTAAAGATATTTTTTATATGGTCTGGGAATCTAACCCCCAGGTGTATTATATGAGAGGACTTCCAGCAGTAAGAGTATGAATTCACTAACCTATTTTTTTTCCTCTAATGGTATATTACAGGTCAGTACTTCGGTTTTCTGTTGGTTAATTTTAAAATAGGAGAATTTACCAAATTCTTCTAGACTAGTCTGTAGCGTTCTACAGGAGTATTCAGGATTTGTTATTGTTATAATAATATCATCCGCATATGCCATTATTTTGTATTCCTCTTGTCCTATTTCAATCCCTCTAATATCTGCCGAGTCTCTAATATTAATCAATAAAGGTTCGAGGAATAGGACAAAGAGCAATGGTGACAGTGGACAACCCTGACGAGTACCGTTCGATATTAAAAATGTACCCGTACTAAATTGTGAAGATGAAATATGTGCTATAGTATTTAAGTAGAGGGGTTTTATTGCTGATGAAGCAAAACTTTTCAAGCCAAAACTCTCCAGAACACTCTCTAGGAAGTCCCACCTGACCCTGTCAAAAGCTTTCTCTGCGTCTAATGACAGGGTCAGGGAGGAGATCCTCTTTTTTTTTATATAGTACAGGGTGTCCAACAGACGCCTGGTATTATCCGACGCTTGTCTATTCGGAATGAATCCTGTTTGATCTGGATGTATTAGGGAAGGTATAATCTTGCTTAACCTATTCGCCAAGATTTTAGAGTAGATTTTAATATCGACGTTAATTAAAGAAATTGGACGATAGTTTTTATAATCTTCAGGGTTTTTTCCTTGTTTTAGTATATTAACTATTTTTATTTCCGTTAATTCTGATGGTATCCCTCCTTCTTGTTTTATCTCATTAAAAAGATTACATAAAGTACTATTTAATTCTTTACTTAGATAACGATAAAATAAGTTATTAAATCCATCTACCCCAGGCGTTTTATTTTTTTTATTTTTGGACACAATTTCAGTTATCTCTATACTTTCTATTTGCTTATTCAGGAAGCTAAGTTGGGCTTCCGAAACTTTGGGGAACTTCATATTATCTAGGTAATGTTTAATCTCTTCTATTCCTGGCTTAACTAATTGATGATCTTTCTCTAAATTATATAAACTACTATAGTAATCCTGGAATACTAATCCTATTTTGTCTGGATACGATTGAAAGATGTTATTAAAATCCAGAATTTTCTCGATATTATTTTTAATGTACTGTTTCTTCAATTTGTTAGCCAGGAATTTACCTGATTTGCCCCCTTCAAAAAATTGTGTCTGCTGAAATTTCCATAATATTTTATCTGATTGTAGCTGGAGAATCTTTTGTATTTGAGTATTTATGTCTTTTATTGCTTTACTATTTTCACTATTTGGTGTCTCCCTAAAGATATCTTTCATCTTATTTAAATCCAGATAGAGAGTCCTTAAAGACTTGCCTCTTAACCTTTTCACTTCAGCTGCTTTAGCAATAAATATACCCCTCATATATGCTTTATACGTACACCACAGGGTTATATCTGAATTAACAGATGGCTTATTAATTTTTAGAAATTCCAGTGTTTCTTTTTTCAAGTATGCGACAAATTCTTCATCCTTCAGGAACCAAGAGTCCATCTTCCAGCCACTCTTTTTTCTTTGGGTGTTTGTATTTAGATCTTGTATAATTAATTAGTTTAAAGAGTGGTCTGACCATGGGGTAGGACGGATATTTATCTTTTTAATTACTTTTAAAGTTGGAAGGTCTGTTAATATATAATCTATTCTAGAAAATGAGTTATGTCTGTATGAGAAATGAGTATATTCTCGTACACCTGCATGTAAGATCCTCCATGAGTCTATATTATTATTATCTTCCTTGATTTTACGAAATGCTTTTGAAATACAATTTGTTTGTGATACCGATTTCTTAGGTCCAACTGTTTGTTTATCTAAATTATCATCAAATGTCATATTAAAATCACCACAGATTATTAGCAAGCCTCCTTTAATTTTATTAATTTCTTTAAGAAGTTTCCGAAGGAAACTTATTTGTCCTTTGTTTGGTAGGTAGGTATTAACCAATGTTATTAAATGACCATCAATCTGTCCAGTCCATATTATGTATCTACCCTCTGGGTCGATCTTACTGCCTTCTTCTACTATTTTCAAGTTATTTTTAAATAAGATAGAGACCCCTTTTGATTTTAAAGGTAGAGTCTATTCTAATTGTATATTTTGTATTATTCATATATTTTAGGTAGAGACCCCTAATTGTATATTTTGTATTATTCATATATTTTAGGTAGAGACCCCTTTTGATTTTAAAGGTAGAGTCTATTCTAATTGTATATTTTGTATTATTCATATATTTTAGGTTTTCCTGTTTTAAGTGTGTTTCTTGCAGACATAGGATTTCCACATTTAATTTGTAATACTCCAAAAAGGCTGTTTTTCTTTTTGTTGGGGAATTAAGACCATTAACATTATGTGAGATTATTTTTATTTGCATTTTAATTTATTAAAAAAGTATATGTGATGTTCCTTGAATGCTTCCATGACTCGAAAGAGGGAAAAGGAGATGAAAAAAAAAAAAAAAAGAAAAAAATACTTATAGTACAAAACCACACCACAAAACTGTAAGGGTAGTCTAAAGACCAGCTGCAACTTAAAAAAAGATGTCAGCGGATATTTTGCAAGACGCATTAGGTATTTAAGAAGTGAAAGTATATCGCTCAGTTGCTGAGCGAGGGGGTGAGAACTAGGGTACCAATAGTATAAATAAGGGTTCAGGGGGACATAAAAAATATAGTACATTTGCTACACGCCGTCTTTATAATGATTATCTTTTAATCCTCGAACAGTTTATAGGGGAAATCTTCCATATGTTTTAAATTTATCAGTTTTTTGCTTGAGCTTAGCTCCCCCCCATATAATCGTGTCTATACGTTTCCGAGTGTTCCCCTTACATCTAAAAACCAGAATATATTTATTGTATTTCAACCATCTGAGGAGAAAAAGATTTCACAAATAATCGATTTTATAAGTGCCACTAAAATCTTCTTCATATAGTGTTCTGTGCAGTTTCCATTCTGGAAGCAATTGTTTACAAGTGATCTATCCTAGTGAATATGTCTAATCATAATTTTGTTACTACCAGTTACTATTCAAACTATTTTACTTTCTTAGATGCAAAGAGTTTACTTGCTTATCTTATCTAACTAATAAATTAAATTTAATGTGGTAAATTAATATTTTAAATTATGTCTCAAGCTCCCAAAAAACGTGATTCTCTACCTTTGATTTCTTTATGAAAATCTTTATGTTTAATAGTGTCTACCTCTCACCCTTCACCTTACTACTAATTTCTGATTTAGTTCTTCATGTACTATATACTAGTATTACTAATTCTACCTTACTCCCCCATCCATTTATATTTAGAGTCCTTCTAAAATCATTAGGACCAACTAACTGTAACACGTTTATTTAAGGATCTTTATGTTAACCAATATTTGTCTGTCCCCCTAGCCTTATTACCAATATAGGAACTTATTATTACTCTCTATCCCTTACATCATGCCCCTATCTCAATTCTACAGTTGCCAGAGATTATGTATCATTTTTTTTTCTTTTTCCAATCCAAATTTCCTGCTCTCAATTCCATTTTTTTAACTATTACTATCTATGTGTATATCCCATTCCTTTAATATTTCTATAGCTTCTTGGGCTGAGTTTGTTTTAACCCATTTTGAATCTTTATAGATTAATAAACCTGCTGACTGAGTCCATTTATATCTAATTTCTTTTAGCCTGAGTGTTCTAGTAATTTGTGTAAATTCCCTTCTTTTCCCCAACGTATATGTCGATAAATCTTGAAATATTTTTATACTATCATATGGATGGTCTAGCTGTTTCTTTAAAAAAGCTTTTTTTAAGACCATATCTTTTGAAGGTAAAAAGTGCAGTTTTGATATAATGTATCTAGATATGGATTTGTCCATTGTTTTTGCCAGAGGAAGTCTATACAATTCATCCATTTTCCATTGATCTTTCTGTACCTCCGGTACCAAGTGGTTAAACAATCCTTTAACATATGACTCCAGGTCTTCTCCTTGGAGTGTTTCAGGTATCCCTCTCAAGCGCAGGTTATTCTTTCTGGATTTATTCTCCAAGTTGTTGATTTTTATACAGAGTTCCTCATTTTTATTTTCTAAGGCAGTTAGACAGTTGAGGATAGCATTATTATCCATTATAATTTTATCACATACATTTTCATTAGCTTCAATTCTTAAAGATATATTGTTGACAGATTCAGTAATTTCCGACATTTGTTTTGAAAGGTCTCTTGTCAAGTTAACTTGAAATTCTTTTAAGATGGACTTTAATTTAGAGCATGTAAGTATTTCCTCTTCTTGAGTGGAGTCATCTTCCAGATTTCCCTGGGAAGGTTTTTCGGGGTACTGGTTTTCTATAAGGTCTAAACGAGTATCCGTATGAGAGGAATCTGAAGTATTTCCTTTATTTCTAGGGGAGAAGAAATTTGCTTGTTTTGTTGAGTCTTTTATTTTCTCCTTTAGCCTTGTTTTATTGACTGTATTACTTTTTTTGTTTGACATTATTAGGCTTTTCTTATCTTCTTATTTTTACTTTAGTGCTTTCTTTGAGTGCCCTTTTCTTATTAACTTTCCTCTTTTTCTTCTTTTTCCCTTTCCTTTCCCTTTTTCTCTTCCTTTCTCTTCTTTTTTTCTCTCTTTCTTCCCCCCTCTCCTCCTTTTTCCTCTTCACACCTTACCCTTTGTCCTCCACTACTTTCCTCTCTTTTCTCTCTCCTTCCTTCTCTTAGGTGAATAGTTATTTTCTTTTTTACCAATTTTATCTGTAGGTAAAATGTCTTTTAAAGGAGAGTAGAGTTTACTTTGTTATTTTCAGAGGTTATAATACGATATTGATAAGTGGTTTTTATCTATCTGTTCCTAGAGGAAAATATTAGTCAACTTTCCAAGTCAGTGGTTTAACTATTTCTTAAAGAAGTTATTACCTTCTTATTCTTCTGAATCTTCAGTTTATATTTTATTTAATGATCCACTTTAGGGGGGACTCTTGAGCCACCCTTCCTCTTAGTCTTTAAGCAAAATATATTTAGTAGGCAAATTTCCACTTATTATACATTTTTTCCTTTTACAACATTATCTATATACCATCAAATAGAGAAATAAAGGTCTGTATCAGCCACAGCCAAGCCACTTACCCTCCCAGGCAGCACAGACCCAGCATGCAGCGTTACCAACGCTTCTTTAACTTCCACTCACCACACATTCTTTCCGTGCTTTAATTGTAGTACTTAAGATGCGAGATGGAGGGTAAGTGCCGAAAAGTATTAATTATATGCCAGCAATGCTGGCTTCTTGTTTGGTATCTCCTTACCGGGTAACTCTTTCTGGGCCCATACTATGTAGGGCTATGAGTATGGCGTTTCAGCCCAGTTCTGCTCCAGCTGATGTCATCTGCTTGGCGGGGTTTTTTTTTTTTTTTTACCTCCGCCCTGTACCACGCCAGACTTTATTTTTCAATCTTTATTCACCACGCCGGTCTCTGTTTTTCACGTCACTCTGAGTCAGTTACCTTTTCGCTCTTCTTGTATTCCTTTCTTCTTTATAATACTTTATATGTCTTAGGGGGTCTAACCTGGGAGGAGGTATTCCAGGCTTAAATGGCTGTTCGTTCCCACATTAGGCTGTATCGGTTATTTTCAGGGTCGCAGCTTTGCAGCATTACTCAGTCGCTAAGGTATTGTGCAGGAAAGAGGCATATCTCTCTGGCGTACGTCCCCCCTGCAAACTGACACGGCAGTCTCACACTGATGTGCACGTCACTTCCGGCGCCTCCATGTCTTTGCCACAATTTTAAAGCTATCATATAGACAAATATATAAGACATGATTGTTGTTAGCTTAAATGTAGACTAATACTGCTATGGCGGTGGACTTGGAAAGTCTCAGAATGGCATGTTAATGACAGCCAGCATTAATATATGCACCAGTGAAGCATGTGATCCTGACCTCAATATCAGTCTGAGTACAGATCCTTGGGTCTGATGTAAGTAACAGTGAATCTGGCCTTCTGACCTATGTGTCCTATCCGTATTAATGGGTATTTTCCCCCTTTACTGGTATCATGAGTATCCTTTAACATGTGCTAACACCTGTATAGCTGATGGATGTGATGTCAATGTTGATGAACAAGACCATATTGCAAAGGTAATAGTACACCTTGACCACTGACGCTGGTCACACCTAAGCATTTATTGTGAGATGACTCATCATTACAAATGGTCATGGCCAGTGAGTTATCCAGAGACCTAGCTAATAGTTAGTTATGCTTGCAGATGGAAATCAGGTGAGTTAGTATATTGTTACAGTTACAGTAGCTAGCACTGTACAGTACATGCATGTTGATTTTTTTTATGCTCCTCTGCCTTTTTTTGACCACTTTTTTAAGAGTTTTGTTTTGTCAACACACTGTATGAGTGAAACTGGATTGGATTACACAGTCCAGAGGTTTCACCATCTGCTTCATTGGGCAGATCTAGACAAGTTGTAAGTGCTATGCACATTAATGGTTTCTTCAATTAAATGGAGGGATTTCTGAAGATCCTTTTTTTCATCAGATTCCGGTTGCAGTGGTGTAGTGACCACATGTGACCCTGGTAGGTGCTATGGATCATGCTTATTCTAGACTATGACATTATCCCCTTTAGGTATCCCCTTTATACCACAAGCCTATTGCTCTCCCGGGATCCACCCACACCACACCCATGATATTAATGCACAGTCTTGTCCATTTCTGATTGTGCTCTGTGTATGAAATAAAGCTTTGTTATACCGTTCTCAACGTGTCCGTGTGTTGTCAGTGTGTTTGTTTTCTTTTGCTCACTGCATGGGACTGTAGCTGCGGGTCTGGCTGGGGGCAGTCATTGACACATGTAAACAGATTTAACTTATTTGAATTCTCAGTGAAAAATGCAAGTATTTTGAAAGTATTTCAACATGATTTTAAGAGATCTTTACTGTGATTTTCCCCAAATTGTGCTGAATTAAGTGGCTCTTTAATTATTATTACGTTAATACTTCTGATTATCTATTTAATGAATCAAAATTATATACTTTTCAAATGTTCCACTTAGATTATAGGTGCTCCAAATGGTGGATATTAGTATAATCATACAAAGAAAAAATAACTGTATGCTATTATATATTGGAATTGGTCATAGCCCCAAGATTTAGTTATGAATATTGAAAAGTTAAAAAATAAACCTTTATTCAAAACCTATTAAAAATTTACCTAAATAAAATTATTTAAAAACCATGCGTGAGTACTTGAGAATTAATAATGTGGATATGTGGTGTGGATTCTTGCAGATTATATTGAGTGATTTGTATTTTAATAGTTATCCAAACAATATTTTACTATAAAGTGTATAAACTGAAAGGAGACTGCAAGGTACCTTGATATTCTCTAATATTCAGGTACATAAATATTAGACTAAAGACTAGAAATAAGCTATCCAATATGTGGATTTGTACCTTATATACAAATGATATTAAAGGGACTGGCTATGAAAACTGGCTATACATGTGTTATTATCTTTTTTCTTAAATTAATCAATCCTGGGAAATTCCCTGTTGCTTTATTTATATGCCACTGAGCAGCTTAAAATATTAATTAGCTGCTTTGATGTTCTAATTAGGATTTAAGTTTTCTTGTCTGTCTCTGTAGTAGGAAAGTAAAGACCCCCAAAGTTATCTAGTAGTTAGACCCCTCGCCCACCCTTATCAAGCACTTGTTAGCATACAGGAACTGCAAAATCAATTCTAAATGTTTCAGAAGATATTAACTGTGGAGAAAAAAACTGCTAGTACAATATAAACAGCCTTATTCAATTGTACTGCTAGTACAATATAAATTGAATTTTGCTACAATTACAGAGTGATCAATTGAGCAAGCCCGCAACTTCCTGGCCGTAAGCCAAAACCGTAAACCATGCAATCATATGTAGCATTTCAGAGCATGATCATGATCAATTAAGCAAGGTTGTAACTACCGATTTAGAAACAGCCAATAGTAATTGAGACCATTGTCATGACGTCAGTAAAACATGGAAGTTACAAGACAATCAGTTAGCGTTTAGAGGTCCCATTTGCGATCAGACTCGCAATTTGGCAATGTACAGAATAATAAAAATTAATGAGGATAATGTTCTAGTCCATGTGGGTGGCCTGATATGTATTAACTCCTTGATTCCTGGGATCAAAATAACACGTAAATAAAACCTTAAACACAATAATTTGTTATTGCCGATTTGTGCGATTGAGACTGTTGTGCGATTAATTATAATGTCTTTCATTGCTTTCACCATCTTTAAAAGTGCAATATAGATTTTTTATTTGCATTTACAGTGCTAGGAACAGGGGTTAACCCCCCTTGCGAGTCCTATCTGGTACCCGTAGTATTTTCTTCTACATTTGCCATTTACAGGTGTGGAAACAATTGCGGGCTTGAGGAATTGTAGCAATTGATAAGCGATTTGCAATGTAACATTTACGGACTTGAAAGATCGAAGGCTTAGATGGTTTGTAAGTTACGATTTTGGCAACCGCAGGGATTTTCAGCCTGTGACCCGTAGATCGTTTGCGGCTCTCTAAATTTGAATAGCAAATTAGTTTACAGGCTACATTACGGGCTCCAGTACCCAACAATTGCTCAATTTAATAGGGGTCAAAGTCAGGTTTTAATGCTCTTTACAATTAAGTCAAAGTCCTGTTGGGCACAGAGTCCCTTTAAGGGTTATATTTTTCTTAATAGTGTGGCTTCTGCCTAGCTATGAAACCGACATTTGGTCCACCCTGGGACCTGCTATTGTTGTAATAGCATAATAGCAACTAAGTGTATTTTAATATCACATAACATTTTTAAAAGTGTTGTTAATACTCTGCATGTAAAATGAGTGATCCTAATATTTGCATTTAAAGCATAGCCAATTTATTTCATGCTTCAGTCTTTCATCATGTGATTTCGACTTACTACCACATACCTTATTAAAATGATACCTGATAATCTCTCTGATAATGTTAATGTTGTAGACCATAATTGCTATTTTCATGTTTCAGTCCTTTACTGTGATGTGTGTTCACTTTTGAATATCGTAATGTTACCAAACTGCCAAGTTTTCCCATACATTCAACTACAGAGCATCCTAATGACCCTACTGCAGTGAGACATTAACCCGATGCACGTTACCACTATAGTGTTCATTTTAAATGTATTAAAAAAAATTCCACCTGCAGTGCACATACAATAGAATTTCATTTATTTAGTTACTGATTAGCAATAAAATCAATATTTAAAGAAAATAAATTCAATGTACCTTTTAAAACCTACATGTGAAAGTGTGTAGTGTTTTGGACATCAGCAGATCTGCTGCTCTCCACCCCAATCATATGTCCAGGTGGTGAGAGAGGATCTGGCCAGGGGAATGGCCTGATGGGAGTGTTTATTTGATCTGTCTCCTTCCCTGCAGTAGACAAATCAGAAAAGTGAAGGGAAGTGGGCGGGGGAGTGAAAGAAAGGGAGTGAGAAAGAGAGAGACACAAGAGAAGGGAGATGGCCAGAAGGGGAGAGAAAGACAGAAGAAGGAGAGAGACAAGAGAGAGAGGGAGGGAGGGAGAGAGAGAGAGGAGGGAGAGACAGAAGAGGGAAAGAGAGAGAGAGGGAGAAAGAGGGATAGACGGAAAGGGGGGATACAGGAGAGAGATAGCAGAGAGAGGGAGATAGGGAGAGAGAGGCAGGACAGAGAGAGAGAGTAGAGAGAGATATAGAGGGAGAGAGAGAGAGACAGGACAGCGACAGGAAGGAGAGGGGTGGGAGAGAGAGGTAGGACAGATAGAGTAGAGATAGATAGAGGGAGAGAGAGAGGAGCGAGGAGAGGGGGAGAGAGGGCGATAAATGGAGAGATTGAGGGAGAGAGAGACAGGGGAGGGAGTGAAGGGAGGAAGATAGAGAAGGGAGGGAGAGAGAGAAAAGGGAGAGAAAGAGAGAAGATGGAGAGAAGCAAGAGCAAGAAAAGAGAAAAGGTGAAGTGAGAGAGTAAAGGAAGAGAGAAAAGGAAGAGCGGGGAGAAAGAAGAAGAGAGAGGGGAGGGAGAGTGAGAACGAGGGATTGAGAGAGAGAAGGGGGAGTAAGAGACAGAAGGAGAGAGAGAGAGAGAGAGAAGGGGGAGTGTGAGAGAGAGAAAGGGAATTGAGAGAAGGGTGTATATATATATATATATATATATATATATATATATATATATATATATATATATAGTTCCTTTATTTATATAAAGGTGGCAAACACTGGAACAGCCCCGGGAGGCAAACATTCTAGCTACGCCACTGGCTGGAAGCTACAATCCTAATTTGAAATGTCAGTTTTAAAAGCCACATTGAATGCATTTTTTTGATTTTAGTGCTAATCAGTAACTAAATAAATAAATAAATGAATTTATGAAGCTTGGAGACCCATGGTACTCACAGAAATCCATGCTGAAAATCACTGATCTATCCCATAGTCAGTAGCTCTCTGATTCTGGATTACCTGAGGGATGCAGCATTTTCTGACATATTCATTGCATCATTTGTATTCATGGAATTTGCATCAATAATACTGATAAATTGCAAATCATCTGTTGAAATGAATTACCCAGCGCAGTACTTATAGTAAAATGAAGGTTCATTATTCAGATCTTCACCTCCAAAAGAGCAAATTAGCATTTACTTAATGTTTAATCCCCCCACTCACAAGGGGCTTGACAAGATACATATATCCGTTATAAATGCCTTGATCTGCTGTCCCACATATTTTATCATGCATTTAACAGAATATGTTTTATACAGCTGAAAAAATGCTTTGTTGAGAAATGAAAATCAAATTAAATAAAAATGTTCACACATTTAAAAGAAAAATGAATGATGTTGAGAGACTGACACTGTCATTAGCACACTCTGGTCCTTTAAATACGCCACTGCCATTAGTAATAATGTCGAGGGATCTCTGAATAAATTATTAATAAACTCTTATGGTTTTCATTAAAAAAAAACCTTTTTGTAAAATGTTGGTCTACACTGTCCCTTTAAAGTAGTTTTTTTTTATCACCAGTCCAGACAGGGCTCCTCTCTCTCCACCATAATGATTGTGGGAATTGTTTATTCGAAATACATTAAATAACAGCTTTTTTTAAGTCAAAATAAATGTAAAAGTTATTTTGACTGAGAAAAAGTTATGAAAAACGGACCATTTCCATGGCCCTTTAATTTGGATTTTTAGTATTTGTTAAATAATTGGATCACAGTTAATTTGACTCAAGCCTCCTTCCTCTGCACATGTCCAAATGATGCAAGCTCTGCTCTTCCAAAATATACAGCTCTTGTCACACATACAATCTCATTAGAATATCATAGTTGCCTCCTTGATCCAGCAGAGCCATCATTTTATTTTACTTTTTAATTACAAATTAGCTTTAAGTTATTTTCTCTGCCTAATTATAATCTTAGACTCATAGTTTTCAACATATTTTGTTTTTTCATTGTACAGTGGTCCTTTAAGTGGTGTTAAAGAGATATGGTAGGAGCTCCAA
Source organism: Discoglossus pictus (assembly GCA_027410445.1). Lineage (NCBI taxonomy): Eukaryota > Metazoa > Chordata > Amphibia > Anura > Alytidae > Discoglossus > Discoglossus pictus. Next base: position 33,681,834 of record CM050169.1, on the reverse strand, counting down.
CTATGGAATACATAAGCTTATTTGCATTTAGTAATGGAATAAACATATTGTGTGAAATAAATTAATTGAATGTTAGTATTTTAGGCAGAATTTACTATCAAGATCCTGCTGGCTCTCTTCTTAATATCAGGTCATTGATCAATATTCAGTAAGAAGTGATTATAAGGGTGAGCATGCTCAGTTGGTTGAAGCCATATCAGGTCCTAGGATATAATAAAGTGCTCACTACTTGCCATAATAACCTATGATAAAGTAGAGAGCTATTAGACATGCCATTCCTGGATAATGTCTCTGGCTTCTACTGCGTAGAAGGAGGTGGTTTCAGGATAGATCTAGAAAAATTAGGTGGTCAGTACAGGGGCTCAAGTACAGGTGAGTGGGCTACATCCATGTATTTTAACAGCAGTTCTTACTCTTGTCCAGTTATGTGGTAGATCACATGGGTATTAGAGATGAAGAGTCAAAGATTGAGGACGAATAGCTCAATGCATTAAATAGCAGCTGCAGGTTTTTGATTGGCAGATAGATAAGAGGCCATGAACATGCACATTATAGCTATGTAGGTTTTTCAACTATTATTATTATTCACTTTTAATTGTAATGCGCCAATATATTCCGTATCGCTGTAAGGGGATAAGAACAAGGAAAACTACAATATTAACAAACTACATAAAATGGAGGCCATGTTTTGAGCTTAGAACCTTTGTAGAAAGTGATTTTTTTCCAAAGCACCCTACAAGATTGGAAATTCGCTACTTACAATTTAATGGGCATGGAAGACACCTGGGCAAGAATAACATACTAGAGGATGGTTGGGTCTGCTGCGGCCCCAATTGGCATAAACTCCTGTCCATCCAATCTAGTCTTATAGGACAGCAAGGCCACTATCATGTAAATCAGACCAAAATATTAGAAAATATCCTGGCCAGGTATAGGATTATGTGTAAAACTCTCAGAGAACCTCTCCATTGTTATGTTATTTTGTGGGACATATTTATCAAAATATGATATTCAACACGTCACCCTTTATTACATACTGTCCAATTTGTATAATTGCAGCAGGAGAATAATGTGTCATACAATTACAGACCCAAAACAGGGTCTAAGATACAGATAGCAGCTGGCACCAGTTGTATGGGGCTGCAAGCAGTTCTACAAAGGATAGTAAGGACTGCCAGATATTTGTTATTGCTCGGTGCTGTAGGATGGGGATTCAGACTGTCACATGGGGCGAGTCACCAGATCACACTATAGCTGACCCTTACAGAGAATAGGTTAGAACTGCTGAGCTTACAAGGGGGAGCTGACCCATAGCAGATTACAGCACTCATGAACAGAACAACATCACAACACACATGGATATGCAGAGGCCTGATACAGGACAAGATCCCAGACATTTACACAATATAAGATAAGACCCCTTAAAAAGACCACTTTCTGATGATACAAATAGGCAGGCAAAATGTCATCATGATTTAAGTTTAAAAAACTAATTTAGATGCCTCTGCTGGTCCCTGGAGTCATCCATGATACTTTGGTGAAGGTTGACTGTTTGAGAGGCAGCTAATACTTTTGCAAGGAGCAGGGCTTACGGTTATGTTTGCAGGGTCTTTCCCAAACCACAACACCACTGATAGGTAATATAATTTACACCCCCTTAGGGGCTAAGCGCTAAATCAGGAAGTGTTGAAGATGGACAATATGGAACATTGTATACATAACCATAGTCTGCTCATGGTTTACACAGCTGCTAATGTTGTTTTTTTTACATACTTTACAATTATTGATGTTTTCATGAACTACAGTGGTCTCTTAAGTTGCCACTGATATTTCACATTTAAAGGACCACTGTACTGCATTCACAAGTAAAGCTCCTATGTTAGTTTGCTGAGCATAGCCTATGAAAAACAGTATGCAGTTTAAAACAAATAAAAGTTAACAGTTTTTTCTCCACTTTTAAACTGCCAATGTTCCCCTCAAGCAGAGCTGCCTATCTCCTCTTATTGTGTATCAGACATGTGGCCAGCTCTGCCTGCGGGCTGAACTATCATAGAGCTTAAAAACAGGCTGGGCTTAAGTCACTGGCCCTGCTCCATGGCATAATTAGCCCCACTGTCTAAACAGAGCCCCAGAGTCCCCACTTAGTTTTAGTCCACCACACAGGCATAGCTGGCCAGGCCTGATAGAAACAGGTTGGATGAGATAAGTAGTTTTGCTTGCGGAGAAAACATAGTTTAAAAGTTAATAAAAATTATAAGTTTTACTTATTTAAAATGGCATACTGCATTTAATAGCCTATGTTCAGCAAACAAACATATGATCCTTACTTGTTAGTGGTTCTTTAAAGTTTGCTTTTTTGAAGAATACTTATAAATTATCTGTTTACAAATTAACACAGGAAAACAGCTCTTCATTTATAAATGACTAATAAACAGTGCTGGATAACTCTATAACCCCAGTCATCACTGAATATTAACTTTCTGTACGCCTATCACAGAAACATAGAAACCCAGATATGACAGCAAATGAGAACCACATTTTTTTTAAAATCTAGTCTGACCATTAGATTTAACTAAACAAAATTGGTAGGCTGTTCCACATATCTACTACCCTTTCTGCAAATTTATAGCTTTTCACTTTACCTTCAAGTTTTAACCCCCCCCCCCCCCCCCCCCTCCCGCCATCCGATTAAAATCAAGGGAAAATACATAACCGGGTACCAACTGAATGAATAGGGCTCTATATAAGCACATAGCGGGCCTCATTCAATTGCGATTAGGCAAATTGAATAGGGCTCTATATAAGCACAGAGCATATTTTTTTTTACAAAAGTTTTTAGTTAGTGAATTTCTATCCAAAAGCAAGGTCTTCACTAACTAAGAACTTCTGTAAAAAAAAGATGCTATGTGCTTATATAGAGCTCTATTGAATTGGCGAAATTGCATTTGAATGAGGCCCTGTGTTTGGCTGAGATTTATGGAGAAATCATTGGGGGTGGGTCAACACGTATGCAATGTTCATCTGTTGGTCATTGTTACAGTACGTTTAACATGTTAAAGTTTTTTTTTTAATAAACGGATAGCTTTCATGCAGGTGATGAATGAATATTAAAAACTATTTGTAAAGTCCCATTAAGGACTGTGGGCAGACATTTGGAGGCCCTATTTAAATAAAATTAAAAAAGTACCAAAAACATAATTAACAGCCTATGGGCATTCTGACTTATGTTGTAGTGACTAGTAACATTGGCTTTTTATAGGCAAAAAAGTAAGAGACGTTTCTAGGCTCCTCCTTGGTCTTCTTTTAAATATACACATACACTTAAAAAAAGTTGATTTGTGTTGGGGTATTTTTGGGGTGATGAGATCATGTTTTTTTCCCATATTAATTTTTGCTCACTTGTAACCAAAATTTAGCTGAAAGGATTTGTTTGATTTTATTGGATTTTGTTTAGATAGCTTAAGATGTTTGTGATATATTAATATTATAAATAAATAAAGTAATTAGCATTCTCTGCAAAGACTTGTGCACATTATCAACTGTCAGATGCCATGCACTGTCATTGATTATTTATGATCAGGTGATGTTTGCTCACTCATCCAGACAGTTTCCTGCACTGACACTACACACATCTGTATACTACACCTTAATACAGATAGTGTGAGCACTACTATTCCTGTACTGACACTACACATAGCATCTCGATACTGCACTTTCATATAGAGAGTGTGAGCTCTGTATTCCTGTACGGAAACTACATACATGCATTACTATTCCTGTACTGAAACTACATACATGCATTCTGATACAGCACATTAAAAATACAAGAGGAGCTGTGCTGTTCCTGTAGTGACACTACACACAGTACCCTGATACTGCACCTCCATACATCCAATGTGGGCTCTGCTGTTCCCGGACTGTTACTACACACTGCATCTGGATACTGTACCTTCATACAGATAGTGTGAGCTCTGTATTCCTTTACTGACACTACACACATATATTGTATTGTGTTACTGCACATTCTATAGACACTATGAGCTGTGCAGTTCCATATAGACATACAGACACCTCATGGTTGATTTCAGTGAGCACAATGTACTGAACTAACAATGCTCCATGTAATTCTCACAGATACATCACACCTTACCATTATAATTCAGGTTCCAGTAATCCAACTTGAATAGTAAAACAATGTTGTGTAAAAAAAAAAGTTCCCAACTCCTTACAATAAGTTACATGGACTCTTTTTCTAGGGTAGTACTAGGTTTACAAAAAAACCTTAAGATGAATAATACCAAATATATATATACTAGCTACTTGCCCGTCAAAAATGACGGCAATAACATTTTAATCCTGGTAATTCTGCTTGCCACACAATACGAGGCTCTGCCCCCTCTGAGCACCTTTGGTGCTCATTATGAGCCCTGCGCTGAGCAACTTTGGTGCTCATTGCGAGCCTCTCCTCCTGTCTACTTTCTGTGCCTCGCAATGAGCCCTTTAGCATTCATTGCGAGCCCAGCAATGAGTGGCCTTGGCAACCCGCAACTTTCGTGCTTTGCAATGATCCCCTAAGGCGCTCATCGTAAGGTCTGCAATGAATGCGCATTGCAGATGTCGTGCAACCAGACACTTTTGTGCTGAGAGCCTTTGGTGCTCATTGCGAACCTCTCCCCACTCTCTTACCCCTGTGTTTGTTTCCCCTCTCTCCCTCTCCCTCCTCTCACTGCCCTGTGTCTTTTTTTCTTATTTCCTTCATCTGTGTGTCTTTTCCTTTGTCTCTCAGCCATGTGTCTCTTTCCACCCTCTCCCTCCCCTGTGTCTTTTTCCTCTGTGTCTCTGGTGAAGTTTTGCGCGGCTTGCGCTGAGTGCTGTTGCTTTAATTTTCAAAGTCCTGCATGCCGTGTGTTGTTCGGCTGTGTTATTGGCTTCTGCGTTGTGTATTTTCGAAGTCCTGCGTGCCTGGCGTTGTTTGGGTAAGTGTTACTGGCTTCAGCCTTGTTTTAAATCCTGTTTCAAAAAATTTACGAGGGGAGTGGCTCACAATGACCGCCAAAGGTCCTCAGAAGAGCAAAAGCCTTACATTGTGTGGCAAACAGCATTGCAATGGCTCCAAATTTTCTTGCCGTCATTTTTGACGGGCAAGTCGCTAGTATATATATATATATATATATATATATATATATAAAAATATATATATATATATATATATATATATATATATATAAACTATTTATGTAAAAGTTATGGAGCCTGCCTAGTTTGCCAGCTATTTTTTCACAGGCAATTCGCTAGTATATATATATATATATATATATATATATATATATATATATATATTTATATATATATCACATATTATAATTGTCAAACTGCGATTTGATGCACGCTGGACTTAGACTGCAAGCAGTTGAGGAACGTGGGACTTAGAAAAATAAATACAACCTCAGAATGTAACGGCCAAACCGCAGAAATAAAAAAACACAAAAACAAAAAAAAAATAAAAAAATAAACCACACAAAGCACAGGGGAAGAAACAGGACGTCTGGGAGGTTGCAAGCGAATTTAAGCCAAATTTGCCATGTTTCATCACTCGAAAATTTGCTAAACAAGAAAAAAAATGGCAGCCGAAAAATGCAAAAAATTCTGAAACTGGATGAAAACCAGGCTCTGCAATGCCACACACGCAGAACTTGGAAAATGCACAACGCCACACACAGTAACACTTACATGAACAATGCCAGGAACGCGGGACGTAGAAAATACACGACACCAAAGACAGTAACACTTACACAAACAAAACCCGTCCTTGGAAAAATATGAATGTAACGTCCGAACCGCGGAAATCGAAAAACACGTAAAACAACAACAAAAAAATAATAATTAAACCACACTAACACACAGCACAGGGGAAGAGCCAGGACGCCTGGGAGTGAGGTTGTGTGCGAATGTAAGCCAAATTTGCAGTGTTTCGTCACAAGAAAGTCAGCTAAGCAAGAGAAAAAAATGGCGGACGAAAAACTCTAAAAAATTTGAAACTGGGTGAAAACAAGGCTCTGCAATGCCAGGCCCACAGACCTTGGAAAATGCACGACTACAAACATAGGAACAACGCCAAAGACAGTGGCACACACAACTCCAGGCACGCAGTCAGCCTGCACAACACAATCTTTCAGTAGACACATTGAGGAGAAATACACAGGGATGGGACAGGGGTGAGATACTGGAACGAGACACATGGCATTCACAAGCACAAAACTTGCAGGTTAATGAACCCTGCCATAATCGTCCCGTAGAGTAGGCGGGAGGAAAGGTTTGCAATGAGCGCCTTTGGGGGGGGGAGGTAGAGGGGAAGAGAGGTAGAGGGGGGAGAGGCTCGCAATGAGTGCCGAAGGCGCTCATTGTGAGGCCCGTGATGGGCGCCAAAGGTGCTCATTGCAAGCCCAGTAAAGTAGAGGGGGAGAGAGGCTTGCAATGAGCGCCTCCCGTCAAGTACAGGGGGGAGAGGTAGAGAGGGGGAGAGGCCCGTGATGAGCATCAGAGTTCCGAGCTATATAATTATTACACTGCATTCTGGGAACCTTGGCAGGAACATGCAAATGTGCCAACAAAGGCTACGCAATCCATAACCATATGAAACATGGCTTCCCTTAAGCATATGCCGCTGTATAAAACAGCTTTGAGCAAAGTCAGGGTTGGAGTATACACAAGCCAGGAATCCTACCCACGTATCGGCATTTACCAAACAGTGATAGTTACTGCTGGCCAGTCTGTGAACTGCAGTATTTTATTTATTTTTTAAGCCAGGAGCCATTTTTTAGTGTTGGTTCCTGAATCTCTTCTCAGAGCCCAACAGACAGACCAAGATTTAGAGCTAACACTGTGTCAATAGAAGTGAGACTATTAATAGGCTGTAAACTATGCATTAGTCTGAGGTTTCACAATGTGTAAATACAAATAACTCATGTTCTACAGTTGTGCTCAAAAGTTTGCATACCCTTGGCGAATTGGTAATATATGTACCATTTTTAAAAGAAAACATGAGTGAACAGGCAAAACGCATTTCTTTTATTTCTTATGGGATTCATATTCAACTGTAGGTCATAACAGAATGGCGCAATCATAAAATAAAATATGGCAACAGAGAATTTTTTTTACCCTGTTCCAACGTTTACATACCCTTAGTTCTTAATACTGTGTATTGCCACCCTTAGCATCAATGACAGTGAGGCAGTCTTTTGTAATAGTTGTCTATGAGGCCTCTTATTCTTGCAGGTGGTATAGCTTCCCATTCATCTTGGCAAAATGCCTCCAGGTCATGCAAAGTCTTTGGTCGTCTTGCATGAACCGTACGTTTTTAGATCTCCCCAGAGTGGCTTGAGGATATTAAGGTCAGGAGACTGTGATGGTCACTCCACAACTTCACCTTTTTCTGCTGTAACCACTGGAGGGTCACCTTGGCCTTGTGCTCAGGGTCATTATCATGCTGGGAAGTCCAAGAGCGACCCATGCGCAACCTACGTGCAGAAGAATGCAAATTGTCTGCCAGTATTTTCTGATAACATGCTGCATTCATCTTGCCATACATTTTCACAAGATTCCCCGTACTTTTAGAGCTCATACCTCCCCGAAAACATCAGTGAGCCATCACCATGCTTCACAGTGGGGATGGTATTCTTTTCACTATAGGTCTTGTTGACCCCTCTCTAAACATAGCACTTATGGTTGTGACCATAAAGCTCTATTTTGGTCTCGTCATTCCAAATTACAGTGCGCCAGAAGCTGTGAGGCGCGTCAAGGTGTTGTCGGGCATATTGTAACTGGGCTTTTTTGTGGCATTGGTGCAGTAAAGGATTCTTTCTGGCAACTCGACCATGCAGCGCACTTTTGTTCAAGTATCGTCATATTGTGCTCCTTGAAACAACCACACCGTCTTTTTCCAGAGCAGCCTGTATTTCTCCTGAGGTTACCTGTGGGTCTTTCTTTGGATTTAGAACAATTCTTCTGGCAGTTGTGGCTGAAATCTTTCTTGGTCTACCTGACCTTGGCTTGGTATCAAGAGATGCCCAAATTTTCCACTTCTTAATAAGCGATTGACTGGCATTTTCAAGTCTTTGGATATATTTTTATATTTTATGAGGTACATCTTGGAATTCTTTAAACTTTTTTTATCATTGGATACGGGCAACTTATAAGTTGAGCATTACATTTTTTTTTATTTTTTATTATCTTTAAATTGACATGTAAGTCAAAAGATAGCACTTTGATACAGATGATACATTTTAATGGATGACACACTAACTCCATCAATTTGATATTTTTGTTCCATCACCTTGCCAAAATATTATATTTATTTAAAACAAATCAGTCATGTACTTTATCAATAGTTTTAAATCGTTTTCATTATTTCTCATAAATTAAAAATAACTTGGAAGAATAACATGAGATCATTAAGGTCTGGTGTGATCAGTAATGTCATGGATGATGTCATTTTTCATATGATGTGTGATGTCATCAGAGATGTCATAGATAATGTCATTATTCATATCATACTTGATGAATGACATCATCTCATGTCATAGATGATGTAATGAATGATGTAATCAGAAAAACGTTTGCAGTGGTAAAGATGTTAAGGTAAATATATATATATATATATATATATATATATATATATATATATATATATAGTTATTTTCCTCCTCTTGGCTTGCCCACTGGTATGATACAGAGATCCATTTTGTTTTTTGAATACTTTTTATTTTCACCAGACTCTGCTCCTTTTGAGTGTGTAACTAGCTAAGGAACCACGATAAGACAATGGATAAGACTTTGTTCCAGGTTTGTTTCAATATTCAAGCCTAAGGAGAATCAAACACTTTATTCATAAATTATTTCTACAGTACATAGTATTTTCCTTTCCATGAAAAAAAAAAAGTTTGCATTTTAGAAAACGTGTTCTTTTAAATGCATGATAGAAAACTTGGGACTATGACCCTTTAAGCCAGAAATACATACTGCCAGTGCCCTTTAATTTTGACGGCATCAACTTCGGCATGTTAGGATGACAATGAATAGGTCATATTCCGCCACCTGGTGGCAAAAAGGATATATGACTGCAATGCAGATTTCAAAGTAAATTCTCGCTATCATTCATATGAATTTCAAATATTTGCTAATGTTTAATACTCTGAATATTTACAGAAAATGATAAATTATATTTTTAACATTTTTTTAAAATATTATCTCATTTGGTATTTGTCCAAACCTACTGCTCTAGATATAAATGAGGCTCTACAGATCAACAAATAAATATTTTGTTGCCCCCAAATATGACAACATGAAATTAAATTGTTAGCTGAAAATTCAAATCAGAGTTAGTTTGCTTCTTTTTTTTACTAATATATGCAAAATAGACAGGGTAAACATTTTGAACAAAAGCTACAAGAGCAGGGCTCTATGTAAATCCCCAATATCGCAGTTTACACCATGTTTAAAGCAAAAGTAAATCCTGCTAACCATTTTGATACCCCATACAAGTGACTGAAAAACTTTTACACCAAAGTTACTCCATTAGACTCTTACACCAAAACCCTGTGGTAATAAGAATTTATGGATCGCTCGCAAATCATGACAGTGCTGTAACTGCAAAAAACTGAAATAAATATTACGTGTACTAAAGCTCACTCACAAATGGTTTGAAAACCATTGCTTAATGCCACAACAGTAAAGAGACAGTAGTGGGAGGGAGGTTTAGCGGGTGAGCGATGGAGACGTAGAGAGTGCAAGTGGAAAGGGAATGGCTAGGAGTGGTGGTTCGGGGGGGGGGGGGGGGGGGGGGCGGCAGGGGAGGGCTTAAGTACACATAGTTCAGGATCAGGGGGGAAGGGGCCTGATGGGGGTAGTGGGGAGGAGGGACAGGCCTCAGGGACTGAGCAGGGACATCTGGATTCCAGTCCACAATCGGGAGGACAAGAGGCTGGAGCCACACACAGGGCCCTAACTAAAGGCCAGAGGAAATGGTGGTACTCCTCTATGCCATCAGTGCCCATATTACTAATGGGGGAAGGGAGGTTAAGGCCAGCCCCAGGGACCAGGCCTTGAAGAAGGTAGCAGTCGCAGTAACGAGGTGCGTTATTGCCATAAGTATGTTAGGTCTGTTAGGCACTGTTGTTATGACAGCTGGGCAAGGGTCAGAAGTATGATGGAGGTAAAATCTGTAAAATCCGTTTACAAGTGGATTTTCCTTTACAGATAAAGGCTGATCAATTGCAGAGTGCACTAATTGTGCCCAGGTCAGAGGGGTGTGGCTTGACTGTGTAACTAATATAAAAGGTTTGTGAGCTGTTTTGAGCCCTGTTTACAAGTGGATTTTCCTTTACAGATAAAGGCTGATACATTGAAGAGTGCACTAATTGTGCCCAGGTGAGAGGGGTGTGGCTTGACTGTTTAACCAGTATAAAAGGTTTGTGAGCTGTTTTGGGGCTTGTTTACAAGTGGATTTTCCTTTACAGATAAAGGCTGATAAATTGAAGAGTGCAATAATTGTGCCCAGGTGGGAAGGCAGAAGTTAGTATAAACGGGGAAGGGGCGAACTTGTGAGCTTGCGAACATTTTCAGTATCAGGTGCAGTTCTAGTGAAGTGTAGGAGTTAAAATAGGTGTAGGGACTTTAAAGAAAAGAGAGGGCAGATTTACAGGGAGTGCAGAATTATTAGGCAAATGAGTATTTTGACCACATCATCCTCTTTATGCATGTTGTCTTACTCCAAGCTGTATAGGCTGGAAAGCCTACTTCCAATTAAGCATATTAGGTGATGTGCATCTCCGTAATGAGAAGGGGTGTGGTCTAATGACATCAACACCCTATATCAGGTGTGCATAATTATTAGGCAACGTCCTTTCCTTTGGCAAAATGGGTCAAAAGAAGGACTTGACAGGCTCAGAAAAGTCAAAAATAGTGAGATATCTTGCAGAGGGATGCAGCACTCTTAAAATTGCAAAGCTTCTGAAGCGTGATCATCGAACAATCAAGCGTTTCATTCAAAATAGTCAACAGGGTCGCAAGAAGCGTGTGGAAAAACCAAGGCGCAAAATAACTGCCCATGAACTGAGAAAAGTCAAGCGTGCAGCTGCCACGATGCCACTTGCCACTAGTTTGGCCATATTTTAGAGCTGCAACATCACTGGAGTGCCCAAAAGCACAAGGTGTGCAATACTCAGAAACATGGCCAAGGTAAGAAAGGCTGAAAGACGACCACCACTGAACAAGACACACAAGCTGAAACGTCAAGACTGGGCCAAGAAATATCTCAAGACTGAGTTTTCTAAGGTTTTATGGACTGATGAAATGAGAGTGAGTCTTGATGGGCCAGATGGATGGGCCCGTGGCTGGATTGGTAAAGGGCAGAGAGCTCCAGTCCGACTCAGACGCCAGCAAGGTGGAAGTGGAGTACTGGTTTGGGCTAGTATCATCAAAGATGAGCTTGTGGAGCCTTTTCGGGTTGAGGATGGAGTCAAGCTCAACTCCCAGTCCTACTGCCAGTTCCTGGAAGACACCTTCTTCAAGTAGTGGTACAGGAAGAAGTCTGCATCCTTCAAGAAAAACATGATTTTCATGCAGGACAATGCTCCATCACACGCGTCCAAGTACTCTACAGCGTGGCTGGCAAGAAAGGGTATAAAAGAAGAAAATATAATGACATGGCCTCCTTGTTCACCTGATCTGAACCCCATTGAGAACCTGTGGTCCATCATCAAATGTGAGATTTACAAGGAGGGAAAACAGTACACCTCTCTGAACAGTGTCTGGGAGGCTGTGGTTGCTGCTGCACGCAATGTTGTTGGTGAACAGATCAAAACACTGACAGAATCCATGGATGGCAAGCTTTTGAGTGGCCTTGCAAAGAAAGGTGGCTATATTGGTCACTGATTTGTTTTTGTTTTGTTTTTGAATGTCAGAAATGTATATTTGTGAATGTTGAGATGTTATATTGGTTTCACTGGTAAAAATAAATAATTGAAATGGGTATATATTTGTTTTTTGTTAAGTTGCCTAATAATTATGCACAGTAATAGTCACCTGCACACACAGATATCCCCCTAAAATAGCTAAAACTAAAAACAAACTAAAAACTACTTCCAAAAATATTCAGCTTTGATATTAATGAGTTTTTTGGGTTCATTGAGAACATCGCTGTTGTTCAATAATAAAATTAATCCTCAAAAATACAATTTGCCTAATAATTCTGCACTCCCTGTATAGTGCAAAGGAGGAAAACTTTATAAAAATATATTATTTTATATTCTTTATTTTTCCCACTGAAAATTTGTAGACAATAATAATAATTATGAGTCAGTCCAGGGGCAACCTCACTCAGTGTACATCCTGTCATATGTATGCAATACTGGAACAGATGATCCAGGGTCCATACCTCTGTGACAGGTGTGAGCATGTTGCCTCTCTGGAAGCTCAAATTGGAGATCTGGAGCGGAGAATTGCAGCACTTAGTGATATTGCTCCACTGGAAAGGGAGGTGGTGCTCACGGAGCACAGTTTAGCTGGGCCTAGCATGGAGGGAGGAGCTGGGGCTAGTGAGGATGTCCAGGAAGGTAGCTGGGTTACAGTTACAAGGGGAAGCAGGGGGAACAGGGGGAGGCAGGCCAGTTCTGAGTTGGCAAACACCAACAGATTTGCCAGATTGAGTGAAACTGTTGGGGATGTCCATTCAGGAATGGCAATGCCAGATAGAGCTGTTCCCTCTGACAGCCTGGAGAACAGCTCTACTGGAGGAGTGGGAGGGCAGCATAGGCAGAGCAACAGACAGGTTTTGGTTGTAGGGGACTCTATTATTAGGAAGGTAGACAGGGTGATTTGTCACCCAGATCCCAGCAATCGAACAGTTTGCTGTCTCCCGGGTGCTCGGGTTCGTCATGTTGTGGATCGGGTAGACAAATTATTGGGAGGGGCTGGAAATGAACCGGCAGTCTTGGTACATATTGGTACCAATGACAAAGTTAGTGGAAGATGGAGTGTCCTAAAGAATGATTTTAGAGAACTAGGTAATAAGCTGAAGGCAAGGACCTCCAAGGTAGTATTTTCTGAGATACTACCAGTGCCACGTGCTAGCCCAGGGAGGCAGAAGGAGCTTAGAGAGGTTAATGAGTGGCTAAAGATGTGGTGCACTAAGGAGGGGTTTGGGTTTTTAGAGCACTGGGCTGACTTCTCACTTTGGTACAATCTCTACAGTAGGGATGGATTGCACTTTAATGATGAGGGAGCTTTTGTACTAGGGGATAGGATGGTAGAAAGGCTGGAGGAGTTTTTAACTAGTAGTTGGGGGGGAGGGACTAGATATAAGTAATGGGGTAGAAAGTGTAGAGGGTATAAGGGATGAATTAACAACTCATAGGGGAGGAGATGGGGGGAGGGGTAGTATAGTCAATAGGGAGGTAGTACTAAGTAATTCAAGTACAGTGGCAGGCACTTCAGAACTACAGACTCATAACATAAGGTGTATGCTTGCTAATGCCAGAAGCTTTCCAGGAAAAATGGGAGAGTTAGAATTATTAGCAATTAATGAAAATGGGATTTAATAGGCATTACTGAAACGTTGTGGGATGAATCTCATGACTAGACTGTTAATCTGGATGGTTATAACCTATTTAGGAAAGATAGAGGCAATGGTAAACAAGGAGGAGGGATTTGTCTGTATGTTAAGCCTGAATTTAAGCCTATATTCAGAGAAGATATTTATAGTGGACCTAGTGATAAAGCTGAATGTTTGTGGGTAGAGTTAAATAGCGGAGCAGCAAATTCCAAAAGAATATTAGTAGGAGTATGCTATAAACCCCCAAATATAGCTGAAAGTATGGAAATACAATTATTGTTACAGATTGAAAATGCAGTTAGGCATGGTCAAGTTCTAATAATGGGAGATTTTATTTACCCTGAAATAAACTGGATAAATGAGACCAGCAGTTCATCTAAGGGGAGCAAGTTCTTGAGTACACTCAGGGATCATTATCTGGCCTAGGTTGTACAAGAGCCTACTAGAAATGAAGCTATCTTAGATTTACTCATCACAAATAATATTGATATAGTATCTAATGTTGTAATAGGGCAACCTTTGGGAAACAGTGATCACAACACAGTCTCATTTGAGATTGAATTAAAAAAACAAAATTTTAAGGGGCTAACAAAAATTCTTAATTTTAAAAGGGCAGATTTTAACGGTCTAAGGGCAGCAATACAAAGTATAGACTGGGACAGAGAACTGGCAGGTAAAAACACTGACCACAAGTGGACAACATTCAAATCCTTACTAAATATACATACACATCGGCATATACCGTGTGGGAATAAAAGTAAAAGGAGTAAATCCCATCCAACTTGGCTTAACAATGATTTAAAGATCAAGATACGGAGTAAAAAACAGGCATTTAAATTATACAAACAAGAGGGGACAGAGACTGCCTTACGGGAATACAAGGAAATCAACAAGGCTTGCAAAAGGGTGATTACACTGGCTAAAATAGAAAATGAAAAATTAATTGCAAAAGAGAGTAAGACTAACCCTAAAATATTTTTTAAGTATATTAATGGGAAGAAGGCGAGGAAGGAAGCTATAGGAACATTACAATGTGACACAGGCCGTCTGATAATTAGTGACCAAGAAAAGGCAGATGAGCTAAAAAGGTTCTTTTCTTCGGTATACACAAGGGAGGTACCAGTGGTTGGGACACGGCAACATAATGGGGTAACAATACCTTTGACAAATAATTGGTTAACACAGGAAGTAATTCAAAAGAGGTTGGAAAAATAAATGTTAATAAAGCCCCGGGTCCTGATGGAATACATCCAAGGGTACTAAGGGAACTGGGTTCTGTAATAGCCAAACCATTATATTTAATTTTTAAAGATTCACTCAACACAGGGTCTCTACCAGATGACTGGAGAAAAGCTGATGTGATACCTATATTTAAAAAGGGAGCAAGAGCAAATCCGGGGAATTATAGACCAGTGAGCCTCACTTCTGTAGTGGGGAAGTTTTTAGAAGGGTTAATGAGGGATAATATACAAGAATATGTCTATTTGAACAGGATTATAAGTAGGAGTCAACATGGATTTATGAGGGATAGGTCATGTCAAACTAATCTAATTAGTTTCTATGAGGAGGTTAGTAGGAACCTGGATCAAGGCAACTCAGTGGATGTAGTCTTTTTGGATTTTGCAAAGGCTTTTGATACAGTCCCACATGGGAGACTATTGTGCAAACTAAGAGATACAGGAGTTGCAGTAAATATCTGCTCATGGATTGAGAGATGGCTAAAAGACAGGAAGCAAAGGGTTATTGTAAATGGAACATACTCCGATTGGACTAATGTGGTAAGTGGGGTTCCTCAGGGTTCAGTATTAGGTCCTCTCCTTTTTAACATATTTATTAATGACTTAGAGGTAGGATTGGAGTGTGGTGTCTCCATTTTCGCTGATGACACAAAGTTGGGCAAGGTAATTAAATCGGATAGTGATGTGCTTTCCCTCCAAAGAGATTTACATAAAATTGAGGAATGGGCATCTAAATGGCAGATGAGATTTAATACGAATAAATGTAAAGTTATGCATCTTGGAAGGAAAAATAGCCATGCAATTTATAATCTTAATGGAGAAAATCTAGGTGTATCGGATATTGAAAGGGATTTTTGGAGTTCTTGTGGACAACCACCTAGGTAACAGTGCTCAAAGCCAAGCAGCAGCTGCGAAGGCAAATAAAATATTAGCATGTATTAAGAAGGGTATAGAAGCCAGGGAAGCAAATATAATTCTGCCACTATACAAATCTCTAGTACGCCCTCATTTGCAAAATGGAGTACAATTTTGGGCACCACTTCATAAAAAGGACATTTTAGAGCTGGAAAAGGTACAGAGGAGGGCAACAAAACTAATAAGGGGAATGGAGGGGCTAAGTTATGAAGAAAGACTAACCAAATTAAACCTATTTTCTCTAGAAAAAAGGCGTCTAAGAGCAGATATGATTACCTTACATAAATACATCCAGGGTCAGTATAAAGATTTGTCAAGGGAGCTTTTTGTGCCAAGAGGTTTTCAACTGACAAGAGGACAAACCTTGAGGTTAGAAGTAAAAAGATTCCACCTTAAAGAAAGAAAAGGGTTCTTCACAGTAAGGGTGGTTAATCTGTGGAATTCTCTCCCAGAGGAGGTGGTGACAGCGGATTCGATAGATAACTTTAAAAGGGGACTGGACTTATTTCTAATTAAAAAGGGAATTCAGGGTTATCATGGATAATTAGAGAGGCAGTATTGATCCAGAGAGAAGTCCGGTCGCCGGTGTCTGGGATCAGGAGGGAATTGATTTTTTTTTTTTTTTTATATATAAAACTAATTAATTAATAGTTAATCCACATATTGCAGATCAGAGGAGATCTTAAAAGGTTGAACTTGATGGACTGAAAGTCTTTTTTCAACCTTAAATACTATGTAACTATGTAACTATGTAACAAGTTGTGGACTGATCTCTACCAGCAGTGAGGGAGGATGCTGAAGGTGATGATGCACGCTATGGCCATCCTCGGAGCTCCAGGCCTGGTGGATCTAGCCTCCTTGCCAGGTGAATATCACATACAACACCATACACCCAGATGTACACCACACACATAAATAACTCTAATAATGGAAATGCTGTACAACAATGACCGTCACATGTCAGCTCCCTGGATCTGATTAGGGATAGATGGATCATGCTACTCATATGATCATATACGATTCTTATCTCATTAAAGCTGCCCAGAAGTCTTAGTCCACTTCAGAGGCGGGGGGCTTACCTCCCGGGGGAAGGAGGAAGAGGACTCCATGTTTAGGTGGTCAGTGGGGAGACTTCCTGGATCTTGTGCCCCTCCTGTGGCATTTGACCCCACTGGCCCCCTCCTCCCCCAGATAGACAAAAGGGCCATGCCACCACCACCATCAGATCTTCCTCCCATCACCGGCATGTCCTGGCCACCAACACCACCAGGCCCACCACCAGCATTTGCCCCTCGGCACCTCCCCACAGGGCCACCACCAACACCTTCTCCCACAGACATGCCCAGCCAACTGAGACCTCCATCCCCATGCCCACCTTTGGAGGCCACCATCGGGAAGATGCTAGTCCTTATCAGAGATTGTTGAGATTCTATGCAGGGGATTGAGGCCAGCATCTTCTACCACCAGGCATTTGTGTGTCGCAACCTCAGGACCCTAAATAAGGTTATTAGATCATGTTTAGTCCTATATGTCCAGACTGCTCCAGGCAGTGCAGAACCAGAACACGTTTACCCAGCTTAACCTGGACATCGCCCATGGTGCTCTGTTGGCTAGAACTGCCTCCTTCAACCCCAGAGGTCTCCCCTGCTCACCCACAGCCTGGCCCCACCTTGCATGCCTCCACCTCTACCAGTGCTGCTGCCTCCAGGGGGGACACCTCTCCCTCCAACCACCACTCAACTAGGGAGTAGGCACAGTGGCACAGAGTGGGGGACCCTTTGGCAAGGCAGAGGAGGAGATAGGGGCCACACCTAGGGCTTTGCCTTCTCAACAGCAACCCTCAGTGACAATTGATTGGTCCAGGTAATAACATAATCTAGCCTGGCTAGCCTGGTATTGGATCATGGCCTATGTGATGGTAATATTTTGTTAGCAGATGGCTACCCCTCATCACATGGCCCATGATACTCTTCTACGAGGACACATAGGGTTATGTTTAGCATTTCTAAATTAGTTAGCTGTTCATTAACCAAACATGAAACATACAGAATCTAACATCATAAGTCAAACACACAGAGAAGAAACATAAGACAGTAATTAACATACATAGGGTAATCAACATAGCATATTAAAGAACTATAAAACATACTGTAAAACCACTGAGCCCAATCCCACAACTACATAAATAGGAGTCCAAAAGGGCGAGGTGGTCTGGGGATCATGACATATAGCATGTTCAATAACACATTTCTGTTGCTCAGATTTACTCATACCAATGTAGATATGGGACTATCAAAGTGCCAAAGCGGCCAGTTATTTCAAGCCAGCATTAATACATGCCTTAGTTAACCATTTCCTCCTCTCATCAATCTCAGGACACAAACTTTAGTCTGATGTAAACAACAGGCATTATGGCTACTGATTTTTGTCCCCTCCCAGTATTAATGGGTACATGATCAGGCATCATGATATCCTAACAATCAGTTATAATCTGATGGCATCTGTATAAAGGATAAATAGGATATCCATGTGGATAAAATCTCCTAGAGAGATGGTGATAGTAGTCAGACTCCGCTGTCTGTGGTCACAACTAAGCATTTCTTGTGAGATGCCACATCATTACTCATGGTGATGGCAAGTGATTTCTCATGACAGATAGAGTCTGCAGTGCTTGTGGATGAACTTCAGGTAAGTTGGTTTCTTTTTTACGGTTACAGTAGTTACCACTGTACTGTACATAAAGATTTGTATAGATAGATTTGTTTCTACTCCTCTGCCTTTGTTAGCTTAGGACCACTTTTTGATTTTTGATTTTTGCTTTCTTTGAACACACTGTATGTGTGTTTATGAATTGGATTACATAATCCTTGGTTTTCAGCATCTGGGTAATGTGGCAGATGAAGACATGATATATGTGCTATGCACATTAGTAATTACATTATATGGATATTTGAATAATTATCTTTTTTTCATCTGTTTGTGGTTACTGTGGGTAATTAACATATGTGACCCTATGCATTGTTATCATTATACAGTATTACCTTGACCCTTTTAGGTTTTGTAATTTGTCCAATCCTCCTGTGCTTTTGGATCCGCTTACACCACACCCATGATATTAATGCACGGTGGTATATGTTTATGACTGTGCTCTGTGTATTCAATAAATATGTTATTGTTATTTCATTATCCATGTTTCTGTGAGTTTCTCAAGCTACTAGATCAGTGACATCTACATACATAACAATTATTTAAATATGCAGTTTTAGGATATTGGTCATCATTCTGTATTGGCATCACTTCATGCACATATGTTGGCCTGTCATTAAATCTAGGTAAATTATTAACTGATGTTATATTGGCCAAGTGTTTCCCTTATCCCTCACTACAGCTTCGCTCCCAAAATTCTAGATCCCGTATTTACTTATGGTGCACTTTTCATATTCTCATGACACTCTAGCTATTTAAACGGTTCAGTAAATCTATTCAAGATTTAATTCGGTTAACACCACCTATCATTTGGGCAACATGTAAACGTGCTCACTTATCCTTCTTACAGCTCTGCCTACAAAATTCTACATCAGGCCATGAAAGGACTTTGATTTAGCCAACGGGTTGGAAACTGTGTCCTTCTATCAGGTACTCCAGTTTGTTCCAGCTCCAGCACACTATCACACCTTAGTGCAGATTTTACAAGGTGGTTTATTTTACTTGTCCTAATTGTCCTTGGATGATCTGTGTGCTGGAGCTGAAATCCACTGTTCACCTGTTAGAGATTTTGCCTTCTACCTTAAGCTGCAAAGATGTTGGGGTAAAAATCTATTAAAGGGCATCTCACAGGTAGTCACTGGAAAAGGAGGCAAAACCAAGGCCGTCAAACAAGGTTTCTTCATTGGATACAGGCTTGGAGAGCACAATGAAATGTCCTCATACAAGAGGACAACAAAGTGGTCTGAGTTACTGTGTGACATTTACTGATTATATAAGCTAACAACAGGGAAGAGAACACTAATATGGTCACAAGCTATTCTTGCATGTACATTTCTAGATATATGAAAATATCAACATTCTTGTCTTACAAGCTATTCTTGCCTGTGAGTGTCTAGAAAAATCACAATGTCAGCTAACATTTGTTAGTAGATGTTCAAGGCAACATATATTACTGCAAGGCCACTGGTGTCAAAATACTAGATAGTCACAGGCAAGCTAAAATTGGACATTAAGTTAATCATTGTTATAATAATGGGTGACAGTTATATAGTTACAAAATACGTACAAAATCAATGATGCCCTGTCTTACGTTAATGCAATCTTTATACACTATGAAACACTTGTTTTTTTATACAAAAAAACTTTTTGTAATGTTTAAAACATGAAATGTTAATGCATGATAGAACACTTTGGCTACAGAAGAGCTTCACATTTTCAGGTAAATCTCCTATGTTATTTCTTCATACATTTATATATTTAAATTTCAGTTATTCGTTGCAGTTGGTTATTCTGTCCCCCCAAATAACATCTAAGCATTTGTTTGTGTTATACGAAATACATTGTGCAGGGCATAATGAATATACACTCAGAAAAAAGTTACATTAGCCTATAACCACACTACCTACCCAGCAAAAGTTCTACAGGTCTACACTGCCTACTCAGAGAATGTTATCTAACCAACACTGTCTATTCTGTTTGGACCAGTCCCAGTCTAAAAGGGAGACATGACTGATGAAAAGATGTTCTTGAACACAGTCTAAAAGTTGCCTGACCATGTCCATTTTGAAGGCTAAGGGTTATTTAACTTATCTAGGTGTCAACCTCATCCCAGATGGCAACTTCTTTACAAATCCAGTTATCCAGTCACCTTTAAAATCTGACCTTCTTATGTCCTATCCAATGAACCTGGATAGGGCATATTCACTTACTTTAGATGAATGTGACTATTAAATTACTTATGTGCGCCCTTCATTTGGGAGTCAACACTATAAGAATTACAGTAACAGAGCTACAAACAAGTCACACAACCTTCCATCCTAGAACTCCATCTCCATGGATATAGTATAAATTGGGTCCCTCAGCAGCAACTCTCATGAAACATTTATTGTAGATCACTGCTCCACTTTAGTAGTAAAAGCCCAAGATAGAAATGGTCCTGTTGTGGTACCCATTACACTGAAGCCTGGGGATATTTAACTTAAAATAAAACATTTAAGTGGAAATCCTGTTTTTGCTGATTTTAACATGTTTTAGCCTCTTGGGACCTGTCCACTGCATTTTCAGCCATGGATATCCTGCACACCTTTTGCTCCATGGATACTAAGCTGGTAGAGCTTCCACCAAACTGACTCACTGCCCTAGGACTGACCCCTTAAGCAAAGCTTACAGAAATATCAAGAGAAATGGCGTGGTGTACTACTCACATCTGTGAAAAAGAGCACCATACTTCCAGCCACGAGTCTTCTTTTACTAATATGCGTTGACCCTAACTCAGGATAAGCAATCAGACAAACACTGTGAGCTTTACTGAGACATAACTTCATAGTAATTGTCTATGCTATATTTGCTGTACTTGGTACTTTAGCAAATCGGATATAAATGAATCCCTGTAAGATATTATATCATACACCTTTTAAAGATAACTTATTTTTTATTACTCTCAATGGATTTTGTGATTTAAATACCCATTTGTGTTCTCAGTGGTACATAACACTTGTTGAAAGTAATCATATTGTAGGCTCTCTCTTTCATACAGGTTAGCAAGGTAATTTTAATGTTAGCATCCAAATTATTATATTTATTTTACTCAATTTATTAGAGCTTTCATTAATAATAAACAGTGACCTAGACTTTTTGTTTAATCCCAGGTCTTTATTCACTGCCATATTAAAATTACAGGTAGCATTTTCACTTTACTTGAATATATAACATGACTTGCTCGAAAACACTGTTGGGTTTTTAGGGTGCTTTGTTATGATACATTATATTTTTACTTTGTTAAATGCCACTTGGTAGACTATATTACCTTTTTTATTACCTTTACCAGAGGATCGCATACTGTGTGAACTAAACTTTAGCATATGATAATTATTGAAAAAAAGTTTTTTGGCCCCATTACCCTACCTTGGATTATTATTAAATGAATGAGAATAGAGTTGTAAAAATATTACTTCAATCTTACCAACTCTTTTTCTTAAAGACTGTTGCAATTAGTTATTGTAAATATCCCTCTGGATAAAATGCTATATTACTGCACGCTATGCTACATGGTTGTTACCTCATGTTTTTTTTTAATTCTGTCACTATTCTTTGATACACATTTGTAATGATGTTTTTCTCTGAAGTCTACAGAATTGCAATTTGCATGGTTTGTTTTCCCAAACTCAACGCGCGTTTCTTCACAGCTATTTGGCTGTTATTCGTCAGGGGTAAGGGCTATGGTCCTCTTTAGAGTTGTGATGTAGGCAGAGTTAGCTCTTACACTTTTCATTTCTCACATTGATTTATTTACATCTATTACAAGCTTCTGATGTTACATTCTATTCCTTTTCTTTCCTTACATTTTAGGATTCTATGGTAGTGATTTTATCTGCCCTTCTGTGATGTATGATAAAAAATATCTTGATCTTTATTTTACAAAGTACATTATGGCTTGCCTTCCATCAGTATGGTGAGTCATCTTGTTTTTGAGTAATCCATCAAATATAATAGTTGTTAAACTGTGAATAGTCGTCACGCTTGCAAGCTTCACGTAGCAAGGTGAGCTGTTTGCGGCTCAAAGGGCCGCAACTGCAAGTCTGGCGTAGCGAGGTGATCCGTTGAAGCACAGATGTTTCCTGAGCTCGCAGCACTTTGCCAATGAGCGCCAAAGGCGCTCATCGGCATCAAGCCTCGCGTAGCAAGGCGAGCAGTTGAGGCATTGAAACTCTGAGCACTTAGGCAATGATCGCGAAGGCGCTTGGAGCACTTAGGCGATGAGTGCCAAAGGCGCTCATCGCCTTCAAGCCTCACAAAGCGAGGCGAGCAGTTGAGGCATTAAAACACGGTAGACTTAGGCAGAAAGGAACACCAAAGGCACTCCTGCGATCCTCGCAAAGCGAGGCAAGCCGTTGAGGCATTTAAGAACGCGGGACAAGCACTTAGGAAACACGCGATCACCTTAGACTGCGAGTAGTTAAGGAACGCGGGACTAAGAAAAAAAAATACAAGGTCAGAAAAATACGTTAATGGCTGAACCGCGCAAATCGAAAAAACACCAAAAAATCTAAAATAAAATACAAAAACACATCACACACAGCACGGGGGGACAGCCAGGCCGCCTGGAAGTGAGGTTGCACGCAAATTTAAGTTGAATTTGCAGTGTTTTGGCACACAAAAATCACCTAAGCGATAAAAAAATGGCGGGCGAAAAAAATGAAAACGAGGCTACACAACCACGAACCGTGCAAAACACCGCCAGCCGTGTACCACTTTTACACAGAAACATACAAGGTACAAAATACACTATTACACAGGACAGAAAATGCTGGCGAGCTGCATAACACATTGACAAAAGACACCATTTTACAACACTAACTTGCAACTAATAGCATTACGAATCTAAAATGGCGCTTGACAAAACTAAACCAACGGTTTGCCATCACGCACGCAGACTATTTCTACTGCACAATTGGCACACTGATGGCACTTTCTCCTCCGGCCAGCAATAGTCCAAAAAAGCTTTACATTGTGTGGCAAACAGCATTGCCATGGCTTCAAATTTTATTGCCCGTCATTTTTGACGGGCAAGTCGCTAGTTCCATATATACTGTAAAATACATTATAGTTTTCCCTCTGTTAATATGGAGAGCATCCTTGTGTTTCTGATGATAAATTATTACAATGTTTTTAATATATAGATCATGTATATAACTTATCATGTATATAATATACATTTGAATTATCCTGAATTTGTGTTGTTTCATAGGCTTAACTGATATTAGGTGATAGCGGGTTCTTATTCCTCATAGTTCATTCATGAGGGCACCTCTTCTCCCTGTCTTGGGTTTTTCTAGTATTTTACAAAGCTTAATTATAACTGTGCTTTACTGTACAATTCTTATACTGCTAAAATTAATAATATAATTCTTAGGAATCCGTTGTACTTCCTTATTTAAATTGTATGTAGTGTGAATTATTCATTAGGTATTACTATGCCTATGTCTTTTATTTATATTAAAGTTTGTTATGAATTGAAGTTCATGATTAATACAAAATGTACGGGGGGAGCGTTTAGTGTTGCAGGTGGTGCAGTGCCCCAGTGCCCTGGTGGGGGCCCTGTGCTGTGTGGGGTGGATATTGAGGGGGTTGGGTCCTATGTAGGGATGATATATATATATATATATATATATATATATATATACATACATATATATATATATGCAGTGTAGTGTAAGCGTCCCCATAGGTGCCCCCTCATCCTGGCCCCGCATGTGTCCTTGATTTGTGCTGCAGGCAGAGGAGCTCTGCGTAGACAGGGACTAAGGAGAGGGGTACTATTATTAGAAAGTGTCGTAGGGAGAATAGGTTATTGGGATGGAGCAATTGTTTAAAGTATATTTAAATGAGGTTTCGGGAGATCCGGAGGCCCGTAAGTGAGGTCGCAAGCTACTTTGCTATTCAATTGGGGTCTTTTTGCAGGCTCAGAATTTTTCGAGTTACGGGCTTGAAAAAATGGCGATGGTTAACCTTGCCACTTACCGCCTCCAGAAGCCTTTAATCTTTCACTTTCGCAAGGCTAAACTCGCAAATTGCTATTCAATTGCTCATTTTCCTCAAGCTCCCAAATGTTTTCACACCTGTAAACAGAAAATGAAGGAGAAAATCCTACATGTGCTAGAGAGGACCCGCAAGGGGGATAAACACCTATTCGTAGCACTGTAAATGCAAATAAAAAATCAATACTGCACTGTAAATAAGGGAGAAAGCGATGATAAACATTTGAATTAATTGCACAACAGTCTCAAGAAAATACATTTTACATAGTTACATAGTTACATAGTAATTTAGGTTGAAAAAATACTTTAGTCCATCAAGTCCAACCTTTTTAGATCTCCCCTGATCTGCAATATGCAGATTTATTGTTAATTGATCCAAAGGAAAGCAAACAGAAAAAAAAAACAGAGAAACTTTGCCAATTGTCTCAACAGGGAAAAAAATACAAAATTAATTCCTGACTTCAGATACTGGCGAACTGATTCATCTCTGGATCAATACTCAATCTCTATTTATCTAGGATAGCCCTTAATGCCCTTTTTATTTAGAAATATATCAAATCCCTTTTTAAAGTTATCTATCAAATCTGCTGTCACCACCTCCTTTGATAGAGAATGCCACAGATTAACCACCCTTACTGTGAAGAACCCTTTTCTTTCTTTACGGCTAAATATTTTTAATTCTAATCTCAAGGGATGTCCTCTTGTCAGTTGAAAACCTCTTGGCACAAAAAGTTCCCTTGACAAAGCCTTGTATTGACCCTGGATATATGTATATAAGGTAATCATATCCCCTCCTTTTTTCTAGAGTAAATACGTTTAATTTTGTTAACTTTGTTAATTTTGTCATAACTTAGCCCCTCCATTCCCTTTATTAGCTTTGTTGCCCTCTTCTGTACTTTTTCCAGCTCTAAAATGTAGTGGTAGTGGTGCCCAAAATTGTACTCCAGGTTCCAAATGAGCGCGTACAAGGGATTTGTATAGTGGGAGAATTATATTTGCTTCCCTTGCTTCTATACCCTTCTTAATACATGCTAATATTGTACTTGCTTTTGCAGATGCTGCTTGGCATTGAGCACTGTTACCTAGGCGGTTGTCCACAAGTACCCCCAAATCCCTTTCAATACCTGATACCCCTAGATTTGCTCCATTAAGATTATACATTGCATGGCTATTTTTCCCAGATGCATAACTTTACATTTATTCATTCGTATTATTCTTATTATTTTTACGTTTAATTTTCGTGTTATATCAGTCTCTGTAATCAATGAGTTAATGCATATCAGGCCACCCACATGGACTAAAACAGTATCACCATTCATTTTTATTATTTTATACATTGCCGAATTGCGAGTCTGATCGCATATCAGACCTCTAAACACTAATTGATTGACGTGTAACCTCCATGTTTTACTGACATAATGATGACGGTCTCATTTACTATTGGCTGTTTCTAAATCAGTAGTTAACTTCTGTTCTGCCACACAATGGTTAACAGTTTCAACCTTGAAACTGTAAGCTGTAAAAACAACAATTGCACAGATTCAGCACAGAGGCATAAAATTAATCATTCATAAATAATAAAACTAGCTATTACTGCAGAATTATTCTTGGAGACAGATGTTTAAATGATTATCTGTCATCTAAATGTCAAACCACAAATGATTTGTTTTTCAGTATTACAGAACATACTGCTTAAATAGTTGGAAAGGCCATTGTAATGCCCTAACAAGGCAAGCATTTTTTTAAATGATGCATTAATCATATATATCATTTCCATTTAATTATTTTTAATAGTAATATTTAAAATAATTTAACATTCACAGACTAGAGTATCAGCCTCTAGTTGCCCTGATTGTCTCCATCCTGATAAGGTCATCAGGGGGGAAGGGGAAGTTTGGCTGAGAGATCTAAAGGTATTTTAAGAACAATTTAATTAGATGAGGCCAAACACTCATTCATATGCTGACCCACAGCAAGAAAACCACTTTAACACAGCAAAGCCCCTATTCAATTGAGCATTTGTTGGTTACTGGATCCCATAAACTAATTTGCTATTTAATTGGCATCTTTTAGCAAGCCGCAAACGATATGCGGGTTACAGGCTAAAAATCCTTGCGGTTGCCAAAATCTTAACTTCCAACCCATCTAAGCCTTTGATCTTTCAAGCCCGCAAATGTGACAATCACTAAAATCGCAGATCACTATTCAATTGCTCCAATTCCTCAAGGGTGCAATTGGCAAATGTTGCCAAATATATTATGGGTTCCAAATAGGTCCTGCAAAGGTTTTACAGACTAGTTTGTAACACTGCAAAAGACAATTAAAACACACCACTTAACTTCAAAATATGGGCAAAGCAATGGAAGGCATTATAATTCATTGTACAACAATTCTCAAAAAAACAAACAGGCCTTGAAAAAATCTTTATTTTCTCATATTTTGGTATGGTCATACATAGGCCAATATGAAAAGTTTTCAAGATGATGAAAGCAATTAAAGACACACTACCGGATTACATTACAACACAAAAACATGAAACTACCTGCCATATTATCCCTTTCTCACTCGCAGAGACTCTAATGTGCAAAATACAAAGATAATCTTATATACATCTAATTTTTGGTTGTTCATTCCTTCAGTCATGTCTGACTCTCTGTGACCCTATGGACTGCAGCACACTTATCTATGTATCTGTCTGTGCTTATCCACAAGGTTTTCATGGCAAAGATACTGGAGTGGGTTGCCAGTCCCTTCTCCAGTGGACTGTAATTTGTCTAACCTATCTGCTGTGACCTGCCCACCTAGAGTGACCCTACACAGCAAGGTAGCGATTCAGAAGGGGCCAGGGGAACATACAACACACTAATCTACTCTAACTAATCAGGAAGAGCCCCAAACACACATGGAGGCTGTTAGAGGCACGTGGAGCAACAGCCAACTCACCTCCATCAGGGATAATCTCTGCTACGACCATCCTAGAAAGTCCCACATCATTGCTGGTGGGCATGTGCCAAGATGTATACATATTATCATTTGGTGAAATCCCATCAAGTGTTTTGCTATCAATCAATTCACATTATGACCTGTCATATTGTTATCAGGCCTTCAGGGGAATGTTGATACTCATATGTAGAGCAAAGAATAAAGATTCACTTATGCACCACACAAAATAATGTAAAGACCACAGAGTTCAATATCATAAGACAACGTTTTTCTCCATTATTTATATGTTCATAGCATATAGCTAGACTAGGGCCCAGACTTAAATAGATATATTGGGCTTCCAAAGTTATCAAAAAGTTTAGGCTCCAAGTTCCCTTACTACCAAAATGGCAAATAATAGTACATAAAAAAAGAGAAGCAGAAAAAGGGCCACTATATTGGGGCAAATACCCTATGAAGGGGTGAATACAATAGTGTAAATCCTCTCAAATAAAGAAAAAGGTATCATCTAATGCCAAATAGACCAGGATGAGGCATAAAAAGTAAAATAAAATATCTACAGGGAGTGCAGAATTATTAGGCAAGTTGTATTTTTGAGGATTAATTTTATTATTGAACAACAACCATGTTCTCAATTAACCCAAAAAACTAATTAATATCAAAGCTGAATATTTTTGTAAGTAGTTTTTAGTTTGTTTTTAGTTTTAGCTATTTTAGAGGTATATCTGTGTGTGCAGGTGACTATTACTGTGCATAATTATTAGGCAACTTAACAAAAAACAAATATATACCCATTTCAATTATTTATTTTTACCAGTGAAACCAATATAACATCTCAACATTCACAAATATACATTTCTGACATTCAAAAACAAAACAAAAACAAATCAGTGACCAATATAGCCACCTTTCTCTGCAAGGACACTCAAAAGCCTGCCATCCATGGATTCTGTCAGTGTTTTGATCTGTTCACCATCAACATTGCGTGCAGCAGCAACCACTGCCTCCCAGACACTGTTCAGAGAGGTGTACTGTTTTCCCTCCTTGTAAATCTCACATTTGATGATGGACCACAGGTTCTCAATGGGGTTCAGATCAGGTGAACAAGGAGGCCATGTCATTATATTTTCTTCTTTTATACCCTTTCTTGCCAGCCACGCTGTGGAGTACTTGGACGCGTGTGATGGAGCATTGTCCTGCATGAAAATCATGTTTTTCTTGAAGGATGCAGACTTCTTCCTGTACCACTGCTTGAAGAAGGTGTCTTCCAGGAACTGGCAGTAGGACTGGGAGTTGAGCTTGACTCCATCCTCAAAAGGCCCCACAAGCTCATCTTTGATGATAACAGCCCAAACCAGTACTCCACCTCCACCTTGCTGGCGTCTGAGTCGGACTGGAGCTCTCTACCCTTTACCAATCCAGCCACGGGCCCATCCATCTGGCCCATCAAGACTCACTCTCATTTCATCGGTCCATAAAACCTTAGAAAAATCAGTCTTGAGATATTTCTTGGCCCAGTCTTGACGTTTCAGCTTGTGTGTCTTGTTCAGTGGTGGTGGTCTTTCAGCCTTTCTTACCTTGGCCATGTCTCTGAGTATTGCACACCTTGTGCTTTTGGGCACTCCAGTGATGTTGCAGCTCTGAAATATGGCCAAACTGGTGGCAAGTGGCATCGTGGCAGCTGCACGCTTGACTTTTCTCAGTTCATGGGCAGTTATTTTGCACCTTGGTTTTTCCACACGCTTCTTGCGACCCTGTTGACTATTTTGAATGAAATGCTTGATTGTCCGATGAACACGCTTCAGAAGCTTTGCAATTTTAAGAGTGCTGCATCCCTCTGCAAGATATCTCACTATTTCTGACTTTTCTGAACCTGTCAAGTCCTTCTTTTGACCCATTTTGCCAAAGGAAAGGAAGTTGCCTACTAATTATGCACACCTGATATAGGGTGTTGATGTCATTAGACCACACCCCTTTTCATTACAGAGATGCACATCACCTAATATGCTTAATTGGTAGTAGGCTTTCGAGCCTATACAGCTTGGAGTAAGACAACATGCATAAAGAGGATGATGTGGTCAAAATACTCATTTGCCTAATAATTCTGCACTCCCTGTAGTACTGGGTATGATTGATGAATAACAATTTATGTGCCCTTATGCGCATTATCATATAAATATCTCATCCATAAAAGTGCACTGTAGAAATACTTTATATGAGTGGACAGAATTTTCACTTAGTGTTGATTGTATTTGTATGTATTTACTCCTTACTCACAGTTTTTAATATAACTTAATAAAGATTTATTTTATTTTACTTTTTATGCCTCATCCTGTTCTATTTGGCACTTCTTTATTTGAGAGCCTTTACACTTGTGTATTCACCCCTATTAGGGTATTTGCCCCAATATAGTGGACCTTTTTCTGTTTCTCTTTTTTTAATGAATCACAGTATCACAAATTGGACCTGTCATGTGTATTAACCTTATACTATTATTATATAATTAGTATTATTATATGTATTAATCTATTGTATAGTAACTTTGGCTCATTAGTTTACAGATATAGGAATGTGACACAAATGTGATGTATGTGGATGTCCAAAAACGCCAACCATTGAAAACACACTGAGACAGTGAGAACGGTATAACAAAGCTTTATTTCATACACAGAGCACACAAATGTAAAATACTGTGCATTAATGGCATGGGTGTGGTGTGGGCGGATCCTGGAAGGACAAGAGGCTTTTGAGGAAAAAGGGATACCTAAAGGGGGTAATGTCATAGACTAGAATACTCATGAGGCATAGCACACTACACCACTGCAACTGGAATCTCTCCATTTAATCAAAGTAACCAGTAATGCGCATAGCACTTACTTCTGGTCATCATCTGCTCAATTAAACAGACCCATAAACATCTGCTGGACCAAACCAGTTTCACATATACAGTGTGTTCCTAAAACAAAAACCTGAAAAAAGGTGGTCAAAAATACTGTAACTGTAACAATATGCTAACTCACCAGATTTCCACCTGCAAGCATTAGCTCGTTATCAGGATATCTCACTGGCCATGACCATTAATAATCATGTGTCATCTCACAATAAATGCTTATTATTATTAATACTAGGAAATTGCCCATCGAAAATGACGGGAATAAAATTGTAAGGCTGGCAATGCTGTTTGCCACACAATGTGAGGCTTTTGCTCCTCTGTGCACCATTTGCGTGGCGCACGCTGACTGCCATTTTATTTTCAAAGTCCCTCGTGCCTGTTGTTGTTTGTGTAAGTGTTACTGTCTTCACCGTTGTGTATTTTGTAAGTTCTGCATGCCTTGCATTGCTGAGCCTCGTTTTCATCCTGTTTCTGAATTTTTGCGTTTTTTCGGCCACCATTTTTTCCCTTGCTTAGCCTATTTTCGAGCGTCAAAAACACAAAATATGGCTCCAAATAGTTTGCAACTTCACTCCCAGGCTTCCTGGCTCTCCTCCTGTGCTGTGTGTGAGTGTGCATAAGTCCGACGTGCCTCAACTGCTCGCCTCACTTTGCGAGGCTCGCAGTGCAAGGAGCCCCTTTGGCGCTCTTTGCAGCGTAAGTCATGCGTGCGTCAACAGCTCATGAGGGACCCCAAAGCGTTACCAACATCGCAAAAGTTCCCCACACTGACAACTATATATGTGATTATCCTTTATTTATAACACGCCAACATATTCCGTAGCGCTCTACAGGGGTTAAGTACAAGTCAAGAACAGTTTCAAACAGCGCAAAGTATGGAGGGCCCTGTTATTGAGCTTTCAGTCAGATATGCACAGTGCTTTCTGTAAAGCACCTATCGAGATTGAAAACTTACATACTTACATTCTAAATGGTGTGGGTGGTGTGCAGGAGCGTGAGATTAATAGTGCATTTAAAGGCTAAAAATTATAGGCTTCTTTGAATAGATGCGTTTTTAAAGAGATTTTGAAGGATTTGAGGTATGAGAACAATCTAGTGGTGCGAGGCAGAGAGAAGATGGTCATTAGCAGAGCAAAGAGGGCGGGTGGGAGTGTATTTTTTTTCTGTTTGGCTTCCTTTGGGTCAATTAACAACTAATCTGCATATTGCAGATCAGAGGAGATCGTAAAAGCTTAAACTTGATGGGCTAGAAGTCTTTTTTCAACCTCAATTACTGTAGGACGGTACACTATTGTGGGGGGCTCTATATGCTAGGATCATGATTTTGAATTTTATTCTGGAGGCTATATGAAGCCAGTGAGAAGCCTGACAGAGAGGAGCTGCAGACACTGTGCGTTGATTTTGGTAAATGAGTGTAGCGGATGCGTTTAATATAGATTGGATTGGAGAGAGACAGGTGATAGGAAGGCCAGTGAGGAGAGAGTTGCAGTAGTCAAGGCGAGATATGATGAGAGAGTGAATTGGATTTTTTGTGGTGTAAGGTAGTGACGTATTTTAGATATGTTTTTTAGGTGAAAGTGACAAGATTTTGTGAATGATTGAATGTGAGGAATGAAAGAGAGGGTGGGTCCAGTAGAACCCCAAGACAACTGGCCTGGGAGGTGGGAGTGATAATGGCATTGTTGTTAACGTGAGAGAAAAGTGAGGGGTGGGAGCTGAGGAAGAGGGTGAAAAGACAAGGAGTTCTGTCTTAGATATGTTGAGTTTAAGTTGAGGGGCGGACATCCATGAGAATATGCTCGAGAAGCAATTGGCAACATGAGCTAGCAGAGAGGGTGATAGTTCAGGTGCACAGAGGTAGATTTGAGTGCCATCTGCATATAGATGATACTGAAATCCAAAAGATTTAATAAGGGGCACCGAGGGAGGATGTGTAGATGGAGAAAAGAAGGGGCCTAGGAGTGAACCTTGGGGCACGCCGACAGTTAGAGGGCGAGGGGAATAAGAGATGCCAGAGAAAGAGACGCTAAATGTTCTATTTTCTAGATAGGATATGAACCAAGAGAGAGCAGTGTCAAGGATGCCTAGGGAATAAAGAGTTTGGATATGAAGAGAGTTGATAAAGGCATCAGAGAGATCCAGGGGAATTAGAATAGAGAAATGACCCTTTGACTTGGCGATTAGCAGGTCATTAGTAACTTTTTTAGAGTTGTCTCTGTGGAGTGTTGGGGCCGAAAGCCAGACTGGAAGTGATCAAGGAGAGAGTTGGAGGAAACAAATGGAGTAAGGCGATTGTAGATGACACGCTCAAGCAGTTTGGAAACCAAGGGAAGTAGAGAGATAGGGCGGTAGTTAGATGCAGGAGCTGGATCAGATGAGGGTTTCTTGAGAATGGCTGTAATAATGGAATGTTTCAAAGGTGATGGAAACTTGCCAGTGTTTAGGGAAAGGTTGAATAGATGTGTAAGAGTTGTGTTAAGAGTAGTAGAGAGGGGAGAGTTAAGCTGTGATGGAATAGGATTATATGGACAGGTTGTAAGATGAGAGGTTGAAAGAAGGCTAGCAACTTCATCCCCAGTTACAGGGTCAAGGGAGTTCATAATGGATATAGGTTTGGGCAGGGTGCGGGTAGGATGCTATTGGTATGTTGAGGGGAAGGTGTGATATGACTCTGGCCACGTTGAGAGGAGAGTTCATTTTGAATATTTTCTATCTTACTGTTAAAGTGGCTAGCAAAGTCTTCAGCTGTAAGACAGGAAGGGGTGGGGGGTGGGGGAAGGCAGTGGAGAGTGTTTAAAGTGGAGAACAAACGTTTGGGGTTGGAGGCCAAATTTGATTTTAATGTGGAGAAGTAGCGCTGTTTAGCCAGATTGAGGTTATAGTGATAGGAGCGTAGGATAAACTTGTAATGGAGGAAGTCAGCTGAGGTGCGAGATTTTCCCCATCGTTCAACAGTGCGGGAGCACTTCTGGATGTAGCGTGTTTGTGTGCCATGGTTGTAGGTGAGGACGAGGGTGTCTACCAGTGGTAAAGGGGGCAAGTGTGTCAAGGGTGGAAGTTAGAGTCAAGATTTATTGTGTGGTGGCAAGGGCAAGTGAGGGAAGAGAGGGGACTGAGAAGGGGTTGCAGTAAATTGGAAAGATGTTGTGGGTCAAGTACCTGCAGGTTTCTTTGGGTTCTGGTAGCTGGGCGTGGAAAGGTGCAGATATTGGAAGGGGTTGTTAGGCTGTAAGTTAGGAGATGGTGGTCCGAAAGAGGGAGTGGGGAGATGATAAGATTGGAGATAAAGCAGTAATTGGTCTAAATGAGGTCAAGAGAGTGCCCATAGTGGTGGGTAGGGGAATCTATCCATTGAGAAAGGCCAAGGGAAGAGGTAAGTGCAAGTAGTTTTGTGGCCGTAGGAGAAGTGGGAGTGTCAGTGGCAATTCTGAAATCACAGATAATGAGTGAAGGTATGTTGGAAGAGAGAAAATGAGGGAGCCAGGCGGCAAAATTATCCAGAAATTGAGAGGCAGGTCCAGGCGGGCGATAGATGATAGCAATTCTCAGAGAGATGGGTGAAAAAAGGCGGATAGTGTAAAATTCGAAAGAAGAAAACTGGAGAGAGGGAACTGGGGGAATGCAATTGAATGAGCAACGGGAGGAAAGTAATATGCCCACACCCCGACCTTGCTCATTCACAGGTCTAGGTGTGTGACTGAAATGCAAGCCACCATATGATAGTGCAGCAGGGGAGGCAGTGTCAGATGGAGGGAGCCAGGTTTCAGTGATAGCTAAAAGGTTGAGGGAGTTAGAGATGAATAGGTCATGAGTTTAAGTGAGTTTGTTGCAAACAGACCTAGCATTTCAGAGGGCACATGAGAAGGGCAAAGTGGAGGATTTGTGACAGGTGATGGATATTACGTTATGAGGGGTTTGAGTGTTTGTTGGCCTATGGGCAGTGCGTGACGGTGAAAAGGTACGAATGGATGAATGGCCTGGTTTAGGAGATATATCTCCAGCAACCAGTACAATGAGCAGTGAAAGAGAGAGGAGATGGGAATGGACTTACATAAGCATTTCTGCTTATTGATTATTGAAGAGGGAGGAGATAGAGACTGGAGGAAGGAAAGGAGCTCATGAGAGCAGTTTGAACCTTGAATTGGAGAAATTAGGGAGAGTCTAAGAAACAGGCAGGAGATGATTAGGAAGAGGGAAGTAAGAGGAAACATTGTTAAAATGTATATTCTTAAAGGGGGGTGGTTAGAGGTAATAAGCAGATGTAGCTGATTGAACAGGTGCAGGTAATTAGTATGCATCAATATATTAAGTGTAAACAGGGGTGGGTGGGTATCTTTTAATACCCTCTTTCGGTGAAGGCTAAAATCTGTTAAATTCACAGACTTCTCCCTGGGGTATATTATAACAGTCTCAATAATGGTACCTCATTCCACAGGCTTTTCTTCCAACTCTGGGATAGCATCAATCAGTTTCCTCTGTAAACTTGTGTGGCAAAAACCTTGTAGCAGCTCCTCTGCAAATCCTCTCTTCTGCAGCAAACAGTCTCCCCTGTAAATGCTCTTGTGGCGCAAATCTTTTTTCTCTGCAGCTCCAGCAATCCCTGTTGCAGACTTCTCAGTTTGCTCTCTGAGCTGTGCAAACTGCAGCAGTCCAAACCAAACAGCCTTTTTACTCCAGACTGTAAACTTTCAGGCTCCTCTCAGCCTGGTACCATTTTTGCTTCCAGCTGACAAAGTAAAAATACTGCGTTCCTCTCACTGGCAGATAACTACAAGCGTCCTTCTTAGCTTGCTTCAGACTGAGGCCTTCACTCTTACTGGCCTCACTCTGCTAGGCCAAACAGAGCCTAATTGCAGGAGAACACACCCATTTCTCTGTGTGTGCCTTTAACAGGCTTACCACACCTGCAGGTTCAATTAGTCATTTAGTACTGCTCCAGGAAGTTAACTCTCTCTTTCCTGGGGAGAACTCTTCATAACGTGTTTTGCTCTCACCTCTGGGGGGCACTATGTTACAATATTTAATAAATAGTACATTTGTGTTCACATTTGAATATCTAAAACAAATTAAAAAAAACTTGTTTCATGTAGATATATAGCTATAATAAGAGGATTTTTTCGAGGGATCTATATATGTCAATATACATATATACTAGTGACTTGCATGTCAAAAATGATGGCAATAAAATTTGAATGCTGGCAATGCAGCGTGCCACCCAATGTGAGCACCTTCGGCACTTATTGCGAGCCTCTCCCGCATCTACTTCCTCCTTCCTCCTTTCCCCCCTCCTCTCCCTCTATTGTGTCTCATTTCTCCCCTCCTCTCCCTCCCTTGTGTCTAATTTCCCCCCTCCCCGCCCTCACTTGTCTCTCATTTCCCTCCTCCTCTCCCTCCCTTGTGTCTCATTCCACCCTCCTCTCCCACCCTTGTGTCTGTTCCCCCTCTCCCTCCCCTGTATTTTTCCCCCTTTACTCCCTCTGTGTCTCTTTGCCCTGCTCTCCCTCCCCTGTGTCTCTCTCCCCCCTCTCCCTTCCCTGTGTCTCTTCCCCCTCTGCCTCCCCTGTGTCTCTTCCCCCTCTCCCTCCCCTGTTTCTCTTTCCCCCTATCAATCTGCTGTGTCTCTTCCCCCCTCTCCCTCCCATGTGTCTCCTTCCCTCCCTCTCCCCTTATCATCCTTATCCTCCCTCCTCATCCCTTCCCTCCTTATCATCCCCTCCTCTTCCCTCATCCTCCTCCTCCCTTTCCCCCTCTCCAATTACCCCCCCCCCCTCTCCCCTCACTTACCTTGATCCGGTGAGCTCCTTCTGTTGTCTGCTCTCCATTGCTTCTGCGCGTCACCTCATTAGCATATGCCTGGCAGAAACAAGCGGAGGAGTCGATGGAGAGCAGGCAACATCAGAAGCTCACCGGATCAAGGTAATAGAGGGGAGAGGAAGGGGGGGGGGGTAATTCTAGAGGTGGAAAGGGATGAGGAGGGAGGAGGAGGGGAAGGAGACACTGGGGGTGATGCGAGCCCTGGGGGCCTCACGATGAGCACCTCTGGCACTCATCGCAAGCCCTCAATGAGCACCTTTGGCGCTCATTGCAGCCCCCGTCTACTGGGAGGAACCAGGTACTTTGGGGATAATGTTAGGCCGGGGGGCATCATGAGTGTTTCTTCGCTTGTGTAGTAGATATTTTGAGTAGGTATCATCTGGACAGAAGGAGAAAGCAAACTCTTGTAATTCATTCAACACCTTCCATTCATCTATAAAACTTAAAATGGATTTCTCCATAGAGCAGGTAAACTTTCTAGACACTACTATATCCATCACCAATGGCACTCTCCACTCATCTATATATAGGAAACCTACAGATAGATGTAATTACCTACACAGCTCCAGTTTCCATCCTTCCCACACCAAGCAAACCATCATCCATAATCAAGCTATTAGATACCATCGGATTTGCTCAAACACTGGAGACCGTGATAAAAATTTAAAAACACTGTCTGAATCTTTCAAACAAAAGGGTTACAAACCCTGTATTATTACCCAAAAAATAACCACTGCCATCAAAATACCCCGATAACACCTATTAAACTACAAAACAAAAGAAACTACTTCACATATAACTCTAGTGACCACATACCATCCAATTTTAGAGAAAATCCGGAAAATAATCAAAGATTTACAACCATTACTAATTGAAGATACTGAATTAAAATATATATTCCCAAAACCTCCCATCCTTGCATTTAAACAACCACCAAACCTGAAACAAAAACAAAAACTGAATACAAAAAATGGAACTAAACCTTGTAACAAATGTGCCTGTAAATTATGCCAACACATTTGTAATGATGATACAGCCACACATAACAACAAAACCTGTAACATCAAAGGATCATATTCATGTACATCATCAAATGTGGTTTATATGATACAATGTAGTTTATGTGACACAGGCTGTTACATTGGAGAAACCGGCCAAAAAATGCATTTAAGGATGAATTTACACAGGCATTCAATAAGAAAGCATAATGAAGACAGTTATTGTATCCTAGTAGGCACCATTTTAGCCAGAATGATCACTCCATCCAAAACTTAAAAGTCAAAATACTCAGAGGAAAATATAAAAGCATCCAAGAGAGAAAAGCATTTGAAATAAAGATGATCACATTCTTCAACACTAAAAACATAGGACTTAATATAGACTTGGGTTTTCTAACACATTATCAGAATTTCATGTGATTTTTTCCCCCTCTTATACCATAACAGACTTAGCACTCTTAGTGAGGTGTTTGTCCAACAGGAAAGATATCACTGTGCACTACATTGCTCTGCTTTTTCCTGTATATACAGTATTGATGTATGTGTGTATATAATATGTGTATATATGTTTCCTTTGCTATGTTGTGTTTATTCCCCTATATGTATTTACCTGATGATGTCAGATGCTGTTTCCACTCTATCTGCATCTGCTGTTATTATTCAAACTGAGTGTTCTATCTCATGTAGTATTGCTTGAGACTTGATAAAGAGAGGTTAAGCCTCTTGAAAGCTCGTTATTATAAATAAGATCTTTATCCAATACAAAAGGTATCAAATTATATTGCAATACTCATTATTAATCTATATATATAGACTAATAATTACTAAATTACTGGACATTCACGGCTGCTTCATTCTTCAATTATATATATATATATATATATATATATATATATATATATATATATACATACATATATAAATATAGTGATGAGAAAAAGTATGTACACCCTGCATCTTATAGATTTCAAAACCTTTTCCCCCATAGATTAATAAATTACGTCCACTGAAGAAAAAACGTCCAGTTTGCATTAAAACCGATTGGAACAGAAACACTATGTTGCAGTCTGGACATCCATAAGTTCCAATGTAACTGTCTCCTGTACCTTATCAGGATTGAGGAGTATAAAACAATCTCAAACTGTCTATATTTTTGTGTGTCCCCCATGGCCCCCCTGTGGTCCCTGTAACCCTTGTGAACCAACTGTGGCCCCCACAGCACTAATTTGACCTCCAGTGGCCCCCACGGACATTCTGTGGGTCCACCTTGGCCCCTTAGGGCACCTGCAGACTTCCCTGTGGTCTCCTGTGGCCCCTGCGGCCCCTTATGGACTTCTGTGGCCCCAGAACCCCCCTCTGCTCCCCTTCAGCCTTCTGTGGCCTTGTGGTCTTTGCAGGCCCTGTGGCCCTTCACAAAATTCTGCTGCCTTCCTCAGCCCCCTGTGGCCACCCTCAGACTCTTGTGGCCTCCTGTGTCCTTGTGGGCCCCTGTGGCCCCTGCAAACCTCAACGGCCCCCTCAGACCTCTGTGGCCCCCTCAGACCTCTGTGGCCCCTCCTCACCACAGTAAGTGGAGTGCTGGCTCCAGCACAGCAACAGGTAGAGGGGGTGAGCAGGTCCAGGAGCCTGTAAGGAGGGTCCAGGCACCCAATGTATACAGGGAGAGACTCACATTAGAGAGGTTAACTGATGGGGAGGTGTATGAGTGTTTTAGGCCGACCCATGCCAGTCTTAGAGAGCTCTATGCGGTCCTTGAGCCTAGCGCATGGATCAATAGAACTATACCAGGAATAACACGAATGTTAGCCACAATACACTTCCTTGTCTCTGGTAGTTTCCAGAACACCCTGAGCATAGCCGGAGAAATGTCTCAGCCAAGAGTCTCAAAATGTTTGAGTATATTCCTCCGTGCTATTGTTCAGCAAGCTACCAGATCCACAGTGTTAGGGAAACTGATGTAAGTGATCTTGAAGCTGAAAGCTGATTTTCACCGATTAGAAGGTGTCCCTAATGTGCTAGGTGCTATTGATTGCACACATGTAACATTGATACCTCCTAGAGAGAAAGAACCCCTGTTCAGAAATCGCAAACATTTTCATTCAATCAATGTATAGGTTGTTTGAGATGCGAACATCTGCATACAAAATGTGTTTACACCATGCCCATATCCTGCGTCAATCATCCACCTATGATTTGTTCAAGTCCGGCCAATTTCCATCCAGTTGGCTACTGAATGAGTACCCAGAAGTAATCACAGGAAACCTTATCTTACTAACACTGGATACCATAACATATACATCATGTTGCACTCTATTGCTCTGATGTTCACATGTGCATAAGGGAGTATTACAACCTGAGCCATAAAATAAATGCTCATTGCTATGCATAACCCTGAGTTAGCTTGCCCAAACAGTGTGAAGTTCACAACAACATATACAAAAAAGAACAATAGATTAATCATTAGCTATACGTTCATATGCTTTGACAAACATCACAACATCCTATTAATATCTACATCTCCCATTTTGTTTTCATCAGGTGATGCAGGATATGGGTGTTTGCGTGGTTGATGAACCCTGTGAGCAATCCACAAACACGGGCAGAGGAAAGGTATAATGTGGTGCATAAGACATGCCAGAATATAATTGAGCGCACCTTCGGTGTACTCAAGATGTGCTTCAGATGCTTACATTCCTCTGGTGGTGCTCTACAATATAGCCCAGACAAAGTTTGTTGGATCATTGTTGCCTGCTGTTGTCTGCACAATATCGCAGTACAGGCCAACTGTCTGGGGGACATTGATGCGGCTCTGCTACATGGGGAGGAAGAGGCTTTACCTCCCCCTGTAGTGGATAATCTGCAGGTGTCACAACAACGTGCCTGTATCATTCGTGAGTACTTCACATGTAAGTACAAACCCAATAAGAAATAACCATAATGTAGCTTGATTATACATATCTCCTAAAACTATTTTGTCCATCCTCATTGTCATTCAGAATATCAAACAGTCCACAGTAGAGGAGGGTTCCCTAATATGATGTAGGTCTGATGATGCACTATTGATTAGCAATGAATACACTAGAACATGCCACGCTATCAGTTACAGGTAAGTAAGCACACATTCCCATATACATCATAAGTACTGGCAATTCAAAACATCAATAGCATAGATACATGTAGGGGATTGTATATGCCACAATGTCAATGTATATATGTCCAAACATTTGTATATGAAAACCTCAACACACTATAGACCAGTAAAATTCACACTGTCTGATAGGGATCAATACAATTCATATCAATCTGGAAATATGAACATACCTGCAGATATGTGACAAGAATTTATGTACTGCATGAGACCAAAATCTGCAATCACTAATCATAGTTTAACTCAATGTTGAAAGTAAAATGATTACAATGGATAATTGGTGACTCCAATAATCACATCATATTGCCATTACAGAACTGCAGTATTTCATTGATAAAAATTATGATAATTATATGTTTGCTACCAGGATTTACATGGTTATTAATGCCCCATATATCTTAAGTCATAGCCATAGGGCTTACAGTGCTATTGTTTGTCAGGGGTGTAGGAGTTAGAATAATTCTAGGGGGATACAGCTCATAGTATATACCAGCCAGAGAAAAAGCTTAATTATACATACATACAAACATAATGATATCTGCAAGGGTATTTGTTTACCCCATAGCACCCCCCCCCCCCCCTCCTAAGTTCATACACCCATGTGTATATGATACTCACATTGCATGGTTCTCAGCACACCTGTGTCCACATGTCCTGGAAGGCCCACTACTGCTGCTGGCTCAATCCACTCCTTCAGGGTCCGCTCCCATCCACAGTATGTGATGTTGGCTGGTGGGCCACCACCAGTTGCATGAGCAGCTCTTGCCTCCGCTGCATTTACCTCTTCACCCTAAGCTGGCTTTCGTCATACCTGTGTTTGACAGACTTGACATCCCTGTTTGCAACCCCTAATGAAGCAACAGCTGAAGCTTTCTCACTCCAGGCCTCTGCCTTCTGGCTAGGCCTCACATTTCTCCCACCATGTATGATTCTATAGCGGGCACGGATTTCCCTGAGGAGGCCTTCCATCTCCTCTAGGCTATAATTGGGGGCACTTTGCCACAGCCTCTTGCCCTCCAATTGTGCCTGGGGTTCCTGGCCTCCCTGTTCTCTCCCTGGGGCCGGTCCTTCATCCCAACTACTAACTGCCCCTGAGCTAGGGGCACTTCCCTCCACCCCTCCTGCTCTCCTACACCTGTACCTCCTGTAAGCCATCCTTGTTCTGATGTCCCTGACCCAGTAATGTTGGATGGAGAAGTTGAAGACTTGAAGAGCTAAGCTCCAGCGTAACAGTCTTCTTTTGTTCCCATATAAGCAATGCTGTAGTTTCTTAAGTGCCTACACCACAGCCAAGCATTATTTCTCTATATCTGCTTAGGCCACCTCACAGCCCAAATCATCTACTTGGCTGAGCAAAGCCAATAGACCATAAATGTCTGTGTGCACTAAAAAATGTTTGCTGTAATCTTGGGACGCCAGCACAGGGGAGCAGGTGAGGGCAGTTTGCAGAGATCAGAAGGCAATATCACATTATGAAGTACAGTCCAGGATCTGAGGCACCTTCTTTACGAGTCAGATCCTTCAGGGCTTTGGCAATTGCATTGTAATGAGAGACACATATTCTGGAATATCAGACAGTGCCCAAGAAAGCCATCACCTGCATCCTAGTTTGAGAAATGGGCTGGGTTGCTATACCTTCTTTTTTTGCTGGTTCTGGTCTGATATTCCCTCCCCCTAGCCAGTGTCCTAAATACTGAACTTCAGCCCTGACATTTTTCGGGCTGAATAGCGAGTCTAGCTTGCTGGATTGGCATTAAGATCTGGGTTATATGGGTTAAATGTTCTTGCCACGACTGGCTATAGATGGCTATATCATTTAGATATGTATACTTGTGAGGTCCCTGCAATATTTGATTCTTCATTCCAAAGGGCATTACTATAAACTGAAAGGTGGACTTCTCCTTGGTTGATTGCACAAGGGCAATCTGCCTTTAACCCTTAATAAGATCTAGGGTGGTCAAATAGATGACTGTACTTAGACGAATTGAGCAACTCATCCATGCCTAGAATAGGGTAAGCATCAGTCTTAGTTTTTTTCATTTAGCTTAATATAGATTATACAGGACCATTCTCTTCTTTCTTAGGAGTAGCCTAACTGCAGGAGAAGCCCAAGGACTATTAGAGGGTTTGATTACTTGCATGCTATAAATACTTACCCAGACTGCCTCAGAGACCCTGTTGGAGGGTTGTTTTATAGGAGTACAGTTGCTGGTTGGCACCTCACGGGAGGCTAGAGTGGTGCAACTGATCAGGACAGAATTTTTTGGGGAAAACTGGCTAATATATGATTCAGCTGCTGCTGTTGGAATTTGTTAAATTTGAAGATAGGATAAGGAATTATGCTTTGGATACAGCTGGGGTGGATTTGAGTAGCTCAGACACTAGCCCTTCACTACTGGTCTGTAGGCAGACCTCTAGAATATTATTTGGTCGCCTGTGATATTTTTGGAGTTCTTCAATTGGGGCAACTCAAGTCATTTTTCATTCAGGTTGAATTTCTAGAACCTAAATGATAGTATTCAGCTTACAAAACGGCTTGGGGTAGCTGCACAGTATTGATGGTGGGATAGTTTATCCAGTCAACTGAACTATTGTGAAATTGGTCCCCCCCCCCGCAGCGGCAACCCAGTAACCCAAATAATAAAGAGGCAGATTTGGAGCAGGATCCACCCGGCTGGTCTTACTGAGGCAATCCCTCCTTATGTGGTTCTGCTGGTGACATCATAACACTGGGGT
The DNA here is from genome assembly GCA_027410445.1 of Discoglossus pictus. NCBI lineage: Eukaryota > Metazoa > Chordata > Amphibia > Anura > Alytidae > Discoglossus > Discoglossus pictus. The sequence goes on along the minus strand of CM050169.1, from coordinate 33,638,796 downwards.
TCAAAATGAACATACTTGGCTGCAGGTCGAGGTCCCCCTGGCCCAATGATCTTTTCCTTGCACTGGATCTTGACAGCCATCTCCCAATCAGGTAAAGGGCTAGAAGAACGGAGAGTTAGAGGGGTACTTCACTCAGGCACAATGTAAGGATCAGAGCTGCTAGGGTTCATGGTGGTCTCCTCTGGTCACCCTGTAGTGATCGGACAGACGCCCTGCTACCTCAATGGTTGTGGGTCACTGGTCCAGTATCCAGTCTATCATGGTAGTAGGGCAGATGGAGTAGAACTGTTCCAGTAAAACAACTTGCCTCGTTTCTTCTAGCGTGCAGATATCTCAACCTTTCCACCATCCTTCACAGGCATTCCGCAGTATCCATACCTGCTCGTGCCACTGGAAGCTTTGGTCATGGTTCAAAATTGTCTGCAATATGTTTCTGCTGTTATGCAGGAGAAGCCCAAGGACTATTAGAGGGTTTGATTACTTGCATGCTATAAATACTTACCCAGACTGCCTCAGAGACCCTGTTGGAGGGTTGTTTTATAGGAGTACAGTTGCTGGTTGGCACCTCACGGGAGGCTAGAGTGGTGCAACTGATCAGGACAGAATTTTTTGGGGAAAACTGGCTAATATATGATTCAGCTGCTGCTGTTTGGAATTTGTTAAATTTGAAGATAGGATAAGGAATTATGCTTTGGATACAGCTGGGGTGGATTTGAGTAGCTCAGACACTAGCCCTTCACTACTGGTCTGTAGGCAGACCTCTAGAATATTATTTGGTCGCCTGTGATATTTTTGGAGTTCTTCAATTGGGGCAACTCAAGTCATTTTTCATTCAGGTTGAATTTCTAGAACCTAAATGATAGTATTCAGCTTACAAACGGCTTGGGGTAGCTGCACAGTATTGATGGTGGGATAGTTTATCCAGTCAACTGAACTATTGTGAAATTGGTCCCCCCCCCCCGCAGCGGCAACCCAGTAACCCAAATAATAAAGAGGCAGATTTGGAGCAGGATCCACCCGGCTGGTCTTACTGAGGCAATCCCTCCTTATGTGGTTCTGCTGGTGACATCATAACACTGGGGTTCAAAATGAACATACTTGGCTGCAGGTCGAGGTCCCCCTGGCCCAATGATCTTTTCCTTGCACTGGATCTTGACAGCCATCTCCCAATCAGGTAAAGGGCTAGAAGAACGGAGAGTTAGAGGGGTACTTCACTCAGGCACAATGTAAGGATCAGAGCTGCTAGGGTTCATGGTGGTCTCCTCTGGTCACCCTGTAGTGATCGGACAGACGCCCTGCTACCTCAATGGTTGTGGGTCACTGGTCCAGTATCCAGTCTATCATGGTAGTAGGGCAGATGGAGTAGAACTGTTCCAGTAAAACAACTTGCCTCGTTTCTTCTAGCGTGCAGATATCTCAACCTTTCCACCATCCTTCACAGGCATTCCGCAGTATCCATACCTGCTCGTGCCACTGGAAGCTTTGGTCATGGTTCAAAATTGTCTGCAATATGTTTCTGCTGTTATGGCATATGGCAGAAAATAATTGTATTTACTCTGAAATCATGTGAGGTACTGTATGTGATGCAATCAATACTTGCACTCAGATAGACTCCTTTAAACTAATTATATAACATCAAAATACAACTGGTTGCACCACAGCTTTTTTAGGGGTTTCACACCAGGGGCCATTACGTATCCAATCAAGATTGTTCTGATTTTTATTTTTGAAAAGTATTTACAAATTAGCAGATTTTTTTTTGTACATTAAGAACTATTGTTTGTTGATCAGTGACATAAAATCCCCAATAAATCATATTGTTAAATATTTTTATTAAAGAATGACTTATACAAGAACAGTAGTCATTTACAGAAATGCACTTAGAAAATTACAGTTATTTGTTACAATTACAATTACAATTACTTATCCTGTTATATGGAAATAAGTATTGACTCAAGACTTATTTTTTCTTTTATATCTAGGTGAAGAAAAACTAAATCAATAATATGAAAATAAAATAATTTGAACAGGAGTGTGAGTTTCCCTTCTGATTAAAATTAAATTATAAAATCTGTGGACATAATCATAATGAAAACGTCTATATTCTGATTATATTAACAGTATATATATATATGCTCGCTTTCTTCTTTGAGTCTTTGTGTCCTAGCTGTTAATTGTAGACGGTATGGCTTGGATAAAGAAAATTGTTGTTGCTTAGCTGTTCAGTCGTGTCCGACTCTATGTGACCTTATGGACCGCACCATGCCAGGTACATCTGTCAGTCACCGCCTCTCTGAGCTCAATTAAGTTCATGTTCATCGCTTCAATTATCTCATCTATCCATCTCAGCCTCGGTCGTCCCCTTCTTCTTGTGCCAATCTTTCCAAGCATTAGAGTCTATTCTAGGGAATGCTGTCTTCTCATGATATGGCCAAAATATTTGAGCTTCAGCCTTATGATCATAGCTTCCAGAGAACGGCTTGTCTTGATTTCCTGAAGTATTGATTTATTGGATCTTCTTGCATTCCTAGGGATTCTAAGCAGTTTCGCCAACACCACAATTCAAAGGCATCCATTCTATGGCGCTCAGCCTTCTTTATGGTCCAGCTCTCACATCCGTATGTTACTACTGGGAATACTATTGTTCTAACTATGCAGACCTTTGTTGATAGTGTAATGTCTTTATACTAGCTTGTCCATACTGGCCATAGCTTTCCTCCCTAGAAGCAAACGTCTCCTAATTTCATGGCTACAGTCACCATCTGAAGAGTTCTTGGGTCCCAGGAAAATAAAATCTGTCACTGACTCCACTTCTTTCCCATCTACTGATTTACTGATATTGCTGTTAGCCATGATCGTTGTCTTTTTAACATTGAGCAGCAGGCCATCGGCGTATCTGAGATTGTTGATGTTACTTTCAGCAATACTGATTCCGGCTTTGGACTCATCCAGCCCTGCTTTACGCATGCGTACTCTGAAAATATGTTGAAAAAATAAGGTAACCATATACAACCTTGTCGCACACCTTTTGCTATCTTGAACCATTCTGTTGTCCCATGTTCTGTTCCGACAGTGGCTTCTTGGTTCAGATACAAATTTTTCATGAGGTGGATGAGATGATCTGGTACTCTCATCTTCTCCTTAAGAACTTGCCACATTTTGTTGTGATCCACACAGTCAAATGCTTTAGAATAGTCTATGAAGCAGAGGTAAATGTTGCTTTCTCTATTATCCATCGGACATTGGCAATTTGATCTCTTGTGCCTCTTCCTCTGCAGCACCTGGCTTGCACATCTGGTTGTTCCCATTCCATATATTGTTGGAGCCTTACTTGTAGGATCTTAAGCATTACCTTGCTGGCATGTGAAATTAGTGCAATTGTTCGATAATTGGAGCACTCTTTGGCACTGCCTTTTTTTGGGATTGGGATGAAGACTGATCTTTTCCAGTCTATTGGCCACTGTTGAGTTTTCCAAATGGGTTGGCATGAGGCAAGCAGCTCTTTAACAGCATCTTCCTGTAAAGTTTTGAATAGTTCTATTGGGATTCCATCAACTCCTGCAGCCTTGTCATTCACAAGGCATCCTAGGGCCCATCTCACTTCACTCTCCAAGATGTCTGGCTCCAGCTCATTGGACAAACTATTGAGGTCATCACTGCTGTAAAGATCCTTCCTATGTAGAGCTTCAGTGTAGTCCTGCCACCACTTTTTTTATTTGATCTGTTTCTGTTAAGTCCCTACCATTTTGGTCTTTTATCACACCCACTTTGGCATGACAGGTTCCTTTGAGATCCCCAATTTTATTGACGAGATCTCTAGACTTTCCTATTCTGTTATCTTCTTCTATCTCTTTACATCACTCACTGTAGAAAGTCTCCTTGTCTTTTCGTGCTATCCTCTGGAATTCTGCTTTCAGTTGGAGAAATCTTTTCCTATCACCACCACCTTTCACGTTCCTTCTTTCCTGGGTTACTTTCAAAGCATCATCAGATACCCAGATTGCATTCTTAGTTTTCTTTATTTGGGGGATATGCTTTGTTGTTGTTGTTTCCTGGATAATGTTTCAAACTTCGGTCCAGAGTTCTCTAGGCACTCTATTTTCCATGTCTAGTTCCTTAAATCTATTCTTTACTTCAACTGCACATTCCCAAGGGATATTGTTTATTTTGTATCTGCTTGGTCTGATGATTTTCCCTCTTTTCTTCAGTTTAATTCTGAAGTTTGCAAGAAGAAGCTAGTGGTCTGAGCCGCAGTCAGCTCCAGGTCTTGTTTTTGTTGACTATATAGAGCTTCTCCATCTTTGGCTACCAAGTATATAGTCAATCTGATTTCTATATTGTGATGGTGATGTCCATATATAGAGTCGCCTTGGAGGCTGTTGGAAGAGGGTGTTTGCAATGACCAGAGAATTATCTTGACAGAATTCTACTAATCTCTGACTTGCTTCATTCTGTACTCCAAGGCCAAACTTGCCAGTTGTTCCAGGTGTCTTTTGGTTTCCTGCTTTAGCATTCCAATCTCCTAGGATGACAATAACATATTTTCTTGGTGTTATAACTATGACATGTTGAGGATCTTCATAGAACTGGACAACTTCAGCCTCTTCAGCAGCCATGGTTGGAGCATAGACTTGGATCACTGTGATGTTAAATGACTTGACTTAAATTTTAATTGAAATCATTCTGTCATTTATTGGGTTGTAACAGAGCACTGCTTTGGACACCCTTTGATTGACTATAAGGGCTAATTCATTTCTTCTGCGGGATTCTTGACCACAGTAGAAGATTTGGTGGTTGTCTGATGTGAAATGACCCATTCCAGCCCATTTAAGTTCACCAATTTCCATGATATCAATGTTTAGCCTTGTCATCTCATGTTTGACCACGTCCAGTTTACCTTGGTTCATAGTTCTAACATTCCAGTTTCCTGTTCTGAATTGTTCTTTGCAGCATTGGACTTGCCTTTCCCCTCCAGACACATCCACAGCTGGGTGTCCTTTCAGCTTTGGCCCAACCACTTCATTAGATCTGGTGCTACTCGTACTCGCCCTCTGCTCTTCCTCAGTAATGTGGTAGGCACCTTCTGACACGAGGGTCTCCTCTTCCAGTACCATATCGTTATGTCTCTGGTTGTGCTTGTCCATAGAGTTTTCTTAGCAAAGTTACTGGACTGAGTTGCCAGTTCCTTCTCCAGTGAACAGCAATTTGTCTGACCACTCTGCTATGACCTGGCCATCTTGGGTGACCTTTCATGGTATAGCTTACAGCTTCATTGAGGTACACAAGCAATCCAGAAGGAGGAATGATAATTGGATTGCGCTAATTATTAAGTGACAAGACGGTACAGTGCGTCAAGTCAACTGTTTACAGCAAACATGACCCTAACATATAACACCCTCAACAACAGTGCACCCCCTTATATCTCTGCTCTTGTTTCAAAATACTCTCCCAACCGCCCCCTTCGTTCTGCTAATGACCTTCTTCTTTCCTCCTCCCTTATCACCTCCTCTCACTCCCGTCTATATATGTGTGTGTATATATATATATATATATATATATATATCACTCTCGTCTATATATGTGTGTGTATATATATATATATATATATATATATATATACAGTGGATATAAAAAGTCTACACACCCCTGTTAAAATGTCAGGTTTCTGTGCTGTAAAAAAATTAGACAAAGATAAATAATTTCAGAACTTTTTCCACCTTTAATGTGACCTATAAACTGTACAACTCAATTGAAAAACAAACTGAAATCTTTTAGGTGGAGGGAAGAAAAATAAAAAATAAAAATAATGTGGTTGCATAAGTCTGCACACCCTCTTATAACTGGGGATGTAGCTGTGTTCAGAATTAGGCAATCATATTCTAAATTGTGTTAAATAGGAGTCAGCATACACCTGCCATCATTTAAAGTGCCTCTGATTAACCCCAAATAAAGTTCAGCTGATTTTAAAGGTGGAAAGAGTTCTGAAATTATTTATCTTTGTCTCATTCTTTTACAGCACAGAAACCTGACATTTTAACAGGGGTGTGTAGACTTTTTTATATCCACTGTATATATATTTGTGGAAAGGTGGAAAGAGTTCTGAAATTATTTATCTTTGTCTCATTCTTTTACAGCACAGAAACCTGACATTTTAACAGGGGTGTGTAGACTTTTTATATCCACTGTATATATATATTTGTGTATAAACTCTATCCCCCCCCCCCCCCACACACACACACACAGATTTTTTTTGGTTCCTACGCCCATGTATACATTAGTACTAATGGTGGTATTATTGAGTTAATTGCACACATTATATTTGACACCTCCAACAAGGCTAGTTATTTCCTTACAAAAGAGAAGGAGTCTACAAAATATAGAGTGAGTGATAAACCCATTAAAAAGGAAAATGGTCAATTAAGAGATATGTTCTATTAAATCAATTGTAATGCTCATAAACAATAAAGGCTCATAATAAATTAGAAATATTTTATTTATATCAATCCCAGGTGTATCATACAGTTAAAGGACCTCTGTATGAATGTTTTGTTGAAAAGGCATGCTGGCCATGAAGGGAGTGCACTAAAGGATGAGAATTTAGCATATTATTAAAAATAAATAAACTAAGATATCTTTAAAATGTTTTATTTTATTCCCTGTGACTCAATTTGCAGCTTTGATAAGGCAGTAATGTTATCCTTTGCTGCTGTGTCACCCTAAAAGTCTTCTATAAAAATGATGTGTGTGCGAGGGGGTTATTGCCGACTGTTCCTCCAGTGAGCCCATTCACACCCTTATATTTTACATAGAAACCTCCTAGAGTATTTTTAATAAAATGCTTAATTCTTATTCTTTGGCAGAATGTTTTAAAGGCATAGTTCCCATATTTACAAACAACTATCTTACAGTGGTCCTTTAAATGCTCTCAAAGCCCTTTTAACAGGATTTTACTTATTTATTATCTTTATTTCACAGCTGACACCTGACATATTCCTCCTGCTCCTAGTTTGCCATCTGCTGGTCTGTCGTCAGAGCACACCAGACTGTATTGCTACAGCAGCGGAACTAAAACAGACTAAAAGAAAAAAAATATATATATGGAACTAGGTAAATCGTTATTCATATATTAATAAGTCCATTAGTGAGATCATTGAATGGCACACAAAGGCCCCTACTTAATTCCAAAACTGTAATTACCGTCATACAGCCCGAATGACTGCGGGTTAGAAACTTGCAATACTTAAAGAAGTATTTAATTGAACAAGTCCGCAATTACAGGGCCGAAGGCTAAAACCGTAAACCAGGAAACTGTATGTAGCATTTCAGGGCATGATCATGATCAATTAAGCAAGCCCGTCTTCATGACGTCAGTAAAACATGGAGTTTAAACTTAATCAATTAGGGCCTCATTCTATTGCCGGCCGTAAATCGGCCGTAAGGCTGCGATTCCTTGCGGGGGTTCTGTTAACTCGCGATTCTATTATACGGCCCCGCAAGGATCTCCTCTTACGGCCGGCCGCATATCTTGGAACCGGCCGTAAGCTCTGAAATCTAAAAACGCAAAAATAAATTCAAGCCTGCACTGTACAGCTCTGTAAATGCTAGGGATCATATTGGGGGACATGAGGATTAAAAGTAACCCACTCTCAAGCTTGCACATCAGCCCAAACCCGAGTTCAAATTAACTGTTTATTTTCCGGCTGCGGCGTGGGCGGGTCTGAGGTGCTCCAAGCCCTCTGGACTTTTTACATGGATATTTTACGGATATTAAAAAAAAATTATTTTGCGGATTTGAGTATAGGGTAATTATGTGCTATTTTTGCTAACACCGAATATCACTTTATAGACTCTGCAAAGTGCAGGATGGCTTTATTTGGGCTATTTTATGTGCTTAATTGGTGCTAGCGGGACCTCTTTCCTGCAAGTAAGCTGCGGCTCGCTTTAAGCCTTGCAGAGAGGGTTCCCGGAGCAATTGAATTGCAAATAGGAATTATTTACGGCCGATTTCCTTGCGGCCGTTTTAGATCAAAGGATTTCCTCCAGCCGCAAGAGATAGCAAGGCACCGGCCGCAAGCCTGCCGGAATCCCCGGCTGGAGGGGAATAGAATAGCCGAATAGCTTGCGGCCGGTCCTTGCGGCCCCGCAACGGCTGCGGCCGGTAATAGAATGAGGCCCTTAGTTTTTAGTATGCAATCAGACTCGCAATCCAGCAATGTAGAAATCAATAAAAATGAATGAAGAAACTGTTCTAATCCATGTGGGTGGCCTGATATGTATTAACTCCTTGATTCCCAAAATTTATATAACACGGAAATAAAACGTGAAAAAAAATGTGTTGCATATTTGCGAGCTTGAGACTGTTGTGCAATTAATTCTAATGTCTTTAATTGCTTTCCCAGTATTTTTTGTTTCAATCTTTGTATTGAAGACCATTCAGGAATATAACAAAACAGCAAAACAGAAAAAATAAATATAAATAATATTGACGTTCATTTACATCAAAGTGGTAAATTGTACACACATTAGTATATGATTATAATAATTTGTTGCTAAAAAAATTTGAAACCTGTTAAGACATTATTGTCTCCCTTTTTCCCCCCTTTTTTAAAATAAACTTATTCTAGTATTAACATAAAAATTCAAAATACAAAATAAAAAGGGGGTGGGGGTGGGGGGTAGGAGGGCAAGCTTGCCTTAGGATTCTATTTCTTATTCCAGCCGGCATTTTCAAAGGCCTGGGGGCCCAACGGCGTAGAAACCGAAAAAAATCTATCCATACACACATGTACATCAATATATATTATATATATACTAGCTACTTGCCCGTCAAAAATGGCGGCAATAAAATTGTAATGCTGGCAATGCTGTTTGGCAGCCAATGTGAGCACCTTCGGCGCTCACCGCGAGCCTCTCCCCCTGTCTATTTCCTTCCTTGTGTCTCCATTCCCCCTTCTCTCCCTCCCTTGTGTCTCCTTTCCCACCTCTTCCTCCCCTATGCCTCTCTTTTTCCCCCTCTCCCTCCCCTGTGTCTCTTCCCCCACCTCTCCAGCCCCTGTGTATCCTCCCCCCTGCCTCCCTTGTGTCTCCCCCCTGCCTCCCCTGTGTCTCTTCCCCCCTCCGTCCCCTGTCTCTTCCCCCCTCTTCCACCCCTGTGTCTCTTTACCCCCTCCCTCCCCTGTGTCGGTTCCCCCCTCTTCCTTCCTCCCTCCCCTGTGTCTGTTCCCCCCTCCCTCCCTCACATGTGTCTGATCCCCCCACTCAGAAATATCCTGTAGTATATCAGTCTGGTCCCACTCAAAAGAGTGACCCAGCCTCGAAATACCAGGCATTTCTACCCTGAACAGGAGAAATAGCAAACCCAGACGCGTTTCAGGCTTTATGGGCCTCGTCAGTGAGGTGCAGCTGAACTCCCTAAGGCACAGTGAGCAAGGGGTCCATGTCTGAGGTTGCTCTCAGGGTGGGTTATCATGTCCATAGAACTAACTTATTAAGGTTAATTCATTCTCTGATGAGCACCTCTGACTTAGTTGTTTTGTTTATGCAAAGTACCCTTAGGGTTTAGTCTCCTTAGGTCCGGGAGGAAACTGTCCACCGTGATTTTAGCGAAAAGGTTAAGATCCCGATTCATGAGAGATATTGGGTGAAAATGTTTGGCTTCAAGGGGATCCCTCCCTTCCTTGGGTAATAATAGCTCCTCAACCTCCTCCCCCGCCTCCTCACCCTCCTCCACCGTCTCCTCACCCTCCTCCTCTTCAACCTTCCCCACTGCCTCCTCCTCAACCTCCTCCTCTACCGCCTCCTCCTCCTCAACCTCCTCCTATCCAACACTCCCCGTGGCCACCTCTCTCCTCTTTCTCCTCGTCTCTCCTACACTTCTCCTCCCATCCTATCCCCTCCTCTTCCCTCCTCTCTCCTCCCTCCATATCAATCCCAAAAGTAAAATAAGGATAACTGAAAAAAATATTTGTGTATATATTTGTGATTACATTTTTTTTATATTTTATGTTTAATTGCTAACTGTTGGGGTATAGGGTGATGGTAAGGGGGGGGGGGAGAGGGGAAAGTGTTGACCTGTCTCTAATTGTATCTATGTGTGTTATTTACTCTATGTGTATTTGTATTATGTGTAATCAGTATATATAGTTATCCTAATAATATAAACCCCTTCTGGATCTCTAGGGTCAGCTAAGATGGGCAGGTCATGGCAGAGAGGTCAGACAAATAGCCACTGGAGAAGGAACTGGCAAACCACTCCAGTACCTTTGCTAAGAAAACTTTATGGACCGGCACAACCAGAGACATAAAGATATGGCACAGGAAGATGAGCCCCCCAGGTCAGAAGGTGCATACCACATTACTGAGGAAGAGTAGAGGGCAAGTACAAGTAACACCAGATCTAATGAAGTGGTTGCGAATGTGTCTGAAGGGGAAAGGAAAGTTTGCTGCTGCAAAGACCAATTCAGAATAGGAACCTGGAATGTTACAACTATGAACCAACTAAATGTGGTCAAGAATGAAATGACAAGGTTAAACATTGATATCCTGGAAATTGGTGAATTTAAATGGACTGGGATGGGACATTTCACATCAGACAACCACCAGATCTTCTACTGTGGTCAAGAATCCCGCAGAAGAAATGAAGTAGCCATCCTAGTCAATCAAAGAGTGGCCAAAGCAGTGCTCGGTAACAACCCAATAAATGACAGAATGATTTCAATTTGAATTTAAGGCAAGCCATTTAATATCACAGTGATTCAAGTCTATGCTCCAACCAAGGATGCTGAGGAGGCTGAAGTTGTCCAGTTCTACAAAGACATTCAACACGTCATAGATATAACAACCAAGAAAAGATTTTACTTTCATCATAGGAGATTGGAATGCTAAAGTAGGGAACCAAAAGACACCTGCAATAACTGGACAATTTGGCCTTGGAGTACAAAATGAAGCAGATCAGAGATTAGAAGAATTTTGTCAAGATAATTCTCTGGTCATAGCAAACACCCTCTTCCAACAGCCTCCGAGACGACTCGACACATGGACATCACCAGATGGACAACATAGAAATCAGATTGACTATATACTTTGCAGCCAAAGATGGAGGAGCTCTATACAGTCAGCAAAAAAACGACCTGGAGCTGACTGCGGCTCAGATCATGAGCTTCTTATTGCAAATTTGAAAATTAAACTGAATAAAAGAGGAAAGACCTTCAGACCAAGTAGATACAAAATAAATAATATCCCTTGTGAATATGCAGTGGAAGTAAAGAATAGATTTAAGGAACTAAACATGGAAGATAGAATACCTGAAGAACTTTGGACAGAAGTTTGCAACATTATCCCGGAAACAGCAACAAAGAATATGCCTGAAAGAAAAGTAAGACATCAAACTGGCTGTATGAGGCTTTGAAAGTAGCCCGGGAAAGAAGGAAAGCGAAAGGTAGTGGAGATACGAAGAGATTTGTCAAACTAAATGCAGAATTCCAGAGGATAGCAAGAAGAGACAAGGAGACAGTCTACAATGAGCGATGTAAAGAGATTGAAGAAGATAACCGAATGAGTAAATCAAGAGATCTCTTCAAGAAAATTGGGAACCTAAAAGGCACCTTTCATGCCAAAGTCGGCGTAATAAAAGACAAAAATGGTAGGGACTTAACAGAAGAAGATCAGGTAAAGAAGAGGTGGCAGGAATACACTGATGATCTATACAGGAAGGATCCTAACAGCAGTGATGACCTCAATAATTTCTCCAATGAGCTGGAGCCAGACATCTTGGAGAGTGAAGGGAGATGGGCCCTAGAATGTCTTGCTGATAATAAGGCTTCAGGAGGTGATGTAATCACAATTGAACTTTTCAAAATTTTACAGGATGATGCTGTGAAAGTGTTACTTGCCTTATGCCAGCACATTTGGAAAACTCAACAATGGCCATCATCTCATCCTCTTCCTAAAGAATCTGTATGTCAATTAAGAAGCCATGGTCAGAACCGAACATGGGACAACAGAATGGTTCAAGATCGGAAAAGGAGTGCGACAATGTTAAAAAGACGAAGATCATGGCACTCTCCTATTCTGGCAAATAGACGGGGAAGAAGTGGAGGCAGTGACAGATTTTATTTTCCTTAGATCCAAGATCTCTGCAGATGTAGTCATGAAATTAAAAGAAGTTTGCTTCTGGTAGGAAAGCTATAGCAAGCTTGGACAAGCTAGTAAAAAGTAAAGATTTTAAACTATCAACAAATGTCCACATAGTTTGAACTATGGTATTCCCAGTAGTAACATATGAATGTGAGAGCTAGACCATAAAGAAGTCTGAGCGCCTTTGAATTGTGGTGTTGGAAAAGACTGCTTAGAGTCCCTTGGACTACAAGAAGATCCAATAAATCAATATGTCAGGAAATCAAGACAATCTGTTCACTAGAATGTATGATCATGAGGCTGAAGCGCAAATATTTTGTCCATATCATGAGACGACAGGATTCCCTATATAAGACTCTGATGCTGGGAAAGATTGAAGACACAAGGAAAAGCGGACGACACAGGCGGAGATGGATAGATGAGGTCACTGAAGCAATGAACATGAACTTGATGGAGCTCAGAGGGGCAGTGATTGCGAGATGTACCTGGCATGCTGTGGTCCATAGAGTCACAGAGAGTCGTACACGACTGAACGACTAAACAACAACAACAATAATATAAATGAATAGAACTGTAAGAACCTGCTCTCCAATATCACCTACTCTCTCTCGATATCCAACCTCCAACTCCGGGACCTGCGTGCTACTTCGGAAGAATCTACAACACAGTCAACGCATGGGCGTGTGTAATGCAGCTTTATTGTCTCCCCCTGTCAATCATTTTCCGGTATCCTGCTTTTCATTGGCTCTGAGGCCTGTGTCGCACTCTTTAATTACGGGATTGAGTTATAACAGCGGACGGCATCTATTCCAGCCCACTGACTTGGGCACGGGAAGGGTTTACAGGCTTGCGGCTCCGGCTCTTTGGTTGCGGCCTTGTTGAATTTAATTGCTCTATAACTGCAGCAGATTTCAAGCCCGCAGACATATGGGCTAGACGATGGCTTGGAATTTAATGTGGCTGCAGATGAGTAAAGATAAAGGTACTTGGAAGTTTTCTGGATTTCACTAGGAATATAATATATCTATGTATCTATTTACTTTTATGTACTTTATTTTATTAAGTAGAACTTAAAATATCAATGATTTTTCTGCATAAACCCATACAATTTTTACCTGTGCATGTCCGCCCTCTGTAGCTCATGCAGCTCATGAATACACATACTATGAAGTGCAGCCAATCAGTAACCCCTCTCAAGGAGCATGTTGCCGCTAATTGGTTACTCTGAGCCAGTGCAATGTACTGAGAAGTTCAGTCTTGGGCTGAAGACAGGAGCAAACAGTTATTTGCCATTTGTAAGATTTTAGGCAAAAGAAACAAAGCTTTTAGGCACATTTTAATAAAGTAGAGTACACAAAAGTAAAGAGATACATAATTATATTATACTAGCGACTTGCCAGTCAAAAAATGACGGCAAGATCAAGTTTTTCCCCAAACATTTCTCTCTCCCATGTCTCTTTCCCTCCCCCTCCTGTCTCTCTTTGCCCTCTCTCTTCCTCCCCTGTCTTTCTTTGCCCCCTCTCTCCCTCCCTTGTCTCTCTTTTCCCCCTCTCTCCCTCCCCTGTCTCTCTTTGCCCCCTCTCTCCCTCCCTTGTCTCTCTTTTCCCCCTCTCTCCCTCCCCTGTCTCTCTTTGCCCCCTCTCCCTCCCCGTCTCTCTTTGCCTCCTCTCCCTCCCCGTCTCTCTTTGCCTCCTCCCCCTCCCCGTCTCTCTTTGCCCCCTCTCTCCCTCCCCTGTCACTCTTTGCCCCCTCTATCCCTCCCCTGTCACTTTTTTCCCCCTCTATCCCTCCCCTGTCACTCTTTGCCCCCTCTATCCCTTCCCTGTCACTGTTTGCCCCCTCTATCCCTCCCCTGTCTCTCTTTGCCCCCTTTATCCCTCCCCTGTCTCTCTTTGCCCCCTCTATCACTCCCCTGTCTCATTCCCTCCTCTCTCCCTCCCCTGTCTCTCATTCCCCTCATCTCCCTCCCCTGTGTCTCTTCCCCCTCTACCTCCCCTGTGTCTCTCCCCCCTCTGTCTCTCTTTGCCCCCTTCTTCCTCCACCGGTGAATCTATGCCCCCCCCCCCTGTGTCTCTATGCCCCCTTCCCCACCCCCCGTGTCTCACCCCCCTCTCCTGGCTCCCTTCCCCCATCCTGTCCCTTCCCCCATCCTGTCTCCCTCCTGCTGTGTGCCGCTGGGGAGCGTCAGTGCGACAGGGGGAGCCGTGCAGGCTCCCGGGGTGCTGTGTGCCGCTGGGGAGCATCAGTGCGGCAGGGGGAGCCGTGCAGGCTCCCGGGGCGCTGGGGGCCGCTGGGGAGCATCAGTGCGGCAGGGGGAGCCGTGCAGGCTCCCGGGGTGCGGTGAGCCGCGGCCCTCGCTAATGCCAGCAAATGCCAGGAGCCAGGTTGTCATGCCACAAAATGCTTACAGGCACCTAGATCGTATCCACTGTACGTCTCTGCAATTCAGTGTTACCTGGAAGCAGACAGGCGTGAGTGACTGAGCCAGTGCAGTGTTGGGGTATATTTCCCGGGTTCAGCACCACACCCTCCAGCCAAACTTACCGGTGTGTAAGTGAGGAGTGAAAGCTGCTGCTGCTGGAACAGTCCTCACTGACAAATATACTTAGCAGAGCATCCTATGTGCAGCTGATCTAGGCCTCTTTTGATAGTGACTTTCAAGTAACTAGAAACAACATTTATCCGGTATCTACCAATCCCCTTGGGTGCCAGATAATAGGGATTCTACTGTATTATTAATATTATTAATTACAGTAGGATACAATATTCACACTGAAATAATTTGCAACCAGCCAAAATAACTATTCTTATTTTGTTAATGAACCATACACATTTTTTCTCCCTGCTGTTATACTTTATTGCTGTATTTGGGTTATTATTTTTTTACCATATAGCAAATCATATAGAATATTTTGGCAAAACTGACAAGTTTGATTAAATGTAATAGCTCAGGTTAAGCAAAATTTTGGTTTTAATTAGTATATATCGATATCTAAACAAGGGGGGGGGAGTATTTTCTACTGTCAACATTAATCATACTCTATTTGAATAAAGCTTAAAGCAATATTCAAAGGAGAAGCCAGGTGGCGCCATTGATGTACAAGCCAGAAGCATACAGTCATCAGATACACAAATTAAAGTGTGTAAGTAAACCATTTTAATATAAAAGGAAATATTCATTAAAAAGAAAATGATTTAAAGTAATTTTACTGATCAATATATAAGAAGGCATATTTCTTTGATTTTAAAGCACTTAAAGGGACATTGAAAGCATTTTTTTTATTTGATAATGTACCACTCTATGTTTATTTTTTCAAATTATGCTCTCGAAGCAGAAACATCTGATTCGTATATTTACATTGTTTTTATTTATTTGTTTAAATACAATTAAACCTTATAGATGTGTCCTATGAATGCTGTGTCACAGCTTTCATGGGAAAGAAATACTGCTCCAGCGCCCTCTACAATTCTGGTAATGCATGACTAAATTTAATTTAGCTTTTTTTTGTGTCCCTTATTCAATTAATCTGGGGGGACATGCATTTAATTTATTTGGTGCTTATAGTGGTAGTTTCACTAAACACAATTTTCTCTTAACTGAAAAGATTCAAAGATTCACTTATAGAAGTTCTTCTCACAAAGCTCAGTGACAATTTGCATGCGCATTGCAGGCCGCAAAACAAGATATAGTGGGCACAGAGAGGGCACAGAGAGAGAGGTCACAGAGAGAGACAGAAGGTACAGAGAGAGGGCACAGAGTGAGAGCACAGAGAGAGGGCACAGAAAGAGCGGGCACCGAGAGAGGGCACAGAGAGAGACAGAGGTCACAGAGAAAGGGCACAGAGAGAAAGGGGTGCACTGAGAGAAAGGGCACATAGAGAGAGAGAGCACAAAAAGAGACAGCACAGAGAGAGACAGTACAGAGAGGGACAGCACAGACAATTGAAGATAACATATGATACCGTCATTTATAAAAGGCAAATTACTAGTGGTATTATATATTGTGTAGTAGGATGGTTCTAATCACATATTATAATTGTCCAACTATGATTCGTCGTCACGCTGTGTTGCGTAGTGAGGTACGACTTAGCGATGAGCGCCGCAGGCGCTCATTGCCCGAGTCGCCTCGGGCAGCGAGGCGAGCCGTTAAACCGTACCACTTTGCCGATCGTACGACTTTGCGATGAGCACCACAGGCGCTCATTGCCGCCGTTTAACCCGTAGCACTTTGGCAATGAGCGCCGCAGGCGCTAATTGTAGGCGAGGCGAGCTGTTAAAACTGTAGCACTTTGGCAATGAGCGCCGCAAAACCGTAGCACAAACATGAGATGAAAAAAATTATGAGATAAGCGGCGGAACCAAAATAATTAACAAAACACTAAATACACACAAACAAATAAAAAAAAGGTCACTTACAGCATGGGGAACCAGACAGGACGTCTGGGAGTGAGTTGGAACTCCAATTTACATCGATTTAGACGAGTTACAAAGATCGAAAATCGGCTAAGCGAGAAAAAAATGGCTGCCGAAAAAAATGAAAACGAGGCTATACTATTACGAACTGCGAAAAACACAGCCACAGACGTATGTGCTCGAAAAACAACGAGACAAAGGATGCGCATTAACCGCACAATGAGTAAAAAAAGACAGTAGCGAGTACATTTTACGAAACGCAATTACAGATTTACGCATTAACACAGATTTACCGCCTTTGTCTCGCGCAACATCGGATTTCACGCCTAAAACAACGCATTTGATGAAATATAAGTTGAAAGTTAAAAAAAAAAAAAGTAAAAAAAAAAAATGTGTATTTATTTTAAGAAAAAAAAAAAGGGACAAATGTAGCTGACTCATTTTGTGTTGCAAACAAATTTCACAACATTTAATTCTTATTGACCGTCATTTTACCGTTTTACCATATTTACCGTTAAACCGTAGTACTTTAGCGGGCTTAGCGATGAGCGCCGCAGGCGACCATCGCCCGGCGAGCCTCGCGCAGCGAGGAGAGCCGTTAAACTGTAGTACTTTGGCAATGAGCGCCACAGGCGCTCATTGCAGGCGAGCCTCGCATAGCAAGGTGAGCCGTTAAACCCTGGCACTTTGGCAATGAGCGCTGCAGGCGAGCCTCGCGTAGCGAGGCGAGCCGTTTAACCCTGGCACTTTGGCAATGAGCGCTGCAGGCGAGCCTCACGTAGCGAGGCGAGCCGTTAAACCATAGCAAAAAAATACGGCCGCAACTCGCGAACATGAAAAAAAAGACAAACACAATAAATCCACACAGCACATACATAAAAAGCTTACCGACAGCACGAGGGAGCATCCACGACCTCAAAAAACAAAGTTACACCTTCATTTAGCTCAAAATAAAAGAGTTTAGACACTAAAAAATTCTCAAAGCGACAGAAAAAATGGCGGACGAACAAAACGAAAACGAGGCTACAGCACTATAACCACGGAAAACACGTACGGATAATCCGCTAACACGCATACGACACATTACCCACCATTTTACGATAATGCGGAAGTACACAGCGATGTTAACGGTTTGGGCTCGCGCACGCACACTATTACACTGCACACATTCAGCACGCTTACACAGCAGCTCCACACCACTAATGCTGCTGCAACATCAAAACAGATTCACAGCTCTTCAACACAATGCATAAAAATAGGTAAAGTATATTCATTTATTAATTTGAATTCTATATTTCAGTAGTACACAAAACAACATTAGCTACCTTACAATTCCATATGTATATTAATAACTAAACAACTTTCCAAACATACACATCTCATTGCCGTCATTTTTTGACGGGCAATGCGATAGTACTATTATAACTGTGGTGTCACAGCATAGGATACTGTTGCTACCTGGGAAATAAGTATTTAATCCCACCATTTCACATATTAGAACAGTAAAAATAAACATTCAACCATAAGATAAAATACCTATTATAGGCATCTTTAATTGATTATTATGCTATTAAATGTGCATGTGTTTTGCCACAGACAGCAGTTTTGTCACAATAACCAATAGGAAGCCTCATCAAAGTATTATATGTTATCCATGGCTTCCAAATATTATGTAACTGAGTTTCTTTGCCTATAAGTACTTTAGATATATTTTCCATTTGGGATATCTGCCATATTTGTTTTTGTTTAGATGGAAAATGCTTGGGCACCTGATTGCAGCCAATATACAACCAGTATACTGCTATCAGTGTTCTAGTCGCCATTAACATTTGTACTAGGTGTTTACATCTATCTGATGAAGTATAAGTGTGATTGGTTCCATTTAATGGAAATCCTAACATATCTTTGATCAAGCTTGACACTGCATTGACCTTTGGGTATTCTTACCAAATATGTAACAAGGTGACTAATATATATATCTATATATACAGAGGTGGAGCTACCACCGGTGTAACTGGTGCTAGGCGCCTCTGAGGCCCCTACAGACCTCCTGTGGGTCCCCTGTGGCCCCTGCAGCCCCTCCTGGGGCGGTGAGCAATTTTCTTTTTGCACCGGGCCCCCCTTGCACTAGCTCTGCCACTATATATATATATATATATATATATATAGTAAATAAAAAGTACATCTGTGTTCACATTTGAATGTCTAAAGCAAGTTAAAAAACCTTCCAGCTCAGAGTTCTGAGAAAAAGTTATTACGCTGCATTCTGGGAAGTTGAGCTGGGACACACAAATGTGCCCACAAATGCCTCGCTCTTCATTCCGTAGCCATTATCAAACATGGCTTTCTTTAAGCTTATGCATGCTGTATCACACAGCTTTAATGCAAAGCCAAGGTTGGATTAAATACAGGCTGAGTATCCTATCCATGTACAGCTGTTTCAGGCTTACTGGCTATCATCAGCATGGAGCGGGATCTCAGCCTGTGTTGTGGAAATTATGAATCGGTAGTTCACCACAACAATCATTTATAATATGGTGGGCAAAAGAGCCATTAGAAGCCCTCCACCGTACAGTAGTACAGTAAATAAAAAGTACATCTGTGTTCACATTTGAATGTCTAAAGCAAGTTAAAAAAACCTGCTTCCAGCTCAGAGTTCCGAGAAAAACTGTTATTACACTGCATTCTGGGAAGTTGAGCTGGGACATGCAAATGTGCCCACAAAGGCCTCGCTCTCAATACCGTAGCCATGATCAAACATGGCTTCCTTTAAGCTTATGCATGCTGTATTACACAGCTTTAATGCAAAGCCAAGGTTGGAATAAACACAGGCTGAGTATCCAATCCATGTACAGCTGTTTCAAGCTTATTGGCTATCATCAGCATGGAGCGGGATCTCAGCCTGTGTTGTGGAAATTATGAGTAGGTAGTTCACCACAAAAATCATTTATAATATGGTGGGCAAAATAGTACATCTGTGTTCACATTTGAATGTCTAAAGCAAGTTAAGAAACCAGCTCAGAATTCCAAGAAAAACAGTTACACTGCACTCTGGGAAGCTGAGCTGGGACATGCAAATATATATAGTGTTACCATTAGGTTTTAATAGGGTGATGCCTATTGAAGCTATATATTACAAAAACATTTTTTTCAAAAGGAGGTGTTAAATTAAAATTGGTAGATTTTGGATAATTTTTTTTTTTTAGTACATGCATACTTTTGAGAAGAATAAATTCTCGTGCATATGCAGCATTATTTTCTTCACAGGGCTCTGATAAGCGAAAAATATGCTTTGTTTGTAGTGTGAATATTTCATTTTTAACAGTTTGGTGTCACTTTCAGATAGAGAACATCCCGGAATATGAATAACTTCTTGGCACATCGTCAAGCCTTGAGGCTTTTGTAGCAATCCACATTTTTGGAAAAATGTATTTAGACATTCCCAACATCAGTATTCCTGAATCCTGAGAACTATAGGTGGAAACTATTGTCTCCCTAAATGGCTTATGGATTGATGACTAAAGAAGACTACTGTGGTATGGGAAGATCAAGTCTGCTGGGTTTCTTAGTGGGTCACACTAGTCTTGGATAATTGTGCACTAGGCAATTTTCTCATTATTGGTTAGTCATTCACCACTTTATATTTGTTACTCAATGTGACAGTTGATCTTCACATTTTTACATTGTTTTTTCTTTGTTCATATTTATTAAAGAACAACATGGCTGAACGATTAAATATTCTACAGTTGTGTGCTATCTTCAGACAAACACATCTCGGAAATACCTTGTGTGAGGTCATGTCTTGAGGGTTGTGAAGCAACAGAGCTGTTGTAAAAATAAATTTTTGATTAATCTTCAGTGTAAGTCTTCATTACATTTCAATATAGCTTATCATATTATGTATGACATATTCAGTATTACTAGGTGTGAAATGCTGAAGTTGTAAAATAGTCATTGCAGTATGTAGTACAATACCTTATGAAGATGTGAAAGATAGCAAAGTTATCATAGTGATCTAGATATCTAGATATCATAGATCAAAATACTTAATTGTCTACTGTTATATCCTAACAACATGAGCGACATTTTTTATTTAAGCACTGAAAATACATTTTATAACATCCAAGCCACTGCCCCTTTGTTCAATTTTAGTACTATACAGTAGGTAATGTGCAGATGCAACTATGTTAGCCTAATAGGTAGCTTGACAATAGAAAGATAAAGAAGATTTTAAATTATGTTATATGCACTCACAAATTGTAGGAAAAATAAAAGAGTGGATATTAATAAAACATAACTTTTATTAAGTCTTTTAAAAGGATTATGGAAATCGGCTCAATAAAATAAATCAAAATTGTTAAAAGTGCCTCTGTGAGATTCCATATGTACATTTGTGTCGGTATGGTGTATAATATCACATATATAGTTGTGGATCTGCGGGGTTGTTCGTAACGCTTACGATGTTGGTCATGCTTTGTGAGCCTCGCAAAGCAAGGCAAGCAGGTGTGACTTAGGCTGCAATGAGCGCCAAAGGCGCTCATTGCACGCCTCACGATGAGCGCCACAGGCGCTCATCACCAGCGTTTACGGCCTTTCTCATCCCCCTCTGTCGCTCTCTCATCTCCCTCCCTGTCGCCCTTACAAGCCGAAACCGCGAGGCCCGCAGGACTTAGGCCCTCCCTCTCTGCTTCTCTCTCATCTCCCCCTCTGCCTCTCTCTCTCATCTCTGCCTTCCCCAGCGCCCCAGCTTACCCAGAAACCCTACCAGTAGCTTGCAGTCCGTACCTGGTTCCAAACCCTGCCAATAGCTTGAGGCCCAAACTCACCATCTTCTCCTCCTCCTCTGCGGCTCCCGTCCTTTGGTCGGAACTACTTTTTGGATCAAGCCGCGCATCGCCGGCTCTCTCATCCCCCTCTGCCTCTCTCTCATCTCCCCCTCTGCTGCCGTTACGGGCCGCAACCGCGAGGCCTGTCTCATCCCCCTCCGCCTCTCTCTCATCTCCCCCTCTGCCTCTCTCTCTCATTTCCCCTCTGCCTCTCTCTCATCTCCCCCTTTGTCTCCCCCAACACCCCAGCTTACCTGAAAACCCTGCCAGTAGCTTGCGGCCCATACTCATCGTCTTCTCCTCCTCTGCGGCTCCCCCCCCCTCGGCCGGCACTACTTTCTGGATCAAGCGCACATCGGGCAGGTGAGATGCGCAATGCGTGCCTTGATCCAGAAAGCAGTTCCGGCCGAAGGATGGGAGCCGAAGAGGAGGAGAAGACAGTGAGGGATAGGGTGGAAAACAGCATTGCCAGCCTTAAAATTGTATTCCTGTCATTTTTGACGGGCAATTTCCTAGTACAGTAAATAAAACTGATCAAATATTATTAAATTGAGATGGTATACAATATCATCAATAAAATTTCCCAAAATATGAAATTATAAACTGTTAAATCATAAAATTGCCACATTGAGATGTTATCATTACACTTGTAAAATTAACTAAAGCAACTCAAGTATTCAGAGCTGGAAAAAAAACTGCTAATGTATACATGGATTTAAAAGATACCATGTCCCAAACTAAACATTTCAGTTTCAAGAGATTGGAGACAGCATTTTGTAATTAATTATTCTCATATAAGGAAACAATAAAAACTTTAGCATGTGGAGTAACATGTATACATAACTAAATATAATCACTATTAATTAACTTTAATAGTCCGTGAGAGACAGTGCCATCAGAGCTAGGTTGTAGTGTTCGTGTAAGGCTCAGCCCAGAAATAAATTACAGGATACGGTCAACTAAATGGTTGGATTCATAGCACACAGAAGAAGATGTACTCAGTTCTAATAGGCATGCCTCATTGTTAAGTCCTAAACTACAGGTGCAGTCATCTTAAACAATCATTGATCCCCATCCAAAACAACATAGATCAGCATCCCCTAGAGCAATCAGCAAACAGTGGGTCCTAAATGCATTTTATATTCAGTGATTTAAAAAACTGAAAACAGTATTCACCATTAAAAATAATTTCAAAATTCAAGCTCAGTTCATGCTGGTATCAATCTACTATAAGGTCAATGGTGAAGGTGGTTATGTCTAGGAAGGCTGTAAGAGTTGTTAAAATCCCAGCTAAACTGTTCAAAATCCTACTGATGATGGTGTGAAAGTGTTATGACAACACATTTGGAAAACTCGACAGTGATCAGTGGACTGGGCAGTCTACATATTAATCTAAAAAAAGGCAGTGCCAAAGAATGCTCCAATTATCGAACAATGTAACTAATTTCACATGCCAGCAAAGTAATGCTTAAGATTCTACGAGCTCAGCACCAACAATATGTGGACCTGGAACTACCACATGTTTAAGCCGGGTTCCACAGGGTCAGGTGCCCAAAAGACAAAATTGCCAATGTCCACTGGATAATAGAGAAAGCAAGAGAGTTACAACCTCTTCTTCATAAACTATTCTAAAGCCATTGACTGTGTAGATTACACTTTGTCTCGACTTTAAGGGAGATTCCTGGTGCTTAACACCTCAATATCAGAAGATAATTTATTTTATTTTAGGAAAACTTTATTTTTAGAAATTAAAAATTAAAAAATACGCTGTAAAGGGAAGTAAAAAATAATTATAAACAGCAGTGTTTAAATCCAACACTTAAGCGTGTTGAGTCATATAATGGACAAATAATTATTTCTTTTGTACATTTTTAATTTGCACTACATAGTTTTGACCCGATTGGATATTCTAATGGCTCTATATAACGTTTTTACAAATACTCATATAATGCAGAAATCTGCTAATCATCGGGTTTGTGTAGTTTTTATTAATGAAAAAAAACACTGAGTTATACTTAGTTAAAAAGCAACGATACTAAAAGCAAAACAACAAAGTACTGAGGTATCTACCAGAAAAAACATTATATTAGATCAACAGAGGAAATATAATAAATGTGTATAGCACAAAAAAAGATTTATGATTAAATCCATGAATGGAATAAAAAAATCCCAAAAAGCATCAAAATATTAGGGGTATAATCCTTATAGAAAATATAGGACTTTCTGCTTTTCCAAATATATTTTATTATTTCATTATCGCAGATACTTGCGGTTCACCTGCCCCCTTTGTGATGCAGCATGATGCTAATGAAAAAATGTTCCTCTGCACATTGATCCTCTGGCTCTGGTTAGATACTCATCAGTAATACCCGACGGTCCCGTTTCGCCCATTCACTGGGCTTACTCATGGGCTCAGTGAATGGGCGAAACTAATGAATGAGGCAAGTTCTTAAAGAAATTGGGTACCAGACCAACTCCTCCACCTCCTAAGGAATCTGTATGTGGACCAAGAAGCCACATTCAGAACAGAACAACAGAATTGTTCAAAATTGGAAAAGGAGTGCAACATGGTAATATATTGTCACCTTATTTATTCAAGTTATAAGCGGAATGCATCAGGCCAGACTGGACAAATCCAAAGCTGGAGTCCATTTTGCTGGTAGAAGTATCAATAAACTCAGATATGTGATGATGCTACTCTGATGGCTGAAAGTGAGGAGGAACTTTAAGAGGCCTATTGTGTGGTACAGTGTGAAATGTTTCACTAAATCGAGATATACCCCATCTATATCTCCACCCTGGGCAAACACCTTAGTTTCCTAATCAAAAAACTAGACACAATCTTCCTGCACTAAAGCCCTGCTGTCTATGGTCTTTTAATTCATTTCCAAAATCCAACAATTCTTCCTTTGATAAGTGCTTACAATAGTTTGCTTAATACTGATGTCAAAAGTACTCTACTGTAATTACCAGTATTGGTCCGAATATAAGCCGCACCTTTTTTCCGATTTTTGGGGTTGCGAGTTAAGGGTGCGGCTTATATTCGCGACCGTCAAAAAATCATTGCCGATTTGCAAACTTTGCTTGAAACGCGTGCGATTTCTATTCGCGAATGCAAAATTACTGCCGATTTGCGCGATTGTGAGTTAAGGGTGCCGATTTCCGTGCTTTAGACTGCGGTATTGAATAGTGATTTACGGTTTTAGTGATTCTAACATCCTATAAAACCTGTAACCTGCAAAAAAAAGCCTGTTTCTTGGAATGGCGGATCACTTTGAGAGTCTTTTTCTCTACAATTTTACGGGTGCGGCTTATATTTGAGTACTATCTTTTTTCAATTTTTTCCCCTTGAACTTTACGAGTGCGGCTTATATGCGGGTGCGGTTTATATTCGGACCAATACGGTACTTGAGATTTCCCTACTACCCTTTTTTGCGAACCAGTACTACTTTAGCAGTTCTGTTGCCACCTGGAACCACTGATCAATAACTATTTCAGTTAACAGCTCTTCAGTTCATCTCATTTAAATACATACTGAATGTCTGTAGCATCTAAAATTGCCAGTGTTTTCGGAAAGCCTAATGAAAAACTCCATTAGTTTACAACCACCTGAGAAAGTTAAAGAATATTCTGAACAAAGAAAATGCAGCAATGCTGTAAAAAATAACTGCATATTAAAGTTACAATAGTAAAGGCTATGGGTATCTTTTTTTAAGGAAATTAGCCGGCCTAGAGTTAAGTTATTTTGTATTTTCCCCAGTCAAATATGTCGGTTGTGTGTGCCCCCCAAGACCCAGTTACTAATCTTCTATTCTATATTCGATATTCTATATCCAAATCGTACATACACCAATATACAAAATCACAAGTCTATAAGTGTCTCTGTATGTATGAAGCGTGAAAGTCCCAGGTACACAGACAGACTATTCTCTACATATAGACATTTCTGTGCTTATTTAATGGCGTTGCATCTGCAACTTCAGGCAGCCTGCTGCCTCTATGAAAATATGCTGCCCTAGGCCTTGGCCTTGTGCGCCTAAGCTTAAACACACCCATGATTTCCCTATTCTCTATTTCACAAGAGACATGTGAACAAGTTTTGGAGTTTTTAGAGGAATAACTATAGTTCTGCTTGTTTTGTTTCATTTTCCAGAAACCTGCAATTTGTTTCTTGGAAAATTTCAGCAGCTTAAAATATCACAGGAAGTTCTGTCTTCAGAGCTAGGTTTAAAGAGATAAGAATGTTGGTCACCACATTTTTGTGCAATGGATGGAGTTTCCCAAATGCGAACCTGACAAGTTTTTAAAGTCTTAGCACATATTTTAGTTTCTGTTATGCTTGTTACAAGGAGACTCGATTGTCTAAAATGTTAAAGGGACAGTGTTGTGCCAGGTTTAAAAATAAAATAATAATGTTAACCTAACACAAATATATTTTTTCCTAAATGTGTTCTTTCAATTCTATTACATTTAAAAACCGAGAGGAAGTCTTTAAAAATTTGTTTATAAATGACTACTATAGTTTGGGTGGGGGAATCAAATATTTAAGTATATAACAAGCTAGCAATATCAGCAGCCGTGAGCATAAAATGATTTTAGGAAAAATTCAAACAATTATGAGACTTGCTTGTATCATTGAGCTTCCATCTTGGGCTACTAGTCGGCCTGTACCCTGAGGAGAAGGGTTAATCTACTGAGATGCACTCTTCTATTTTCATTGGTTAATGATATTGGAAATGTTTAGGTATATCTGTATGTGTCTATATACAGTCAGGTCCATAAATATTGGGACATCGACATCATTTTAATCTTTTTGGCTCTATACACCACCACAATGGATTTGAAATGAAACGAACAAGATGTGCTTTTACTGCACACTTTCAGCTTTAATTTGAGGGTATTTACATCCAAATCAGGTGAATGGTGTAGGAACTACAACAGTTTGTATATGTGCCTCCCACTTTTTAAGGGACCAAAAGTAATGGGACAATTGGCTGCTCAGCTGTTTCATGGCCAGGTGTGTGTTATTCCCTCATTATCCCATTTACAAAGAGCAGATAAAAGGTCCAGAGTTCATTTCAAGTGTGCTATTTGCAATTGTTGCTGTTAACTCTCAATATGAGATCCAAAGAGCTGTCACTATCAGTGAAGCAAGCCATCATTAGGCTAAAAAAACAAAACAAACCCATCAGAGAGATAGCAAAAACATTAAGTGTGGCCAAATCAACTGTTTGGAACATCCTTAAAAAGAAAGAACGCACCTGTGAGCTCAGCAACACCAAAAGACCCGGAAAACCACGGAAAACCACTGTGGTGGATGACCAAAGAATTATTTCCCTGGTGAAGAAAACACCCTTCACAACAGTTGCCCAGATCAAGAACACTCTCCAGGAGGTAGGTGTATGTGTGTCAAAGTCAACAATCAAGAGAAGACTTCACCAGAGTGAATACAGAGGGTTCACCACAAGATGTAAACCATTGGTGAGCCTCAAAAACCTGACGGCCAGATTAGAGTTTGCCAAAAAACATAGAAAAAAGCCTTCACAGTTCTGGAACAACATCCTATGGACAGATGAGACTAAGATCAACTTGTACCAGAGTGATGGGAAGAGAAGAGTATGAAGAAGGAAAGGAACTGCTCATGATCCAAAGCACACCACCTCATCAGTGAAGCATGGTGGTGGTAGTGTCATGGCGTGGGCATGTAGGGCTGCCAATGGAACTTTTTCTCTTGTATTTATTGATGATGTGACTGCTGACAAAAGCCGCAGGAGGATTTCTGAAGTGTTTCGGGCAATATTATCTGCTCATATTCAGCCAAATGCTTCAGAACTCATTGGACGGTGCTTCACAGTGAAGATGGACAATGACCCGAAGCATACTGCAAAAGCAACCAAAGAGTTTTTTTAAGGGAAAGAAGTGGAATGTTATGCAATGGCCAAGTCAATCACCTGACCTGAATCCGATTGAGCATGCATTTCACTTGCTGAAGACAAAACTGAAGGGAAAATGCCCCAAGAACAAGCAGGAACTGAAGACAGTTGCAATAGAGGTCTGGCAGAGCATCACCAGGGATGAAACCTAGCGTTTGGTGATGTCTATGCATTCCAGACTTCAGGCTGTAATTGGCTGTAAAGGATTTGCAACCAAGTTTTAAAAAGTGAAAGTTTGATTTATGTTAATCTGTCCCATTACTTTTGATCCCTTAAAAAGTGGGAGGAACATATACAAACTGTTGTAATTCCTACACCGTTCACCTGATTTGGATGTAAATACCCTCAAATTAAAGCTGAAAGTCTGCAGTTAAAGCACATCTTGTTTGTTTCATTTAAAATCCATTGTGGAGGTGTATAGAGCCAAAAATATTAGAATTGTGTCGATGTCCCAAGATTTATGGACCTGACTGTATATATATATATGTATACACATATATAAAAACACAAGCACACATATTTTATATATAGATATATATTTATTTATACATGATGTATATGCATTTTTATTTCCTTCACCTTATTTTTTACTTTTCACTGGGGGGGGGGGGGGTGGCTGCCCTGCACCCCTAGCCGCCCCCCCCACTCTCAAGCCCCCTATATTCTCTACTCCCCCTCATGTTTGCTCTTTACCAGCAATTTCATGGGAATTCATTGTTGGTTCAAATCCTGCCCAGTTTATATGAACAGGAGACAGAAAAAAATAGCAAAACTAAACTTAATAATTCATTACCAGATTTGCCAGTAGGACTTAGTCCGCTGAAGGCGCTCAGCAAAAGCCTTGCAATGAGCGCCGCAGGGCTTATGAGGACCGTAGTACTTAGGACCGTAGCATGTAGATGGCCTGTGGACCTCACAAAATTTCAACTTTAACTTGAGGCATATTTGACGTTTTTTCACAATCGAAAATCACATAAAGGAGAAAAAAATGGCGGACGAAAAAACATAACAGGATGAAAACGAGGCCGAAGGCAGAGAAAAACAGCCCGAAGCCGGTAACACTTAACCCAAGCCAGTAACATTTAACCCAAGGCAGTAACACTTCAAACAAGGAAGTAACACTTAACTCAAGGCAGTTATACTAATCGCGAGGCACCTAAACTACACAGGGGGTAGAGGCTAAGGTGCTCCAGCGCGAGGCCTATAAAGTACACAGGGTGAGAGGCTTGCAATGAGTTGAAGTACACGGGGGGGGGGGGAGTTGCAGTGAGTGCCAAAGGCGCTCAGCGCGGGGCTCGCAATGAGCTCCGAAGGTGCTGAGAGGGGCAAAAGCTTCACATTGTGTGGCAAACAGCATTGCCAGGATTAACATTTTATTCCTGTCATTTTTGACAGGAAATTCCCTAGTATATATACAGTAGATAGATAGATAGATAGAGAGATTTATATATGTAATACACACACACACATATATATATATATAATTTTTTTTGGGGGTGGGGGGCAGATAGGTGGGTGGGGCCCGCAGGGTCATTGGAATTGTAAACAAAGAAAATAGCAGTAGATCCGCCCCTACTGCCTGTCTTGGGAGCAGAGTTGAATTGCACCACTCAGAGCAAAAAAATGTTGTCTCTATACTGTCATGAATCAGCCAGTGGCCATATTGGATTTGGTGTGAACTATGCTGGGGCCATTTTGTGACTGGCAGCGGTGGCCATTTTGGGCTGGGTGGTCTTCCACATGCTGTTGCTATGGGGAGGAACAAAAGGTTTGGGGCCCACTTGTTATGCATATATTGTTGTGTTGTGGTCTAGGGGATAAAGTATTATAAGTTTACCCCTTAGCATATCCCCATCCCTTCCATGTTTAGGCTCATTGTAATGGGTGTCATGTGAGGGAGCTGGTGGGATGTGTTGGTTCTATGTGTGTGAAACATTGTGTGTTGTATTTGTAAATATGAATGTATGGTATTATATTAGTATGTCATTATATTGTAGAGGGGAAGCCATTGAATACAGCCACGCCTCCTTTGTTCCCAAAGGCCTGTTAATCCCATTAGCTAAGTATCCAGCATAGAACTAACAATGGGAAGCTCACAGCTGGAGAGCAGACAGGCAGGCACCCAGAAACAATGGGATGGCCTGAAGGCTTCTCAGCCTTCGTAGAATGGGCACAGGAGAGTAAAAGACATGCTTTGCCCTGGAGAGTCAAAACCCAAATTAATTAGTTGGTCTCGCCTAGTGGGCGGACCTGGGAGGGGACTATTGGTTCACACACAGTTCCCCTTCATGATTGGCCAGACGTCATTTGGGGCTGGCTAATGGTAGCCACTTCCCCATTCTTGTGTGATGTGGTTAAATATGCTGTTCTAAAATAAAACATGGTTCATAATTTTCATCAAGACTTTGTGTGCAGGTGTATTATTGACCCAGGGGCATATGCTGGCAGTGGAGATCGTTTCTGACTCCCTACCAAGGTTTTCCAAGGCACACTACCTTAAGCTGGGACTTATGCTCTTGCATCCGCAAAGAAGGTCCATTGGTCTGAGTCACCCAAATCTTAGGTCTAAAACCTACAGGAGATAAGAGGACTAGGATCCTCTATACTCCATCATCATTGTAGGTTGTGACAATTGGCTGGCAGTGGTGAGAGACTCTACAGAAAGACCAAGAATGGAACAGACGGATATCACCAAAGAAGCAACAAGACGGTTTAAAGCAGCCAGGCACTTATACCCCAGTAAGATGACCGCACAAGAGGTGTCCAACTTACTAGACCAGCATTGCCAGAGGATCTGGCAGGAGCGCAATGGAGCGAGAACTCCAGCTCAGCAAAGACTTGGCTACAGAGAGACACTGCGTCTAGAGAAATGGATGGCGATTCTGAATCTGTGGCAGGACGATGAGCTAATGGGCTGGCTGGAAGTACTAGTAAGAAAAGAGGTTGCCTTGGAGAACCAATATCACGTTTTTCACGCCAGAATAGTTGGTGGCCCTGGAGAGGAGTTTGATTTCCGCTTGGAGATAGATTCTGGCCTCCAAGACATTGTGTAAGGTAATCCTGAAGGGAGCATAGGAACCTTTAAAAGGCACAACAACTTGTTTGTGGAACGCTGTCGTGGTCTGGGACTGGAACCATGGTCCATGGAGGCTAATTTAATGGTACACCTGATTGAGCAGGAACTGCAGCTGGAGGAGGAGTATTTTGAGTTGTGGGACGAGATCTATGGGGAGACATTTTGCCCATCAAGAGGGGAACAATCCAGTCAAGAGGACTGGTCGCCAGATCGTTACAACACAGATGGTATGTACCGAAGTGATTGTGTGCAAGGGGTCTGGGGAGAACATAGTGATGGAGAATGCGTTCCGTTAAAAAATGCAGAGACTGTGTCAGAGCCTAGAAGGGATGGTAAAGTCAGCTTGGGACCAAATCACCAGCTCCAAGAGCCAGAGACCCAGGGGAATGTTCCCTGGGTGGGGTCAGATAACCCATGTTTGTCCCCTGATACCCCAAGAGACTTAATCCCAGAGGAAATGCTAGCAGAGCACAGTTTCTCCAAACAGGTCTCACCTGAGGACTACCTTCCAGCACAAATCCTGGCAGAAACCCCAGTAACTGTTTAACAGGTAGGGCCAGATGAACTAAGTCTGCCCTCAGAAGTTCTAGGCAATGTGTATGGGCCAGAACTGCTAATGGAGCCAGTGGCTCAGGATAGCCACCCAAGAGACTGTGGGGAGGGCTATGTAATGCACTCTGGGGAAAAGGCCGTAGAGGTCAGGTTGGGTGGGAAGGATAAGATTCCCCAGCCTACAACAGATAACCAAAATCTGTACTCTGACACCTCAGGAGAGTTGCTACAAAAGGTGCTAGGGAAGCACAGAGCCCAGGTGGGCTATGTAATGGACTGTGGGGAGGGAAAGGAACTGGTTCTTAGCTACAGGGAACCAGGCCTCACACAGCAAGAGTGCCAGGGGCACCAAGAGAGTGCCAGGGGCACCAAGAGCCCGACAGGGGCAGCAAGCTTGCCAGCCTTGGCAAAGGAGCCGTGGGTGCAGTGTGGCACCATAGTAGAGGGTGAACCAAGTGGGGAGATACCCTGGATAACCAATGTCCAGAGGCCCACTGGAACAGACACCGCTCCAAAGGCCCAGTTAAACCTGGAGGACTGGGATAAGGGTACCAAGCAAAAGGCCATAGAAGAAGAGGGTCAGCTGAGGGCCCCAAAGCACAGCCTGGGTGGGAACAGCGTAGTTCTCCAGGCTGCAACACAGACAGACCAAGGGGAAGAAAACCAGGAGGGTCTGTCCAAAGATACAGATCTCCAGGAGCCAGAGCAAACAGAGCATCCAAGTCCGGACTCCATCAGGGACGCTGGAGTCAAGCGCAGACCGGTATGTACTTTACTGCAGTTATTGTGTTATTGGGCTACCAACAATAATGATTTTGCTGAGGGAAGTACTGGACTGCCCCCTTGCAATCCCATAGGCCCAGAGACTGTTTTAGAGACCCCAGCCCAGCTGTGCGGACTGGCTGGAGGGAAAGTGGTTGCTATGGGACAGGGGTTGTTTTATGGGGCTCCCAAAAATACGGTTTTGCCTCAGAAGAATGTATGGGTGCAACCCACTGTGTCCCCAGAGACTTCCATGCTGCTGACAAAAACAGAGAGATGGGATCCTGGACTGTTTTGGGTGGGGGTTGCATGGGAAGAGCAATTTGCTCTATACAGTGGGAGCAAGGCCAAGGGCTGGGGGAGGTCTTTACTCTGCACCTTGGGACTGTGTGCGCACCGACATGAACTTGCCTAGCATGCAGCGGGCCGGGCCAAACCAGCAGATTCATGACTATCAGCGTAGCTGGGAAAATCTTGGATGTTCTCCGCCCGCTTGGGGAAGGATTGTCATGAATCAGCCAGTGGCCATATTGGATTTGGTGTGAACTATGCTGGGGCCATTTTGTGACTGGCAGCGGTGGCCATTTTGGGCTGGGTGGTCTTCCACATGCTGTTGCCATGGGGAGGAACAAAAGGTTTGGGGCCCACTTGTTATGCATATATTGTTGTGTTGTGGTCTAGGGGATAAAGTATTATAAGTTTACCCCTTAGCATATCCCCATCCCTTCCATGTTTAGGCTCATTGTAATGGGTGTCATGTGAGGGAGCTGGTGGGATGTGTTGGTTCTATGTGTGTGAAACATTGTGTGTTGTATTTGTAAATATGAATGTATGGTATTATATTAGTATGTCATTATATTGTAGAGGGGAAGCCATTGAATACAGCCATGCCTCCTTTGTTCCCAAAGGCCTGTTAATCCCATTAGCTAAGTATCCAGCATAGAACTAACAATGGGAAGCTCACAGCTGGAGAGCAGACAGGCAGGCACCCAGAAACAATGGGATGGCCTGAAGGCTTCTCAGCCTTCATAGAATGGGCACAGGAGAGTAAAAGACATGCTTTGCCCTGGAGAGTCAAAACCCAAATGAATTAGTTGGCCTCGCCTAGTGGGCGGACCTGGGAGGGGACTATTGGTTCACACACAGTTCCCCTTCATGATTGGCCAGACGTCATTTGGGGCTGGCTAACGGTAGCCACTTCCCCATTCTTGTGTGATGTGGTTAAATATGCTGTTCTAAAATAAAACATGGTTCATAATTTTCATCAAGACTTTGTGTGCAGGTGTATTATTGACCCAGGGGCATATGCTGGCAGTGGAGATCGTTTCTGACTCCCTACCAAGGTTTTCCCAGGCACACTACCTTAAGCTGGGACTTATGCTCTTGCATCCGCAAAGAAGGTCCATTGGTCTGAGTCACCCAAATCTTAAGTCTAAAACCTACAGGAGATAAGAGGACTAGGATCCTCTATACTCCATCATCATTGTAGGTTGTGACATATACATTTTATACCCCAGATGTTTGGGGGCTCCTACGTCTATGGTTTCAGTGCTGAAATGCAATCCCTCCCTACCATAGTGTCCATATGGGGGGGGGAGTCCCAAATGACATAAAGTGTGTGTGACGTAATTCAGGATTCCCTGCCCCAGCAAGAGGTGCCAGCAAGTGTAAGATTGTATTTTAACACTGAACCATCAATTAAATCCCACCAGATTGCATGTAAAGAGCAAACATGGGGGGAGCAATGCAGCTTTTCGGGGCCTGGGGTACACAAAGTGCCTGGGGCCCTAAAGGAAAACAAAATTAAATACATTTAAATAACAAACAAAAAAATACATTTAAATAAAACAAAATATAGGCAGCACTTCCCCTCACAGGAGAACATATAATTATTTTAAATAACATCTTAATTTTAGCAAACTCTGCCAGTGGCCCAAAGTTTCCATGTTGGATGTTTAGAGACTGCTTGTTTACTCAGGACCTGAGTTACACCTATATTTAATTCAGCAAATACAGTGCCTTGCAAAAGTATTCACCCCCTTGACTTTTTACCTATTTTGTTACTTTACAGCCTTAAGTTCAATATTTTGATAATCTGAATTTTATGTGATGGATCAGAACACAAAATTATAAATTGGTGAAGTGAAATGAGAAAAATATATAACGTACATAAAACTATTTTTTAGAAATAGAAAACAGCAAATTGGCATGTGCATATGTATTCACCCCCTTTGTTATGAAGCCCATAAAAAGCTCTGGTGCAACCAATTACCTTCAGAAGTTACATAATTAGTGAAATGATGTCCACTTGTGTGCAATCCAAGTGTCACATGATCTGTCAT
This sequence comes from Discoglossus pictus, assembly GCA_027410445.1. Taxonomy (NCBI): domain Eukaryota; kingdom Metazoa; phylum Chordata; class Amphibia; order Anura; family Alytidae; genus Discoglossus; species Discoglossus pictus. Next base: position 33,604,757 of record CM050169.1, on the reverse strand, counting down.
TACATATACACACCTTTTTTTTAAAGGCCCCAGAGGCTGCAACACCTAAGCAAGAGGCACCACTAACCAAACACTGCCATGAAGACCAAGGAACTCTCCAAATAAGTAAGGGACAATGCTGTTGAGAAGTACAAGTCAGGGTTAGATTATAAAAAATATATAAAAATCTTTAATGATCCCCAGGAGCACAATCAAATCTATAATAACCAAATGGTAAGAACATGGCACAACAGCAAACCTGCCAAGAGACGGTTGCCCACCAAATCTCACGGACCGGGCAAGGAGGGCATTAATCAGAGAGGCAGCACAGAGACCTAAGGAGGAGCTGCAGAGTTCCACAGCAGAGACTGGAGTATCTGTACATAGGACGACGATAAGCCGTATGCTCCATAGAGTTGGGCTTTATGGCAGAGTGGCCAGAAGAAAAAAAGAAGAAAAAATGCACGTTTTTAGTTTGTGAAAAGGCATGTGGGAGACTCCCAAAATGTATGGAGGAAGGTGCTCTGGTCTGATGAGACTAAAATTGAACTTTTCGGACATCTAGAAAACGCTATGTATGGTGCAAACCCAACACATCACATCACCTAAAGAACACCATCCCAGTGAAACATGGTGGTGCAGCATCATGCTGTGGGGATGTTTTTCCGCAGCCAGCACTGGGATATTGGTCAGAGTTGAGGGAAAGATGGATGATGCTAAGTACAGGGATATTCTTGAGCAAAACCTGTACCACTCTGTGGATGATTTGAGGATAGGACAGAGGTTCACCTTCCAGCAGGACAATGACCCCAGCCCGTAACTCACAGCATGATTGAATGTAATAGCTTTAAAACAAAGAAAAGTTTAAAAAAATCTTATTTTTTATGTCTGTTTACTCATCAAGCAGAGATGTGTGTCTCCTTTTGTCATAAGGCTGGCCAGCTCTGCCTGTGTGCTGGACTAAAGACTGACCAGTGTAGGCTCTGCTTCACATTGAGCATTCTCAGTAAAAGGGGGACAGAGCGATGATGGCTCAAGTACTGACACTGGACAGGGTATTTGTGACAGCTGCAAGCAGGTTACAATAAAGCTGTTACCTCTGTGTAGGTGGGGATGGAGCTAATTATGTCATGGGACAGGCCCAGAGACATCAGCCCAGCTTGCTTTCAAGCCCTATGGTAGTCCTGCATACTGACAGGGCGGGTCACACCCCCTGATAGACACAGGTAGGAAGAGAAAAGCAGCTATGCTTGAGGGGAAAACTGACTTTAAAAAAAGACAAAAACAACTTTTATTTATGCTAAACTACATAAAGATTTTTTTGTAGCCTATGCACAGCAAACACGCATATGAGAATTGCTTGAAAATGCACTACAGTGGGCTATATTTAAGGCCCCTCTCAGGTGAATTTACTAAACATTTCAAGTGTATCTCATGTGAATCCCTTTATTTATTAATAAACTATTTCCTAAGGGGAAAAACTGAGGCCACAGGCTTTCTCACCTCATCTCAGGTGAGAAGAGGCTTAGTCATTTCCCACTCCCATATTAGCATAAAAAGAATATGGTTCTCTTTATTAAAATGTAACTGAATATACTACGGTATAAAATTAAAAGCTGTTTTTCTTTTATTTACTTGCTGAAAACTTGATGTTTGTTATCAAACCAAGTTTTTCTGAAGAGCATAACTATGACATTTTAATTAACATTTTATAGCTATGGGAGCTATTCTATTGCCCAATTTGTAAAATTATACACACTTAAAATCGCTCTTAATATTGCCACATATTCTATTAGCTACTCGCAATCCGATTACGAGTTCCCCACCCACAATCACTACTGGCCAACAAAAGTCGCAAAACCTGCTTTAATACTACATTGGTTTTAGCACAGCTTGAATATTACAAGCTCTAAATAATTAAATTTACTCAAAATCGATATTCTATTAGACCCATAGCTTTAGCTCGCAACTGAAAAAATCACGTTTCTGTCAAAAATGTTTTGAGTACTAAATAGGACTTACAAGGGCTTTTCCAAATGCTTATTATAGCTATAGCTGCAATTAAAAACATAATAATGCACTTTAAAAGTACGATAAGGCATGTAAAGACATTAGAATTAGTTGCACAACAATCTCAAACCCACAAATAGTAATTAAATATATATTTACATTTTTTTTTTTTTTTTTTTTAAATATATTTTTTTTAATTTTGTTACATTACACAAAAATGAAAAGAAAAATCATATATTAAAAATATACCAATTCTGACACACAGGTCAGCAAAAGTCTATAAAACATGAAAAACAAAACAAACATCACATAAACAAATCATATACCTCCAGCATGACGAAAGCACTCCGGAGAGAGAGGAGAGACATTTTGCTGAGCTCAAACCTTCGCTTGTGAAGATAATTTTTTTTCCCATAGGGCCCATTTAGCTCCTATCTTATGGCCTATCTTAATATTACTTAAACCACATTCTAAAAGGTGAACATATTCCAATCTTTCTAGAAGTTCCATCCAAGATGGGCATACTTTATTTTTCCATCTAGAAACTACAAGTTTTTTTGATTCCATAAGGAAGAGCAAAACCATACTTTTAACTGATGTTGAAAAATCATCTGGGAAAAAATGTAAGATCAGCAATTCTGGTGCCGGAGTTAGTACCGTATATACTTGAGTATAAGCCGAGTTTTTCAGCCCTTTTTTTAAGGCAAAAAAGGGCCCCCTCGGCTTATACTGGAGTCAATTCCCCCCCCCCCCCCGTGTCTCTCTAACCCCCCTGTGTGTCTCTAACCCCCCCGTGTGTCTCTAACCCCCCCGTGTCTCTCTACCCCCCCGTGTCTCTTTCCCTCCCCCCTCCTCAACCTAAACCCCCCTCCTCAACCTAAACCCCCCTCAACCCCGCTCCTTCACCTAAACCCCCCTAAATACCCACCCGGTATATGCTAATGACGTGGCGCGCATGTGACGTCACATGTGCGCCGGCGCCGGGTCAAGGAGCGGAGGCCGGAGCACAAGCAGGTAAGTGAGGGGAGAGGGGGGAGGTATTTAGGGGGGGGTTAGTTGGTTGAGAGGGGGTTTAGGTTGAGGAGGGGGGTTGGGGTTAAGGGGGGTTGAGGTTGAGGAGGTGGGTTGGGGTTGACGTTGAGGAGGGGGGTTGAGGTTGCGGAGGGAGGTTGAGGATGGGGGGTTGAGGATGAGGATGGGGGTGTTGAGGGGGGTGGTTGAGGATGAGGATGGGGGTGTTGAGGAGGGGGTTGAGGATGGGGGGGTTGAGGAGGAAGGTTGAGGAGGGGGTTGAGGATGAGGAGGGAGGTTCAGGCTAAGGAGGAGGGGTTGAGGAGGGGGGTTGAGGATGGGGGGTTGAAGAGAGAGGATGAGGATGAGGGGGTTGAGGATGGGGGGGTTGAGGAGGGAGGTTGAGGAGGGGGGGTTGAGGCTGAGGAGGGTTGAGGTTGAGGAGGGTTGAGGCTGAGGAGGTGGTTGAGGAGGGTTGAGGCTGAGGAGGGGGTTGAGGATGAGGATGGGGGGGTTGAGGTGGGAGGTTGAGGAAGGGGTTGAGGAGGGAGGTTGAGGATGAGGAGGAGGGGTTGAGAAGGGGGGTTGTGGTTGAGGAGGGGGGTTGAGGATGGCGGTTGAGGAGAGAGGATGAGGATGGGGGGGTTGAGGATGGGGGTTGAGGATGGGGGGTTGAGGAGAGAGGATGAGGATGGTGGGGTTGCGGAGGGGGATTGAGGATGGGGGGGTTGAGGAGAGAGTTGAGGAGGGGGTTGAGGATGAGGAGGGAGGATGAGGAGAGAGGATGAGGAGGCAGGATGAGGAGGGAGGATGAGGAGGGAGGTTAAGGAGGGAGGTTGTGGATGGGGAGGGAGGTTGAGGATGAGGAGGGAGGTTGAGGAGTGGGGTTGAGGAGGGTGATAAGGGAGGGGGAAGAGACACAGGGAAGGGAGAGGTTGGAAGAGACACAGGGAAGGGAGAGGGGAGAAGAGACACAGGGAAGGGTGAGGGGAGAAGAGACACGGAGAGAGAGGGGGACACAGAGGGCACAAGAGGGACACAGGGGCAGCACATTTCCCACCCTCAGCTTATACTCGAGTCACTCATTTTACCCAGTATTTTGTGGTAAAATGGGTGCCTCGGCTTATACTCGGGTCGGCTTATACTCGAGTATATACGGTACCTTTTCGCAGATCTTTGATAAATGTTTAAAACTCTCCGACCAGAAATTCTGTATTAGGGAACAACTCCACCACATATGAAAATGCGAACAATTCTGCCCACAACCTCTCCAACAGTTCTTTTATTCCTCTGAGTTATTTAACTGTCCCAATTTAATTGGAGTTATGTACCATCTGTTGATAATTTTAAACTGAATTTCACTATATGTTACATTTTTAATAAATCTAGCCATTAGAGAAAAGGATGAGTGCCATTTTTTTCAACAGGCCAAGAATTCCCTATATAATTTTCCCATAAACTCCAATTAAAGGGTTTCTCAAGTTGGTATTGTTTCTTAATGATTTTATAGCAATTAGACACAAGGTGCTTTTTATCTTTAGAAGAGATTAAAATTTCAAAATCCGTCAGCCTCCTCGTCTCCTCCATATAGAAAGGGGATGAAACCAATAGTTTCCATAATTTAATATATTCTAGCCAATTATCTAAGGAGATTGAATAACTGTTAATAAGTTCTTGGAACTCCATTAATTTTTTTATCCCCATATACTTTCAGACAAAGGGCTCCTTTTCTCACTGACATCCTAAGTAGGCTAGAATCAAATAATTTGGCCAATGAGGCCAAAGGCGTAATCGGGCTGGATAGGGGCATTAGAGAGAAGCAATCGTTAAATTTACACCACCACCTATGATTTTTTAATCTAAGACTTCCTCGTACTTTCGTACTTTACTATGCTTAAACTCCCCCTCTGTGGAAAACAGTAAAAGGTTTAGATCCCCCGATTCTAAGTCGAAGTTCTCAATTTGAGACCAATTAGATAGGTCAGGTGACTGAGTCCATAGTACTAGTTAAGACATTTGTATGGCTTGTTGGTAGTTTTTAATCAACGGGTATCCGACTCCTCCCTTTTCAAAATCACATATCATATAGACTTCCTTTATCCTAATTCTTTTATAATTATGTATGTATTTATCGATTAAGATTTGGAATTTATTGATAATGTATGCTTGAACTAACAGCGGAAAACTGCGTAACAAATAAGTAATTTTTTGAAGAATGCCCATTTTTACCGCCCTTAATCGTCCAGACCAAGACCTAATATTATTTCCCCAATCTTGTAGAGTTTTTTTTATCTTTGAATAAAGTTGTTTAAAGTTTTGCACGATAACTTGTTTTAAATTAACACAAAGATCAATACCCAAATGCTGAATCTTATTCTGCCATTTATATTGGTATTTACCATTCAAATCCTCTATTTCAGACAAGGATAGATTAATAGGCAGTGCTTCGGATTTCATGATATTAATTTTATAATTATATATTGCACTAAATTCTTCAATGATTATGTGAAGGAAATCCAAAGAACTAGATGGATTCTCCACTGTTATTATCATATCGTCTGCAAAAAGAGATGTTTTATGTATACTTGAGCTTATCTTAATACCCTTGATATTTTCTGAGCTTCTAAACGATTGAACCAATGGTTAGATTAATAAAGCGAATAAAACTGGGTAAAGCGGGCATCCTTGCAGAGTTCCATTTGAAATGGCAAATTTCTCTGAAAGAAAACCTAAACCCCTGACAGAGGCTGATGGAGACTCATACACTGCACCAATGGCTTTAAGGCCAAAATCAGCCAGACCAAACTTTTCCAGCGTTAATTCCATGTATCTCCGACCGACTCTGTCAAAATCTTTCTCTGCATCCAATGAGACAAACACTGCCGGAGTGCCCTTTTTATAAAGAAACTCAATCAAATTCAATAATCTTCTAATATTTGAGGTTCCCTCTCTCTCAACTATAAAACCCGTTTGGCCTGTTTCAATTAGAGCGTTAATTCTTTTATTCAACCTCAAAGCTAATATCTAAAGTTTTTACATTCTAATAGTTCAGAATCTATCTTTGGGCTGTTCCCTATAATGGCTTCTAACATTTCACTAGGAGCTCTACCTTCCTTTTTTTATCTCATTGAACATATTCACCAGTTCCCTCACTATTTCTCTATGAAACATTTTATAGTAGTGATTATTAAAACCATCCGGGCCAGGTGAAGAGTCAGTCTTCAAATCGCCAATAACCCTGTCGACTTCTTCTTCTGTAATTTCCCTATTTAGCAAATCTAAATCTTCCTTTGTTACTTTAGGAAGATTAATTTTTGCTAAAGCAATTCAGATTTTTTTTCTCCTGAGTCACTCTTTCTTCATTATTGCTTCCAAATTGTATAATGCAGAATAATAATCTTTAAAGATTTGTACTAAATTCCCTGGATTTGAAATGATTTTATCCTTAAATTTAATTTTATCCAGACGTTTATTTATACCACTTGGCTTAATCCTATATGCTAAATCTTTGCCTGCTCTGTTCCCCCAAAAATAGAATCTCTGCAAAAATTGAAATCTTGCGTCATCCACTTTTTTTTGTTCAATTGTTTTAATTAGGCACTGTAGTACCTTCATTTCCTCCAGAATGTTTTTATCAAGGTTTTGTTTATGTTTTCTATCCAATTTAGCCAGATCTATATACATCTCCCTCAACGTTCTCCTTCTATCTTTTAGCAAATACGATTTTGCTTTTTTCAAAATCCCTCTGATAAAAGCCTTATGAGCCAACCACAGGGTTACACTGGAGTTAACTGAATATCTATTCTCTTCAAAGAATTGATTGATTTTTTAATGTTATTACTTACATGTTCAGCTTTTAAGATGTAGGGATCTAGTCTCCATGGGCAATGGTTCTTGCTTCTCACATATCCTTTCCAGCTGATCGATACCATAGCATGGTCTGATCTTAAGGTCGGTTTAATATCTGCTAAGTCTAGATATTTAAAGCTCAAATCATTAGAGAAAACATAATCAAGCCTGGCATAAGAAGCAAATCTATGTGAATAATGTGTATAGTCCCTTTCTCCCAGGATGAAAAGTCCTCCATGTGTCAAAAAGATTATACTTGCTAATTAGTTCATAAAATTGTTTAGCGTTAAGGGTAAGGGCAGGATATATACAAGAGCCCTTAGGGAGTTTCTTCTCTTCTACTGGGTTCAGACACATATTAAAATCCCCACAAACAGTGAGTAAGCCGGAGAAATATTTTCTCAGCTTCATTAGCGTCCTTCTTAAGAAAGTCACATGTTCTTTATTGGGTGCGCATATGTTCAATATGGTATGTTTTACGCTGTTAATCCATCCTGACCATAATATGTATCTACCTTCACTATCTAGATCCAAAAATTCTTCTTTCAAATTTATTTTTTTATTAAAAAAGATTACGGTTCCTCTAGTTTTCCTTTTAAACATAGAAGATCCACCACATACATAGTATGTATCATTAAATAGCGGTGCCTTATCCCTAGCCCAGTGGGTCTCCTGTATACATATAATGTCTGCTTTTTCAGCTCTAAACATCTTAAAAAAGGTGTGTCTTTTCCTTGGTACATTCAGGCCCTGGGCATTTTGACTAATCAGTTTGAGCCTATCCATCTTCTAACCAATGTCCAAATTCCCTGTATAGTTGCTCTCCACTCAACTCTCCCCGCCTCTCCCCATGCTGGTTAAAATCAATAAAAACCTTTACACAAAACATATTCATATACAAAAACACAAAAAACAGAAAACACACAAAGTCACCCTCCTTGCCTGGCCTGTCCAACTTCAAAAAGTTAGACAGCATGCCCAGCTATAAGGGTGCAAGCCCTCTTTTCTTCTCCCCCTTTCTTAAAAAAAAGAAAAAGAAAGAAGAAACAAATTAGAGGATTAAAGGAGAGAAGCAGAGAGGAGAGGAAATAACAAAGATTCATAACAAAAGCCCACTTTCAAACCTACAACATAGCTAACATCTTATATGAGCCACATTGGTCATTACCCCAAATACATAAGTTCATACCTTTAAGCTTAAACTTTTACCAATTATAAGACTTATCCATTTTTTTTAAGTGTAGCTACTGGACCAATTATAGGATATTTCAGAAGTGTAGTATGAGAAAAAAAGATCCATTGACTCAGTCTCATTATTTACATACTAATATTATTGACTAGATCTTAAACAGTTCCTTCGAAAATATTGTGTGAACGTGAGAGAAAAAAAGTACGTTGTGCCTCTAAGTGCAATTTTTATTTCCAGTGAGTTAATCATTATAACCAAACTAACTAAACAGTACAAAAAGAATGTGCTGTAAAGTAAAAATCTATCATATCATTTTCATAATTTTTCATATTGTGAATACTTATTAAAACCTGTTAAGATTTATCCTTTATATATAGAAAAGTGTGATGTGCAGCCAAGTGCATTTCATAATTCAATAATTATTATAGCTAAAATAATTCTATAATACATTAGGAATATGGTGTGGATTAAAGATCTTTCCTCTCACTAAAGTACCTTAAAGTCCAACCATATTATTAAAAATATATAACAAAAGTGCACTGTGTAACAAAATACATTTCTTAATTCCAATGAGAATATTTCATTGGATCTTTTCCTCCCTTTATCCTCTTCTCTCTCCCTTCTATCCCCGTCCTTTTTTAACTAAATCAATCCTCCCTATGAGAGACTCAAGTCTTTTATAAATTTTCCCCCTTCCAAAGGTGTAGTAATCAGAATTTTTTTACCATCTTTTAAGATTATTAATTTTGTTGGAAATCCCCATCTATATCTGAGATTATTTGCTCTTAGCTCTTTTGTAATTTCTGTGAACTATTTTCTTTTAGCCAAGGTTTCCCTGGACAGATCTGCAAATATCTTTATACTGTCATAAGGAGGATTGAAGACTTTTAGCTCATAAGATTTTCTCAACAATGCTTCCTTGTAAGCAAAGTAATGACGTTTAACTATTACATCCCTTGTTAATTCTCTCCCCATGTTTGGAATAACCGAAACTCTATGAATTCTATCAATTATATATTCTTTTTGGAATTGAAATGGAACCAGGTAAGAGAAGAAGGAGGCTATATACTCAGGCAACTCTTTATAGCCATTTTTTTCTGAAATACCCCTTACTCTTATGTTACACCTTTTCGAGTTATCCTCTAAAATGTTTAATTTAAGTTTAGCTAAAGTGGACTCTTCCTTCACATTTTTTATTTACAGTATTGTTTTTTGATGCTGTTCTTCAATAGTTGTTAATTTAATTTCCATAATTTAATTTTTTTCTTGAGCTCAATAATAGCAGCTGGATTCTTTGCTATTTCTGTCATAAGGTCTGAAATTAAAGTAATTCTAAACTCTGCTAAGAGTTTTTTCATGATTTTAGATGTTAGGGGGTCTTCCTCAGTTAAGCCAGAGGCTATGGTATTATCTGCACTAGGAACTTCTCTGAATTCTGATGAAGAAACTGATGTTTCCAAAGTATTATCTATATTTTCTTCCATAAGGCCTATTTTCTCAGGGCCTAATTCTGGAAAAAAAAATCACTTTTTAAATTACCATTTCTCTCTTTTTTTCCTTTAGGTTTAGATTTTGAGGAAGTACCTGCTTTTTTCATTTTGTTAATACAGTTTTAGACCTTTTCAAAGATCTATATTTGTTGGTTAAGACAACTTTTATAATAAATCTAGTCCCAGTGCACGTTAATCTAAGATACTAATACACCCCTATATATTTGAGTTTAGGATTAAGGCCTATATCTATTGTATTACACAGTACCCCCAAAGATAACAAAAATGCAACAAGGAAAGATTATTTTTTTTTTTTTGAGGATTCAATACTCCAACCCTTGTCAAATCGTCCTTTCGGAGGATATTACAAGATATTTCTTTAATATCTCTTGTCTTGTTAGAGAGAGTTCCAGCTTCAAGCATGAGGTAAAAAGGGTCCTGTGCAAAGATACGTACTGTATATGTTAAGATCCAGACAATTGCTAGATAGAACTTGATGAGATCTTCTACCAGACTCTACTGTGTAGTTATAGGGGAGCTTAATGTAGAGCTATATAGAGTCGTCTTCTATTTGATTATAATAGCAGTCCTTCTTTCCGTTTCTTCTCTTGTTCTCCTTTCCTCCTTCTTCAAAAAACAAAAAATGGCAGAAAGCAAGTCTAGGCCTTGACTGGCTTTATAAGCCTACTTGTGCAAAGAAAGTAAATGCTTTATAAGCAGAGTCTCTAATACTTTTATTAAAGAGTTTATAATGGCAAGCCTCTTATAAATTATAATAGCCCTTCATGAGGGGGTGTACCTCTTCTTGTTGAAATCAACCTGCTTGCTGGCATAACTCCATATAGGATCTCAGCACTTGATGTTTTAAACGCATGGGGAGCAGATATCTCCATGTAAGATCTCCTGCCAATATATGGCTTTGTAAAAAGGATCCACTAGGCCCAGAAATAGTGCTTACAGGCCAAGCCAAGTTTTTCTTCCCCAAGTGCCAGTAGTATGGTGTACTAGTCCAATTTACTTCTCTCTCAGGCTCTCACAGTGTCTCCAACCATTCACTGCTTCTCTATCAGAGCCGCTGTGTCTGCAGTGTCTCTGCAACATCTCTGCAGAGTCTCCATTCAGACACACGCTTTCCTCACCTTCTGCTTGATTTTAATACCAGTCCTTCCCTTCCTCTCCTCTCTTTCCCTCTCCTTCTTCCTCTAAGAAAAAGAGGCAGAAAGTGCTTCTAGGCTTTATGTGGCTTTTATAAGTCTGCTTGCACAAAGATAACGCTTGCTTTATAGGTTCATTCACTAATACTTTTAATGGAAAGCTTTTAGTGGCAAGCCTCTTATGTTTTATAATGGCCTGAAGAGTGGAGCTAGCAGGTGAATAACCATTCGTGGACAAAAAAATAAGCAAGCCTGGGCATCCCTCCACTTGAGGGGCCCACTTGAGAGACAAGTATAATATTCACAATATGCACAATGTTTTACCCTTCATAGGGGAATATAACTCCACTCATTACAGACAGCACACTTGCTATCATACCTCTGTACAAGATCTCCTACCAAAATTTGGCTTCTCCTGTCGGTAGTATAGTGTGCTAGGCCCAAACACTTCCCTCTCAGGCTCTCACGATGTCTCCAGCTGTTCAGTGCCTCCCAAACTTCACACCCGTGTATGCAGCGATTCTGCAGCGTCTCTGCTGCTTCTCCATACAGGCACACGCTTTCCTCCTCTTCGGTGCGCCACACGCACCTAACCAAGTGAGCGCTGACACAGGGCTCCACAGACACAGAGCATCTTACAGCACAGCCCTTCAGGCTTCCAAACTGCTTCCAAGCTGCCTCCACTAAAGCTCATCAGGCCAGGTACCTTTGCAAGTACATTCCAGAGTACTGGGTGAAGTGAGGTACTAGAGGAGTGGGAGCTGAGTAGTAAACTGCATTTCTGTCAGATTCGTGCCATTGCCACTGCCCTGCTAGCTGTGCATGCTAGCGTTTCCTGGACGTGCCCATCTCTACCAATTTTTTAAATGTTATTACTGAGTAATATCAATGTTGGGACTCAAGGGTTTAATACATATCATGAAACCCACATGGACTAGAACAGAAGCTCTAATGCATTTTATAGAGTGCTTGATTGGGAGCCGACTGGCAAATATTACTTACTAGTAACTTGCCCGTCAACGATGACAGGAATACAATTGTAATACAAGTGCACCTTCAGCGCTCATTGCGAGCCTCTCCCCCCGTGTATGTCAAATTTCCTGTTTTGCAATGATCACGTTCGCCGCACATCGCAAACCCCGCGAAGAGCGCCTTCGGCGCTAATTGCAAGACTCTCCCGCTCATCACGTGACTCTCAGTGAGCGCTTTCAGCACTCATTTTCCAGCCTTTCCTGTCGCCTACTGTACGGGCCACTCATTGCAGGGTTTGTTAACCTGCAAGTTTAGTACATTGGAATGCCATGTGTCTTTTTCCACCATCTCCCCCCTGTCCCTTCCCTGTGTGTTTCTCCTCTGTGTGTGTGTGTGCTGCATGTTTGCGTGGCACGCGGTGACTGCCGTTGGTTTTATTTTCAAATTCCTGTATGTCTGGCATTGTTCGTGTGTTAGTGTGTTCAGTGTGGTGTATTTTTAAAGTCCCGCGTGAGTGGTGGTGTTGGTGCAAGTGTTATTGTCTTCAGAGTTGTGTATTTTGTAAGTTCTGCGAGCCTGGAGTTTCATAAATTTTTATTTTTTTTGGTCGACATTTTTCTCCTTGTTCAAGTGACGAAAAAAGCCAAATATGGGTCTAATTCGTTTGCAACCTCACTCCCAGGCTTCCTGTCTCTCCCTCAGTGCTGTGTATGAGTGTGGTATAATGTTTTGTACATGATTTCCTTTTTTGGGGGGGGTTTACTAGTTATGTGCTTGAACAACTGCTCACCTTGCAGCCTAAGTGCTGTGCCGCTGGCAGAAATGAACGCCTTTGACGTTCATTGCAGCCTAAGTCGTGCGTGCGTCGATGGCAGTAATTAATTTGTAGCCTCCAATTGCAGATATTTTGGAATACATCTAAACATTTAAAGAGAAAAACACCTGCAGCCAAAATCACAGTTTAGAGGCATTTGCAAGCTTCTAATAGAATAGAGCTCTATGGGACATATTCTATTAGCTGCTTGCAAATGCCTTGAACCTGTAATTTTGGCTGCAGGAGTTTTATTTATTATAAATGTTTAGTCGTATTCTGTTGACTGCAGCTCGCAAATTCCGACCTGAAGACTGAACTCGTAAACCCTTCCACAGTCGCAAGCTTTTAGGGGGCGTGAATACATTCTGATCGCATTTTAAAGCCAATCCCGCAACTTAAGTGTGAGCCATGGCCCCTGGAGCCAATAGAAAATGGAGATAGGAGATATAAGTTAGTGACAAGGAGCGATAATAAAGCTGCGAGCTTCACACCCATGCCTTGACTGTGTTCTAGATTTTGCCAAATTAGCACGCAGGTCCTGGAGCTGGAGATTTTTTGGTCTTGGAGAGAGAGAGAGTAGGCGATTTAGGAGAGCATGTTATTGCTGTTTTATTGATTTCTATTTCTAAAATACCTATTTTACACTTAATCCATCAAAACACATATCACATATAATAGCTATGCACAATGGTGGCGGGAGGCTACTCACTTTAACACTGGTGCATGCGCAATGCGCTGCATAAGCCGCGCAAGCGCAGTGTGCGGCATGACCACGCATGTGCATAGTAAGCTACACATCGCACATGCGCATAGCGTGCTACACATCGCATTCGCTGTGCATGCCCATAGCGTGCAAGACAAAGTGCATGCACAGTGGTGAAGGGGGAGTAGGTGGAGATGGGAGAGGGTGGGAAAAAGGCATGGGGTGGGAGAGAGACAGGGGGGAGAGAGACCGGGGAGGGGGGGGGGGAAGAGACACAGGGGAGGGAGAGGGGGGAAGAGAGAAACAGGGGAGGGAGAGGGGGGAAGAGAGACACATGGGAGAGAGAGGTGGGGAAGGAGACACAGGTAAGGTAGAGGGTGGAAGAGACACAGAGGAGGGAGAGGGGGAAGATACACAGGGGAGGGAGAGGGAGGGAAGAGACATAGGGGAGGGAGGGTAAGAAGGGAAGAGAAACAGGGGAGGGAAGGGAAGGAGGGAAAGGACACAGGGGAAGGAGATGGGAGGAAGAGACACAGGGGAGGGAGGGAAGAGACACAGGGGAGGGAGAAGGGGGAAAAGACACAGAGGAGGGAGAGGGGGGGAGGTACACAGGGGAGGAAGAGGGAGGGAAGAGACACAGGTGAGGGGGGGGGAGAGACACACATCAAACATTATCCCGTCAATTTTGACGGACAAGTTACTAGTAAACTAATAGCATATAATATACATACACACAGAGTAATAAGACACATAGATATATATAGGTCACTAAATTCACCCCCCACTTTATACCCTCACATATAATAAATACATATAAAATATAATTTTTTTTACATCACAAATGTAAACATATACACTGATTTTCATTTATCGTAAGATTATTTTTGGGATTGTTTTTGTTTTTTGGAACACACTGTATGTGTGTAACTGGATTAGGTTACATAGTCCAGATGTTTATGCATCTATTGAATTGAGCAGATGAAGCACATTACGTATGTATGATGAGATATTATAAATAATGAATTCCTATGTGTACTGGGTCTACAGTGCCTCTCGCCAGCACACCATAGAAACACACAAGACTCTATTTTGGAATTTTGTAGCAACAAACTAAAGAAAAAGCTAAAAAAATATACTTTATTAATTAAAGAAAAAACATATGTATAAAGTGCAATGGTGACCATAAAAAGATATACAATACAGCATATCTATAAAGCAGGCTTAACTCAGGGAATAAGCTATTATAAGTGACCCCTCCTAAATTATTGTGAAATTCCGCAAAAGTTAGATTTATATTATTGGGCTAAAACAGCATCTGTCCAGTTGAAAAGACAGGTGACAGTTTAAAGTTGCTTTTGTTACTTGGTAAAGTGGATCTCTGAGATAAGATAAATGACTGATGTTGTTCTACAATTGATATGGTCTTGAATGATAAATTCTTTCAATCACATTTCGTCGAGCACCAAGTCTAAAGGACAAATTGGTTCACAGTCATTTCGAAGCACAGAAAAGCTCGGGTTGCCAATGGCTCCAAAAACGGACAGCTGGATCAAAACCGTGCGGTAACTGTAAAGCTTGTCTACATATGTGTACTTCAACAAAATTTACCAGTTTCTCTTGTCAAAAATAATTTATCATTCAAGACCATATCAATTGTAGAACAACATCAGTCATTTATCTTATCTCATGTAGATGTGGCCTACAATATGTAGGGAAAACCACAAGACAGCTTCGCCGCCGTACCCTTGAACACATCAATTCCATAATTAATAAACAGGATGTATCTGTCGCAAGACACATAAATTCTATCCATGACAGAAATGACATGTGTTTACAATTTCTGGGTATCGAAAAAGTAAATACCTCACCTAGAAGGGGCAACATGGAAATTAAATTACTACAACGTGAAGCATGGTGGATTTTCCATCTTAAAACATTAACGCCTAAGGGCCTTAATGAAGGCTTCACCTTCACTCCATTCATTTGATTCCCCTTCTTTTGAATAGAACCAATAATAGAATCAGTTTATAGTTTTTTAGTACTTCTAAATCACCGTATAGTACCTCTATCTGTACAACTAAGTTCATTCCATCTTCCAGTATAAGATAATCTATCGTTGTTAAAGATACATATTGTCACAACCTACTATGATGATGGGATCTAGAGTATCCTAGTACTCTTATTCCCAGTAGGTTTAGACCTAAGTTTGGGTGACTCTAGACCTATGGACAGTCTTCGTCTGTACAAAGGCATAAGTCCCAGCTTGCTGCGGTAGTGTATCTGGGAGCACCTTGGTAGGGAGTCAGAACGAGCTCCTCTACAAGCATATGCCTCTGGATCAATGATGCGTGCTTAGTCAAAGTTTGAAAATTAAGAACAACTTCTTTATTTTTACACAAGTATTTAAACAACTCACAAAACCAGTACAGGGAGTGGCTACCCCCTTGTCCAACCCTCATCTTCCTCTTGGCCAATGGGGTAATCTCCAGAGTAACTTGATTACCTCTGGCCAATGGACTAGAGGTAAGCTCTGGGAACTTCCAGACCCCTCCCATGAGCCACCCATTAGGTGTGGCTACCTAATTCACTTGGTCTCTGGTTCTCAAGGGAGAAACACCTATTTGCTCCTGTACTATGACCCTGATATTGGGCTGAAGACCCCATGGGGTTAAGGTGCCTCAATGTCTGTACAGACCCCTTTGTTCTGGCCTTGCTATCACTTCAAGTCTTTACTTTAGGTGATAGCTGGAAGGCAGATGGGTGATCTACTCAGGTTACTATCTGTATCAGACCCAATATGGATGACTGCACACAACATGGCTCCCACATTACAATCACATATTATAATTGTTTAACTAGAAAACGTCGTACACACTAAAAAATAAAATAAAGGTCACTTACAGCATGGGGAACCAGGCAGGACGTCTGGAAGTGAGTTGGAACTCCAATTTACATTGATTTAGCCGAGTTACAAAGATCAAAAATCGGCTAAGCGAGAAAAAAATGGCCGCCGAAAAAAATGAAAACGAGGCTATACTACTACGAACTGCGTAAAACACAGCCACAGACGTATGTGTTCAAAAAACAACGAGATAAAGGATGCGCATTAACCGCACAATGAGTAAAAAGACAGTAGCAAGTACATTTTACGAAACGATATTACCGATTTACGCATTAACACAGATTTCCAGCCTTTGTCTCGCGCCACATAGGATTTCCCGCTGAAAACAACGCATTTGGCTCACGCAACTGCGGATTTCCCGCCTAAAACAATGCATTTGTCTCGCGCACAAAGCTTATATATAGGGCACACTTGACACATAACTGACACTTTCTCCTCAGGTGATGACAGTCTGACTGGAAGTTTTCTGATGCCGGGAAATCTCAAGAGATTGTTGGCTCTTCAGTATACTGCTTCAGCATTATTACATTAAAAAAGGTAAATATATCATTTATAATTATTAATTAATAAATTGGTACTTACTTAATAAATAAAAAATAAGAAATTTAATTAATAGAAAAATAATATTGTGCTTACGTGTGTGAAACAATTGTTAATGACATTCATAATGTACATTAATTAATTAATCATTAATATCAAAATTAGTTAACGTTTAAGAATGTGAATACAAAAGCAACACATTGATTCATTAATTATTAATGTACATTAATTTAAGAATTAGTTTGTTATATATCGTGATTACCTGTGTGAAACAATTGTTAATAACATTCATAATGTACATTAAATAATTAGCAACACATTGATTCATTAATTATTAATGTACATTAATTTAAGAATTATTTTGTGATATATCGTGATTACCTGTGTGAAACAATTGTTAATAACATTCATAATGTACATTAATTAATTAATTAATGATTAATATCAAAATTAATTAACGTTTAAGAATGTGAATAAAAAAGCAACAGATTGATTAATTAATTATTAATGTACATTAATTTAATAATTATTTTGTTATATATCGTGATTACCTGTGGGAAAGAATTGTAAATAACATTCATAATGTATCATTACTAATCATTAATATCAAAAAAGGTTAATATTTAAGAATGTGCATAAAAAAAGGAACACGTTGATTAATTAATTATTAATGTATGTACATTATTTAAATAATTCAGTTCCTATATATTTTGTATAAAATAAACCAAAAAAAAAAATTAAAGGCTATATACTCATGCTTACATGTTGATGTTAGATTTAGTCACACATTACTTTAATATTAATGAACATTAATTGATTCTTATTTCATTAGTAATGTACATTATTTTAAGAATTCAGTTGTAACATACTCATTTTAAAATACCACTCAAAAAAAATAAAGGGAAGAGACTCATGCTTATGTCTTGACGTTATATTTAGTCAGACATTAATTTAAGATTAATACAGATTAATTGATTCTTATTTAAAGACTAACAGTAATATTGAGTGTATGTTTATAATCTATGCTTTCATATGTGTGTTCATGCTGATTGATTGATATATTTATTTCATGTTTTTAATCTATGCAAAAATAGGTATGTTAAGCCTCATTGATTAATACAGATGAAGTAACATATTATACATTAATTTGACTATTTTGTATAATTGCAGTGAACTGTAGCTGAATGAACAGAGATAGTGACGTTTGCACACATTGAACATCATAAGGATAATTTGGACAGGTACAGAATTGTAATTATATTACTACGGCAAGATATTAAAAAATATGATTTTAGGTTTTTAATGTAGCCAAATATATGTCTGTTGATGTTCATTTAATGATATCGATGAAGCAAAAGAAAATTTGCCAATTGGATTTTACAGTTTATTTGGATCTGCAAGGGAATAAACAGACAGCGTGACGTTTGCAGCCTTTAAACAACATCAACATCATCCTCACAGGTATAAAATTAAATTTTGTAGTGATGCATAGAAAATGGCTATATATTATATATTTGGTGAAAATTGATATTTGTTGAAAATGGAGAGTACTTATTGAGTCATTAATGTATGATATTTAGTCATAACTTGAAAAAAGTTGAAAAGACAATACTAATTAATAATAATATTTAAAGAAAATAAGAAGCTTACAACACTTGCAAAAAAAAGAAATTGATGGTATGCTGTGAATTCAATCAAGAAGGAATGTAATTGAAGGATTAATAATATAAAGATAGATATGTGCAGCTATTTCTGATTTCATATATGTCAATAAAATACTTTGAAAAACGGTTTCATTTCTTTCAGTCTAAAGTGCAATATTTGAAATTGTTTTATTAGTTTATTCATCTACTTTAATGGAACAGTACAAAAAGGAAAAACAATGTATACAAAACAAAGAACAAACAATAATTACATGTCTATTTACAATTACAGATTAAAATGGCGGAGAATGGAGAAGACAAAATTGAACGCAAAAAAAGATTGGCAAGGGAAAGGAAGCAAAGGTGGAGAGATGCTCAGAAACCGGAAACTTCACAACGCTTGCGAGAAGAAGATCGACAGAGACTTTTAAATAAAAGAAAGATGAGTAAGAAAGCCGCAAGTGAGTGTGTTAGGGCTTCCAAGAAACGTAAAAGTAAACAAAAACATCTCTGTGAACCATTGTCCAATGATTCTATTTTGCAGAATGACTTAAATGTAGACACACAAGAAAAAAATGTACATATAGAAAGTGGGTCTGATATCTATGTTGAAGAAATGCATGACAATGTGTTTACTACTGCAGTACAAGTAGATACTCATTATTGTGGGTTACTTAATGTGGTTTGTCAGTTTTGTGGGGCCTATCATTTTATAAAGGAAAGACCTACTGACGGAAATTTCATTAGTTGCTGTCAGAAAGGAAAGGTGAAACTTCCACTAAGACACCCATTTCCATATTATTTAGAATGCATTATGAGTGATCCAACATTTCCAAATTATAATAATTTCAAACAAAACATAAGGTCTTATAACAGTGCAATTTCATTTGCTTCAATGGGTGCAACATTAGCAGAAAATGTACCAGGACATGGTCCTTACTGTTTCAGAGTTCAAGGTCAAATATACCACCGAACTTCACATTTACACCCACAAGAAGGAGAGCAAAGGAAATTTGCACAGTCGTATGTCTTAGATACGATGGAAGCTGTGGAACAAAGAATGACACTTCCAGAAAATAGACAGTGTTTGCGCATAGTCTTTGAACAGCTGGAAAAAATTATGCAAAAAACCCCATATAGTCAAGCATACAAACAATTAGCACAGCTTGAAAAAGAACAACAGGAACATGCTGAAAGACATCGATTGCCTACACCAAGAGTCAATATGGTATTAAAAAGAGATCGCAACACTGATCAAAGAAGATATAATTTACCTACTGTAAATGAGGTTGCCATGGTGTTTAAAAATGAAGATGGTCAACCATCTTTTCAGCGGAATATTAGAATATATCCACGCAATGAAGAACAACCATTTATCAACATCAATATATTATAATGTAATGTAGATCCAATGACATATCCCATTTTCTTTCCAAATGGGGAACCAGGATGGGAACCAAAATAACAATTGGAAAGTTATCCCAATACTAAACTTCGTATTAGATCTAATATTTCCATGCTGGAATATAAAGTGGCACAAACTGCTATCCGTGATTGTTTTAATCCAATTTTACATGGAGGAAAACTCACTCAACAATGGATTATTGATTCATATTTACAAGTTGAAGCCAATAATCTAAATTTCATTAAATATCAACAAAATAAATTACGAGTAGAACAGTATTGTGGATTAATGGATTATGTGGCAGATTTAGCTTCCAACAGAGACATTCCAGCTGGAAGAGCAATTATTTTGCCATCCTCTTTCCAAGGATCTCCTCGCAATATGCGAGAAAGGTATAATGATGCCATGGCAATTGTTACAAAATTTGGAAAACCAGATTTATTTATTACATTCACGTGTAATCCACAATGGCCAGAGATCAAGGAAAATTTGAATCTGGGACAAACTACTTCTGACCGACCAGATTTAGTGGCAAGAGTATTCAAAATCAAACTCAATTCATTAATACATGATATCACTAAAGCACACTTATTTGGACAATGTGTGGCTTTTGTTTACTCCATTGAATTTCAAAAAAGAGGATTGCCACATGCTCACATACTTTTAATACTGCAGGAAAAAGACAAGTTGAACACTGCAGAGAGAGTGGATTCAGTAATTTCTGCACAATTGCCAGACCAAGAAAAATATACAAAACTTTGGGAGATTGTTACACATAGAATAATTCATGACCCATGTGGAGAGATGAATCCTAATTCACCATGTATGGAAAATAAAAAATGTACTAAAGAATTTCCAAAACAATGTCAAATGCAAACTTATGCAAATTGTGATGGATATCCTTTGTATAAAAGAACACAAGGACAAACAGCTATTATCCGTGGCGAAAAGGTTGATAATAGATTTGTCGTTCCATACAATCCACTTTTGCTCATCAAGTACAATGCACACATCAATGTGGAAGCTTGCACTTTGATTAAATCAATTAAGTATGTGTATAAATATATATACAAAGGATATGATGCAGCTACTGTTGTTGTACAAGGTGCTGGAAATGAAAACGAAAATCAAATTTTACATGATGAACTATCAAATTATTTAGATGCTCGGTATGTGAGTGCTCCTGAAGCAATGTGGCGCCTTTTGAAATTTGAGATGCATGATCAGTCACAAGCTATCTATCGTTTAGCTGTACATTTGCCTCAAAGTCAGTTGGTTTGCTTTACTCAAGGACATGAAAGAACTGCATTATATCAAAGTAAAGACAGAGATACAACACTTACTGCGTGGTTTAAATTAAACTGTCAGGATACGCAGGCCAGACAATTTTTATACATAGAGATACCATATCACTATGTATTTGTAAATGGTCTATGGCGACAACGAAGAAGAGATGCACATAAAATCATACCACGCATTTATACCGTCAGTCCAAGGGACATTGAACGTTTCAGTTTAAGATTACTTCTGCTACATGTTCCCGGTGCACAGAGTTTTGAGCATTTACGTACAGTGAATGACATAGTTTATGATACATTCCTATTAGCTGCAAGACTTTCAAATTTCATAGCTGATGATACAGAATGGGAGAGGTGTCTGGAAGAAGCAGCACTATGTCAAATGCCTAAGCAAATGAGACAACAATTTGCATTCATTTGTATATTTTGCAATGTACCTGATGCTTTCACTTTGTGGGAAACATTTAAATTAAACATGTCAGAAGATTTCTTGAAACGTTACAGAGAACCAATAGCTTTGTTAAAAACATTGATGGAAATCCAAGAAATATTGTTGGCTCATGGATTAAATTGTGCAAGTTTTAATTTACCTGATCCAGGACTTATAGATGACATCAATTTTGATGATTATGACACTGAGCTTCAAAAACAAAAAAACCAAGAAAAACTGGCAACTTTAAATATTTTGCAGTTAGAAGCATTTCATGCCATCACAAATGCTACAGATGATGAAATGGTCAAAGACCGGTATTTCTATCTAGACGGACCAGGTGGATCAGGAAAAACGTATCTGTACAATTGTTTGATGAGTTATATTCGATCACAGGGTCAGATAGCTATGCCATTTGCAACAACTGGAATTGCTGCCCTTTTGTTAGATGGTGGTAGAACTGTGCATAGTGGATTTAAGCTGCCAGTTCCCATTTTGGAAACATCAGTGTCAGATACATCCATACAAGCAAAAAAATGTAAACTAACTAAACTAATTATTATAGACGAGGCAACAATGATGTCATGTCATGCACTGCAATGTATTGACAGATTCTTAAAAGAAGTGATGGATAATACATTGCCATTTGGTGGAAAGGTGATGCTGTTAGGAGGCGATTTTAGGCAAACATTACCTGTTGTGCCACACGGAAATAGAACAGAAATCATTGAAACATGTATCAAGACCAGTAAACTGTGGCAAATATTTACACATCTCAAATTAGAATTAAATATGAGATCTGAAGGCCAAAATTAATTCAATGACTGGCTCATTAAAATCGGAGATGGAAAACATCCAGAAATACAGCATTTACCAAATGATACCATTGAAATTCCATCAGAAATGGTTTGCAATGAATCACTCATATCAGCCATATTTCTAAACACTCTTAATAATGAGGATTACACAGACATTGCAAACAAAGTGATATTAACATCAAAAAATATCGATGCCTTGAATGTAAATAACAAAATTTTAAAATATATCAATGCACCACAAAAGAATTATTACAGTGCAGATTCAATTCTGTCAGATGATAAAGACAGTGAATCGAATTTTAGTATCAAATGTATTAATTCGTTAACACCATCTGGAATGCCCCCACATATTTTACAATTGAAAAAAGGCGCAATTGTTATGTTATTGCGAAATATGAATCCAAATATGGACTTTGTAATGGGACCCGATTAATTGTGCATGAGTGAAAAGATAATTTTATACATGCAGAAATTTATAACTGGTACCCATAAAGGTGAACAAGTTTTTATACCAAGAATTGATTTAGCTCCAAGTGAGAGTGGTTTGCCCTTTGTCCTTCAACGGAGACAATTTCCAGTTATCATGGCATTTGCTATGACCATCAATAAATCCCAAGGGCAAACTTTTAAGTCAGTTGGGATTTTTTTTAAAGGAACCAGTTTTTGCACATGGACAACTCTATGTGGCTTTTTTAAGGTGCACTAATCCAAAAGAAATTAAAGTGCATGTTGAAGAAAACGAAACTCAAGGTCATTTATTGGACGATGGATGTGTTTACACCAAAAACATTGTCTACTATGAGGTGTTGGAAAGATAGAGGACAATGGTTTCATTTTAATGCCAACATTTTATGGGACTCAATATGATTGCACAAAAACAATATTTCACGTAAAACATGTAAAGAATTGACAAAAAAACATAGAGAACAGTGGTTTGACTTCCAGTACTAAATTAAAGTACTCTGGGACTCTTTAAATAGGGGACCACTATTTCACTTATGAAAATATATGTGATATTTGCAGAATGGACAAAATGAAAAAAACAAAAAAATAAAAAGCAAAAACAACAGTAAAATATCCTTAAACAGATTTGAATGGGTTCAAAGTTTTATTACATGATTGGCCCCGCAAAACAATTCACAGAATTTTTCATAATTTACAAGAGTTAAATGTTATTGTTTGAAGTTACAATTTCAGATGTTAAATATGTGTTTTTGGAATGTTTAAAAAAGTTTGGTAAATATATATGTGTTATAGTCCAATATGTATTGTTAGTATAAAGTTGAAGTATTTAATAATAATTGGAAATGTATTATTTAAAGACAAAGTATTGATTCAGGGAGAAATCCGATCGCTAGTTAATGGGGTCAGGAAGGAATTAATTTTTTTCCCTCTTTGATACAATTGGACAAGTTTCAATAGGGGGGTTTTATTGTTTGCCTTCCTCTGGATTCAATGCTAATTTAGTTTAACAAGAGTTTAACAAATATGTTACAAATGATAAAAAGCATGTTATTGTTAAAACAATTTACTTACTCTAAGTTAATATAGTCCGCAGTTACTCAGTGATAAATATGTATTGAAAAGTGTTAGTATTGTTAACAAAATGTTGAACGAATGTTTCATATACAAGTTGCATGTTACAAAGTTTAATGTTTGGGAAATATAAGTTGAAAGATAAAAAGTTAAAAAAAATAATGTGTTTTTATTTAAAAAAAAAAAAAAAGGGACAAATGTAGGTGACTCATTTTGTGTTGCAAACAAATTTCACAACATTTAAATGTTATTGACCGTCATTTTTTGACGGGCAAGTCGCTAGTACAATATATATACAGATAATACCACTACAACATTTTATAATCCACAGCATCTCTCCCTTTCCCACATGTTATGAGTTGAGGCAGTACTTCCCACGTTAGTCCACTTAATGCGTTATGACGAATTTATTAGTGGTGACGTGGTAAACTGCCTCTTCTCTAATAACAATAACAGTGGCTCTGGGAGCCCAAAACCTTCTGTTCAATAACATGGGGCAGATAACAGTTCCAAATCCAAGATGGCCCCTAGCTGATTCATGACACATATCTTTATTGACATTCTTTGATGTATTTTTTTTTTTTAAAAGGACTTAGTCCTTTAACAACATTTTTCCTGTCCACAGTCAGGGTCAAGTGTCTCATTTCAGGTTTATCCCCTAATTTTCCATTTCCTTCCTTTCTACTACCCTCTATTTTTTATCATCTCTAGGTTAATTTGTAACCCTTTATATCTGTAATACTTATGTTCTTTTCACTTTAAGAAGTTACTGATTATGGTCCGTGTGTCTCTGCGTATTATCCTTACCTTGTAGCTTTGGCATCCTTGAGAAGGACAGCAATAAACAAATTATTAGCCATATGCTAGAAATCGGCCTTATCTGTTAATATCTAGATCTAAGTTTGTAGGTATTATCCTTAGTCAATGTATTTAAACCTTCATTTTTAAGTTTATTGAAACTCAAATACATTACCAGCTTAAAAAACAACTTTGCAGCCAAAGTGGATAGAACGTATCATTGTAATTACAGTTACTAGCTGTAGAGGCATCAGAGTGAGAAATCTCGCGACTCCAAGAGTGTTGGTCTCGCGAGAAGCGTGAATACGCGGTGCGTGATGACGTCGCAGTGTCGACGTGGATGCCGTGACGTCACCGCGTTCCGCGGTTCGCGGGAGTTATAAACCCGCTTCTAAAATGGAGAATCAGTCCCCTGATGAATCCGACGTAACACTACGGGGAAACGCGCATCAGGAGTAAGCGGGCTACGGGGGTAAGCTTTCCCACTCCGTTTTTGTATGCTCTATGTGCCTGGTGCTGTGGCTGGTTCCCTTAAATATTGAGTATACTTTTTAAGTGGGACATATCAAATTTAAATTGTAATAATTAAGTGACCCAGTAATAATACCAGCAGGGCGTTTTTTGATAACAGCATTTGTCCTGCCTGTCAAAATAATCAGTTAATCTGATTTGTGGAAACTCTCTATATTGACTCAGCAATACAATACTAAGGAAAGTCCTAGAAATAAAGATAACACTGGTCAAATTCCTTTGGGATTATACAGAGATCCACGTTACCAAGTAACAAAAGCAACTTTAAACTGTCACCTGTCTTTTCAACTGGACAGATGCTGTTTTAGCCCAATAATATAAATCTAACTTTTGTGGTATTTCCCAATAATTTAGGAGGGGTCACTTATAATAGCTTATTCCCCGAGTTTAGCCTGCTTTATAGATATGCTGTATTGTATATCTTTTTATAGTCACCATTGCACTTTATATATATGTTTTTTCTTTAATTGATAAAGTATATTTTTTTAGCTTTTTCTTTAGTTTGTTGCTACAAAATTCCAAAATAGAGTCTTGTGTGTTTCTATGGTGTGCTGGCGAGAGGCACTGTAGACCCAGTACACATAGGAATTCATTATTTACATTATCTATTTACTCTATTTCATTTAGAGAGTTGTTGTTTACCCTTCGTTTGATATGATGAGATATTACCTTTAACCCTTTAGGTGTCCCTTTTTTCCCAAACAGCCTCTTGCCCTTCCGGGATTGGCCCATACCACACCCATGATATTAATGCACAGTCAGATAAAGTCAGAGTGTGCTCTGTGTATATAATAACGTTTTGTTATACCATTATCACGATTTCCGTCTGTTTTCAATGGTTAAGGTTTTGGGACATCAACATACATATAATTTATACATCCACTCCACAATAGATAATAAAAATAGACATAACACACCCACCTAGGACCATGTTTCCTGATAATATCTCTGTCAGGTTTTGTTGAAAGACTGCGGTGACAGATCGTCACTTAATATTAGGACTGAATAGAGAGTGATCCCCCAGTAATATATATTTCGCCTGAGGCTCCTTTGACATTAGCAGAATCTGTTAAACTGATTTTGTTTTATAAAAATACTTTATACTCGTGCCATATAAATATGCTATGATACTAGTTTCAGAAACATACAAAAAAATATTTTGCAAACCACTATGGCCCTCTAACCAAAATGCTTTTGGATGTGAATGGTGCCTGGCTGTGATTTTGAGAAAACAATTTGAAATCCTGCACGAAAAATTATGCAAAGAACAATCTTACAATAAAAGGCCTCATAATTAGCTACTTGTAGAAGTCTGGTCATGGGTGTATTAGGTTTGATGCTGCCTTGGCCATGTGCACCCCACCACACTCCACTTGCAGCTCCTCCTTTCCCCTTTCTATATCAAATCATAAGTTTATGAACATATGTCAGAAAGTTATCAGCAAACTCACAGACAGAATAACACTCCTAATAGAAATGTCTGTGTATATACAAACATATTTCAATGTACTGCACTGCATCTTCAGACAGCATGTTGTCCCCTGGGCCTCCTGGACCTAGACAGAAACACACAAACAGGATGTGTAAAGTATTTAAAAAAACACACATTTACTTGATGGTAAAATTGTTTGCCACAAAATGCAAGCACTGCTATCTTAAGAAAACAGAAGTATTATATAGCAGGACTAGAATAGCCATATTGGTCAGTTGGCTCTAATGGTCAGTGTTGCCTCACATTTGATGAATGGCGGAAGCATCTATCAAAAGGGCCACTGAAGTGTCATATTTATAGTATTCTCTTGTGGAGAACTTGACAATGTGCAAAATATTTTTAGACAGTATAAAAGGAATAAATACAGCCTTAAATTTGTAACTGTTTATATTAAATATTAAATATTGCTTTACTTATGACAGGTATTTTGTCTGTATTCTTAAAATGATTAAAAACCTGAGAGTGGATTCAAATAATATCTCTATTCAGTGCTATTGAATGACAATTTCGATTCATCCTATTGTTGAGTATTGGAATCCTTTAGATTGTAAGTTTGGGGATTTTCAATATTGTGTTTAAGCCATTCTTTGAGCCATCCAATCTTGCTAGTTTCCTCCCAAATCGCTTTTTAGGACAAAATGCACACTGTTCCCATTATACTTTTTTTTACATTACAATACACTCAGGCGCTTAGGGGAAAATCAGGGCCAGCTTCTGGGGAAGTGGGCATCCATCCATGACTCCAACATAAGAGGGGCGCCATCAAGGACATAAAATGTGGTAAGGAACTTGTTTCATGTGTTAAAGCTGAGCATATTATCCTGTGTTGCAAACTAAAAAGCCTCATCGAGGATAATGAATCTGCATGAGCCAACCCTCTGTATAATTAGCAATTATTGGCAAGCCATCCACTGGAAAGGTCCACTGCTAGATAATATATATATATATATATATATATATATATATATATATATATATATATATATATATATGTTTGGAAACATTGAGTCTGAATAACAGCATGATTAAGGAGGAAAAAATCCTAAAGTTAGCTGATATTTAGAAAGAAAAAAAAAGTTTGATGTCTCTGAAGGACCCTGGAGGGATCCATGATAAATTGGTGGAAAATATGTGTGTGAGAGGGGCATTTACATTTCAGTAGAGCAATGGTTGAATTTATGATGCACTTTCTTGCTTCTACACCTGTGTGTGGGTAGGGTTGTGGTCTAAATTTCAATCTTATCCTATTATCAAACAATGACGTCTTCCTGTTCTCTCATCCCACACTCCTCCCTCCGTTGATAACTACAGACACACATCCATCATCCAGCTCGCAGGATGTGATGTAAAAAACACAACATTTTCCCAAAATATTTTTTATGCCCACAGCTTACACACCTGTTTGTTTAGTACATACATGACAAATAAGTGTGTTTTTCCTTCAACTGCAGTGCTGCTTTTATATATTATGGTGTACAACAAATGTTACAATGCAGAATAGTAGGCATTAGTATTCCATTTATGTCAAGTCGGTGGGAGAGGTGGTTTTGTCTAGTAGACAGCTGCTAAATTTTCATACACAAAATTTATCAACACAATAGTCTTCATTGGCTGGAGTGTCTTTGTCTTATAGTAGTTTATTTTGTTATTGATTTTGCTGTGGGGGCAGTCTATTAATCATTGTTTTCTCATCATATTTTATTGTTCCTAAAACACCTTTATACAGTATGTAACGCTCACGCAACACCTCCACCCTTCACATAATAACCCTATCATGCTTGAGACAAACACTTAAATGGAGGCTGGTACACTGGATTTTTTAAATGATATTGGTAAATAGAAATTATTCTAATGATCAAAGAATAATTAAATAACCATCTCCTCTTGCTGAGGAGAGATTTATGTTTTAAACCTTAAGTCAGATATAATATGTCTCCTCTATGGATTTGGGTGTCACAACTCGCTAGTCATTGGCTTGAAAAGGCCAAAGAGACCAAATCCTACCAGGTTGTATAGGTTCTGTATCCCCGCACACAAGATGGGTTAAACAGATTCTAGGACAAGTGCAGATTCTCAGGCCAAGTTACCAGGTTCCAGGACAAGTTTCAGAAATCAATTTTTGAATAAAAAAATAAATAAATGCTTTCCATCTAAATGAAATGCACCATGCGTATGTGCCCCAAAACAGAGCAGAAACTTAATTTTTTTCCAGTACATCATTTTATACAGGTTGTGCTCCAGTCAGTCTTGGGCCACTTTCTCAGACAAACACAAGTTTCACACCTTCTACCCCTCTGTGCTTAGGTGTCTACAGCCCCAGCTATCAGCTACCTTCGATCAGGATCTTGGCACAGCAGGAGTTGATAATATAATGTGGGCCCTGGAGACAGAATGTCTGGAGAAGGGTTGGGGTCCAAGTAGGGGAATATTTTTATTAGGAATAGTTGCACCTCAAAACACCTTCGACACACAAATGAATGGCTATAAAAATGCAAAATGGACCCAGAGGCCTCTAGACTCAAATGCCATTGTGGAAAGGGGCCTTAGGGCTCCAGAGCATACAACCAGAGCTTGTGGATAAACATCACACAACATAAAAAATGAAGTGATAAAGTCTTTCAGAAGGTGCTTATGGCCATTATAATACCCCATTGATTCAACTGGCTATGTGACTAATGTCCATCAGGGTCCAGTGGCCAGACCCAAAAGTCTGAATGCCCAGGGGTTCATGACATTGTACTTCCCAGTTTGATCAAATACTGTATATGATATATGCCTTGCCATTTATCTGATAGATGTATTAAAGCTAATTCAGGTGCTATTTTTGTTTTAATTTTTAATGTTTCTGTAATTTACACTATGCATTTTGCCAGAATGTACGCATTGACATTCCTGCC
The DNA here is from genome assembly GCA_027410445.1 of Discoglossus pictus. Taxonomy (NCBI): domain Eukaryota; kingdom Metazoa; phylum Chordata; class Amphibia; order Anura; family Alytidae; genus Discoglossus; species Discoglossus pictus. The sequence goes on along the minus strand of CM050169.1, from coordinate 33,575,296 downwards.
ACAAACTAATTTCATCTCCAGCATTTCCCTGAATTTATATATTTTTTTATTACTTGAAGTAGAATTAATAAACCAAAATAATTAACAAAATATTCCTCCCAAAGGATCAGGTACTGTAAGAATTTATTTAATAAAACAATGGTACACACCCATTCATCGTCAGAAGTGTTTACATTAAAAAATGTTCCCCAGTTAGGCTTTTTCTATCAGATTTTTTCATTCAGATTTAATAAAAAAAATGTAGCAATCAGATAATTTACTGGGTTATGGGTTACTTGCAATTCAAAGGAGTAATTTGTCTTAATTATCTTCGATTAACTCATTTTGTATTCTATAATAATAAATTAATCTATTGGGTAGGTACTTTTTCCACCTGTATTTGTCCAAAGATTTTAAATTGATCTTGTTAAAAAAAAATCTTATATTCCAACATCTCCACCTTCTCTCAATCCAAAAAAATCTGTAATGATTTAATTTATTTTTATTTCTAAATAAAATCTAACATTTGTAACCTGATTTCTACATTTTAAAAGCTATATCCAGTTCTACAATTTTAAAACTATTTGGTCCTTTATCTAAAAGTAGGCCAGACTACCACTGCAAGAAGAGATAACCACACACCACATCCTCTATGACATCACTTTGCGAAACTACAGAAAATAACACTTTTTTGTCAGTTTAGGTCTGAATAATAACTAAAGCATGCCTGCAATATTTTGTTTAAAGGATCACTGTGATCACATTTTATATTTAGTATTTTGAATAACACAACTTTATAAAGTGAAAAATGTTTAGAAAATAAAAAATAATTACAGTCTTTTTTTTACTTAATAATTATTATTAATTTTTCTTTACTGCAAGCTTCCATTTTCCTTATTAAGCCTACTTCTTGCATCATATGCTGAACAGGTGTCCTTGTAAATGAATGACCTTTCTATTAGAGCTAATGAAAGCCTTGGCAGTTATATATTCCACCTACCCACTGTGCAGATGCAAACTTCCTGTGTATTCAAAGTTTCCACCCACCAAAGGAAGATGATCACTGTAAATTATAATGATAAATTCTACATCAGCACAATTGCATATAAATCAATAAATTAGATGTTATATTTTTTTTTATTTTTTTTTTAACTTGTTGAATTATTTTAAGTAGTTCTTTAAAATTGACTATTCTAAATGTTTGACCATGAGGTTTTTTTTAAAATGCTGTAGTCCTAGGAATTTGTGACATTTTAACTATAAACATTAAATCAGCCCTTTAACTTCCAACCTAGGAAAAGTCACACAAATGAGAACATTGCTGGCAAAACTGTTCTTTTTTGCTAGGACAAGGAGCACAATTACTGAATAATAGTTTTAAATATAAGTCCAATTCTCCAGATAGTTTTTGCTCAAAGAGTCATGAAAAGAAATGTAACAAAAAAACAAACAAATAGTTCAATATTCTTTATATAGACCTAAATATGCCTAAAAGTGGACTCTGACATGAATACTTTATGATCATATATGCGATGACCCAGGGGCCAGGTGCACCCCAAAACCTTCCTATCTTTGGGTTACAGGTATTCCTAGGTTGTTAGGGTTTTATCATCTCAGCGCCCAGCTGCCTTTCCCAGGTAAGATTGTGTCTCAAGATGCCAGCGGCACAAAAGCTCAGGAAGCAAGTTTGTAAGTACTACCCCCAGTGGTTAGGAGCAGAGTTACAAGAGTAATAATAATTCCAATGGTTACAATTATTATATTCCCTGAGAATGAAACACACGCTTCAAATATATATGTTTAAACTTACACAACACCTTTATTTGTCATCCATCCAACAAATGTTTTATATTTTGGTCACACCTCACCACCCAGTCACACCCCAGAAGCAAACGTCTTTTAATTTCATGACTACAGTCACCATCTGCAGAGATCTTGGATCCCAGGAAAATAAAATCTGTCACTGCCTCCACTTCTTCCCCGTCTATTTGCCAGGAACTGAGATTGCTGTTTGCCATGATCTTCGTCTTTTTAACATTGAGCAGCAGGCCAACTTTTTCACTTTCTTCTTTTACCCTCATCCATCAATAGGTCCTTTAGTTCCTCCTCACTTTCAACCGTTAAAGTAGTATCATCTGAGGTTGTTGATATTTCTTCCAGCAATATTGATTCTGGCTGTTGCTTCATCCAGTCTGGCCTTATACATGATGTACTCTGCATATGAATTGAATAAATAAGGTTAGTATAAAATACAACCTTCTCTCGCTGCTTTACCGATCAACCATTCTGTTATTCCATGTTCAGTTCTGACCGTGGCTTCTTGGTCCATATACAGCTGTTAAAATCATTCCTGTATAGATCTTCAGTATATTCAGGCCACATCTTCTTCATCTGATGTTCTTCTGTTAAGTCCCTAAAATTTTTGTCTTTTATCATGCCCACTTTGGCATGAAAGGTACCTTTGAGGTCCCAAATTTTCTTGAAGAAATCTCTTGATTTACAATAAGAAGCTCATGGTCGGAGCCACAGTCGGCTCCAGGTCTTGTTTTTGTTGATTGTATAGAGCTCCTCCATCTTTGGCTGCAAAGTATATAGTCAATCTGATATCTGTATTTTCCATCTGGTGATGTCCATGTGTAGAGTCGTCTCGGACATTGCTGGAAGAGAGTTTTTACTACAACCAGACAATTATCTTGACAGAACTCATCTAATATCTTACCTTCTTCATTTTCTCAGCATCCATAATTGGAGCATCCATGATCGGAGCATAGCTTACCTTGGATTTGAAGTGAAATCATTCTGTAATTTGTGTTGTAACCGAGCACTGCTTTGGCCACCCTTTGATTGATTTTGAGGACGTATCCATTTCTTCTGCGGGATTCTTGACCACAGTATAAGATCTGGTGGTTGTCTGATGTGAAATTATATCCCATTCCAGTACATTTAAGTTCACTAATTCCCAGGATATCACTGCTTAACCTTGTCATTTCCTTCTTGACCACATCTAATTTGCCTTGGTTCATAGTTCTAACATTCTAGGTTCCTATTCTGAATTGGTCTTTGCTGCAATGGACTTTCCTTTCCCCTTCAGACACATTCACGACTGGGTGTCCTTGCAGCTTTGGCCCAACCACTTCATTAGATCTAGTACTACTTTTACTTGCCCCCTGTTCTTCCTCAGTAGTGTGGTAGGCACCATCTGTCCATAATAGTGATGTCCCGAACAGTTCGCCGGAGAACTATTCGCATCGATTTTCGCATGTTCGCGTCCGCCACGAACGGCGAACACATACGCTTTTCGGTTCACCCCCTATACTTTATCATTGAGGAAACTTTGAACATCATTTATTTTATTTTATCATTTTTTTTGTGGAATCTATACCTGCCTGCCAGATTGTGTGTGTGACAGGCTAACACCTAACAGCTTATATTGTGCTTATTTTCACTACTCATACCTGGTGGTGTAACATACATTGAAAACCATTTTTTTCCTGTAATCTAATTTCAGTTGCCTGCCTGTGTCAGGCTCACAGCTTATATTGTGCTCAGTGACATAAAACAACACTTTTTTGACAATAATAGATTGAATAGCAATTGCCTGCCTACAGGCGTGTGTGTGAAGCCTATTGCATCTACTCTGCCAACTTTTGCCAGTTCACAGTGACACTCATATCTGGTGGCACCTTAGATTGCACGTGCAGTGCCCCAAATTTGAAGTGGGAGGACCGACCAAGCATCTTTTTCCATCTCCCGCTTCCAAAAATCCATGCCATATACACGTCCCCTGATAGTGGATGTAACAGGGATTAAACCGATAGGAATAGTACTACTTAACAGTACACACCTTATAATAACGCAGACAGAGGCAACGCGTATAATCTTCCATGCTGTGCAGTGGAAGACCCCAGACTCTGACCTGTGTATAATCTTCCATGCTGGGCAGTGGAAGACCCCAGACTCTGACCTGTGTATAATCTTCCATGCTGGGTAGTGGAAGCCCCCAGACTCTGACCTGTGTATAATCTTCCATGCTGTGCAGTGGAAGCCCCCAGACTCTGACCTGTGTATAATCTTCCATGCTGTGCAGTGGAAGCCCCCAGACTCTGACCTGTGTATAATCTTCCATGCTAGGCAGTGGAAGCCCCCAGACTCTGACCTGTGTATAATCTTCCATGCTGGGCAGTGGAAGCCCCCAGACTCTTACTCTGGGAGTCTGAAGAAGAGGAGTCAGAGGAGGAAGGTGGCTTTGAGGAGGTGGAAGACCAAACACAGCAGGCGTCCCAGGGGTCTTGTTGTCACCTTTCGGGGACCCTTGGTGGCTGGGTGGAGGAAGAGACCTTCAATGACATCAGTGAGGACAAGAAACGGGACATGGCTAGCTTTGTATCCAAACTTGTGCAAATGGGGAGTTTGCGGTTGTGCAAAGGGACTGTTTGCGGTTGTTTGCGGTGCATTAAACAGGAAGATTGGTCTGTTACTGTGAAGCGGGTGTAACCCTTACACTACCTGATCGATACAGCATCATACCTGATGTTTTAAAGCATGTTATTCCAAACAATTTAGGAACGATAGGTGATTTATGCCCTTTATGGCTTAAAACCAGACTCTGCATCAACTATGTAATTTTCCGTGGGAGTTTTGCCATGGATCCCCCTCCGGCATGCCACAGTCCAGTTGTTAGTCCCCTTGAAACAACTTTCCCATCACTATTGTGGCCAGAAAGAGTCCCTGTGGGTTTTGAAATTCGCCTGCCCATTGAAGTCTATGGCGGTTCGCCGGGTTTGCCCGTTCACAAACATTTGATGGAAGTTCGGGTCCGCTGTTCGCGAACCGAAAATTTGATGTTTGCGACATCACTAGTCCATAAAGTTTTCTTAGCAACGTTACTGGAATGGGTTGCAGTTTCCTTCTCCAGTGGACCATGATTTGTCTGACCTCTTTGCCATGACCTGTCCATCTTGGGTGACCCTACATGGTATAGCTCACAGCTTCATTTAAGTACACAAGTCCCTGTACTACGACAAGGTAGTGATCCAGAAGGGGCTACTTATATTATTTATTGGTTGTGAAGTTACCATTGCATGCTAAAAAACCATGCAAGCGGAGCAGTTCTTACATGCAATTTATTTGTTGTTGCATACATGCACAGAACATAAATGTAATAAAAACGTAATAAACAGTATTTAGAGCACTAATCAATTATGTATGACTGATTATAACTATGTAAAGACTTTTGAGTACTTAAGTATTATTTGAGCTTTTAGTGCTGTTTGTTTCACATCACTGAGACAATGTATAAAAGCTGTTTAAACTACCACAAACTCTTTAAGATAAAGAGTTTTTCTTTCACCACAAAGAAGTGGTTGCATGAGTCACACTGTCCTCCATTTTGTTTGCTGTATCCTGTTAGCTGCCTATGCAAACAAAATGGCCGATCTTTGTAGGCCCTGACAGGGAGATATTATTATACTTTACAAATATGTCAATACAGAATGTTAATAAGGGAACTTTTTATGCCAACAAATATATGAATTTAAACATTTGAAACAAGATTTGGCAGGGACTATTCCAGAGGAACCTCGGGAACTCCCTCATATTTTTTTCGGGTGTTTACGTCATTCAGTCATGTCTGACTCTGTGTGACCTCATGGACCACAACACACCATACTGATCCACTTGGTATTCATGGCAGAGATACTGGAGAGGGTTGCCAGTTCCTTCTCCAGTGGGCCACAGCATACAGCTCCTGGTATTCCTAAGTGGTCTCCCATCCAAGTACTAACCAGGCCAAACCGTGCTTGCCTTCAGGGTGGTGTGACCTCTTGGTTCCCTGACTGGAATCGAACCCAGGTCACAGCAGTGAAAGAGCTGAATCCTAACCACTGGACCACCAGGCAACATATGACCCTACTATTAAATACACTTTTTAATTAAATTACCTTTTTCTAGATAAGAAATAAAAATGTATAGTGATTTGTATCGTATCCTGTAAAAAGCGTATTTTCTGTAAAAAAAAAAAGAAGCAAAAATACTGTATGTTTTAAATATGAATTCAGAAAAAAGCATGACTTTACTGTAAAAATATATTCTGAAGAAAGGTAAAAATGTTGAAGTTACTCTTGCCCTAATATCACTGTCATTTTCCATCCCCATCTATGAGCCTGCATTTTATTTAAAGGACCACTGCAGTCATATTTAAAAAAATATATAATTTTAAAAAATTACTATTGGGAACTTGGGACCTATCCTGTTATAGTTGCGCATGTTATAGTTGCTCTGCTATCGGCGCCCTTATGCGGCACGTCGGAGGGGGAAATATTTTTTTTTTGCCTGCAATACCTCTTTTTCATCACTTTACCACTGTCGCGCAGCGCATGTATATACGCGGGCGTGACTATAAAAGGACCGGAAATTGTTTTCCGAATGTAAAAAAGAAAATAATAAGAAAGCAATTACGCTGCTGTAGGATCTAATATTTTATTTTCATCAGATCAACTTCCTGAAGGTGGGAGGAGCCTTTAATTGCACAAGAAGTGTCTATAAGCACAGTGAGAATGGGTCAGCTACAACTGCCAGAGTTTTCAGCAGGAGTAAAGAGGGCTCATTAGTTTACAAAGACACACCCTCCTGATTGAGTTGATGTGGTGGATCTGTATCTGCCTCCGTCCTGTCACATAACCCACCTTGTTTGTCAGGTAGCTATTGATGTTACCTACAAGCTGTGCAAATAGTGCAAAGCATTTTTATAGATACTAAAGTTTTTTAGTTGACTTTTTAGTGGAACAAATCTACAGTTATAAGCAAATTAACCTAAAAAATGGACCCAGGACACAGTCACCAGAATTTGGTGAAGTTAATTCTCTATTATTACTATGGGGGATTTACTCAGCATTTTCACACAAGATGAAGTAAGAAGCAGGGGCAGATCTACCAGTTGTAAAGTGCACCAGGGCCCTTCACCGAGGGGCCCAAATGCTATGATAATGGGCGTTGTTTTGCATTTAATTTTATTTTCTGTAGTGCAGGGAGACCCCTGGGGAACTTCACACATGTAGGAGGTAAGGGAAGAGCAGCCATGGAAAGGGGTCTTGGAGGGAGTAGAAATGGGAAAGTTCTTGGGAAAGGGTGCTGTTATGGGAAACGGTCTTGCCAGGATACTAACTTAATGTAAGGGCATTAAAGGGCCACTGCCATCAATTTTGTATTATGGTCTTTTGTTTAACATTACTTGATAGTGGGCAACATGTTACTATAAATTATATATACAGAATCTCCATTGTACTAGTAGATTTTCTCTACAGTAGATCATTTCTGAAACATTTAGAATAGATTTTGCGGCTCCTGTATGTTAATGTGCAGCTCAGTGTGCCTGAAAAGGGTGGGAGAGAGGTGTGGCTACCAGATAACATTTGGGGTCTTTATTTTGACCACAAGTGAGAATAATATTCACAAGCCGTTCATTTGCATATATATATTCAGGAACCATAGCATGGAATTTCCCAGGATCGACTCAGGCTTAACACAATATATAGCTAGTTTTTCTTGCTATAACTTAAAAAAACTTGATTTTGGGGTGCCAGAGTCCTTTTAATACCCATAGCTTTCAAGCTAAATTACCAAATACTTTTAGTCAAAGTTTCTAACAACAACCCAAGTAACACTGTATTGATTGAGTAGAAATCCCCTGTCTGCAGCCAGCAATGGAGGGGCTGGGTGGAATTCCATTGTCCCAGGGCTCGGAAATAACCAGGGAACTTATTTTCTCCGCCCTTTCTGGCTCGTCGAGCAAATCTGGACGCGATAAAAAAAGGGGAAGGAGGGGGGCGGACATGAACAGAGACAGGCAGAGAAGGGAAATGCAGGTTCACTGGGTAATGAACAGTGGAGTCGCCATGTCCGTTAATCCAGATGAATAATTACAGTATTGTAGTATATTGTGATACCTGTTTTCATTGGAGGAGCTAGTGATTGGAGGGCCCTGGTGCAAAAATATAATATAGATTATATATACATATACAAATATACATAAATAAAGGTAGAAAAAGGTAAGAATAGGGAAACTTGGATATAACTTTAAAATATATTTAAAGGCCCACCAAAAATGATCAATAAAAGTAAATCAGTACTTATGTATTTTGTCCAACAGAATAAGTTTTTTTAAATTAATACTTAAAAGACATGAATTATTCAATTAAATCAGATGAAATGCCTAATTAAGTTTTATTACTTATCGATAACAGCAGATTAAGCAAAATGTTCGGTCCTTTCCTGTTATGGTTACGGCACCAGTCCGCCGCAGCCGTGCGGTGACCAAGATGGCGCTGCCGATATTCCAGTGACATATCATAGAGTCAAGGCTTAGGTAAACTCTTAGGGTTAGGTGAGGATTAGGGTTAGTTTAAGGGTTAGGCTACCATGCAAGCTTAGAACTTCTCTAACATATAGGCAGCGCTACAAAATATCAGTAGCGCCATCTAGCGTTTGGTCGCCGCACTGCAGCGGCAGAACTGTGCTGTAACTATAACGGGATAGATACTAGATATATAAACCTAATATGTGCACAAGGTTATAAAACATATACATTGTCTAAAATACTTATTTTTCTATAATCTCACTTTTTTTCTGGAATCTTAGAAGCAAAAATATATAGCAACTTGTGCTGTAAACTGAAATGTATAATTTTTTATTCCGCCTATCAGATCCATCCGCCAAGCATTGTCTATTATCTTATTCTTATGGATGATGACTTCTTTCTTCTCAACATCATATGGCTTTAGACTGGACATAATTAGTACTTAATAATTGGTACTTTTTAATTACTAATTGGTATTACCTGTACTTTAAATTAGATCACATCTGGAATCCATGATGTGTCCCTTTAAAGAACCACTGTGGGAATTCTTCTTAATAATGAGTGAAATATTTTAGAAAACAATAAACACACACAACCTTTATATACTATCTAGCTATTAATTACAATTTTTTTCACTTTTATGAGAGTGTGTCCTTGTAAATTATTAAGCAGTCCATTACACCCATTAAAATCAGTGGCAGTTGTAGATGCTACATTCCCATTGTACAGATAAAAATGTCCTCCCCCATCAGGTTGTTCATTAGAAGAAACCAAAATTCTACAACACACAGCTGCATATATATCTTCATACATATATATATACAAATATATGAATATATATATATATATATATATATATATATATATATATATATATATATATATATAGTTGAATAATAAGAGTATTGCAGTGAATAGTGATACCTTTTTTATTGGACAAACATATTCATAATAAAGCGACGAGCTTTCGAGAGATAATGTCTCTCTTTATCAAGTCAAAAAGTGATACTGAGAAGCATTATCTCTCGAAAGTCACTATTCACTGCAATACTCTGATTATTCAACTGGATTACTGGATATTCACGGCTACCTTACTCTTCATATGTATATATATATATATATATATATATATATATGTGTGTATATATATATATATATATATATATATACTCCCGGTATCCGGCACCTATGGGGATTTCCTATTGCCGGATAAGTGTAGTTGCCGGTTGTTTGAGAGTCACTAATTTAAAAACCTTAATTAACTCTAAACCCCCTAAAACCCCTTAAACTATCTATAAAACAGTTACAGCTAACTAATGAGTCATTTTAAGTGTAAAAATGTTGATTTAATTTTTTTTATTTTATTTCGGATGCCGGTTGTGCCTGATAATGCAGATTAAGTGAGAGTTTTTGTCAAACGGAATAGAGGCAGGTGCTGGTTGCTTGAGAGTCCCGGTTGGTTAATCGGGAGTTTACTGTATATATATATATATATATATATATATATATATATATATATATATATATATATATATATCCCCTCCTGTATAGATGCCTTGTGGTGAAAGGCTATAGTACATCAATGAAGCTGTGAGCTATTCTATGTAGGGTCACCCAAGATGGGCATGTCATAGCAGAAAGGTCAGGCAAATCACGGCCCACTGGAGACAGAACTGGCATCCCACTCCTGTATATTTTCCAAGGGAACCTTATGGGTGAATGGGCCATAGGGTCATGAAGAGTCAGACATGAGTGAACGACCAACCAACTATATATATATATATATATATATATATATATATATATATATATATATATATATATATAAAATCATTCCATACCTCAGAATATATTTGCTATTATATAGTTATATAGACCACATCCTTTAAATGTTGATCTGTCCCTTGAATATTTGGGGGCTGGGAGGGACAGAGGCAAATTCTCTAAAAAGATGGGCTGCCCTCTTAAAGAGACACTGCTTGTATGTATTAAACTAATGAGCTTTCCTTCCAGTGAGTGGATATATAATTCTGTATAAAGTGTAATTTCTTGGAATGTACTTTTCTACATATTAGATGCTACAAGCACTGTGTAAATGTGAGTTATTTCGTATAATATCTGGGAATGTTAATGAATGGCGAGCCAGCTGCTGCAGTGTTTACTTTCACTTGTGATGCTGGAGCCAGAGGGGGAGGCTCTGAGGGATCAGGGACTTCCCTCCTGCACTGAGCTGCACAACACAAACTTCAGCACAGACAGGCACCGGCTGCCAGAGCCTCCATCTTATAGGATCCCCAGCCAGGCCCTGACTATGGCAACACATGCAGAGGGCATGGAGCTAAATGGGAGGATGGGAGAGGGATACCCCCTACATGATGGAGAGGTAAGAGGGGCAGGGAGCCAGGCATGGGGAGGGAGCCAGGCATGGGGAGGGAGCCAGGCATAGGGCAGAGAGCCGGGCAGGAGGCAGGAGCCAGGCATGGACAGGGAGCCAGGCAGGAGGCAGGGAGCCAGGCAGGGGGCAGGAGCCAGGCATGGGCAGGGAGCCAGGCATAGGGCAGGGACCTGCTGTATGGAGCACTGATCAGCAATGACTGAGGCTTAGTGTGGATAATAATAATAATGCAGGATGTGCCTGGACCAGTATCTTACACTGCTATGTGTAATTATTACATGATCTAGTTAGATGTGTATAGTTATGTATTCATATATGTGTCACACTGTGTATGTAGTAAAATGTGTATGTAATAAAATAGTATATATATATATATATATACTGTACATATATAATTAGTAGCCACAAAGTTCTTTAAGAAGCCAGAAAGGCTGTTTTTGAAGAATGTGGAGGGAAGTCTGTCAGTATTGCTGTTTTTAATTGATAAAGAAAGTCCTATATATCAAAAGCTTGTAACTATTTGTCCAATAAAAAAGCTATATATATATATATATATATATATATATATATATATATATCAGGTTTTTTTCCTCGTTCAGTTGGATCCGATTCTCAGTGACCCTATGAATGCAGCACGCCAATGGTGTATGTGTATATATATATATAGCATAGATACTGTAGGCGCTCATCCCTACAACTTTCCGACCACAAATTCGGATCCTCGCGAAGCGAGGGGCTGCATTTGCGGAGGTGGAGGCTTCCACGCTCAGCGTCAGCCTCGCAATGGGCGCCGAAGGATCTCAGACCACCAAAACACTTACTCTCTGTGGCAAACAGCATTACCTGCCTTACAATTTTATTGCCGTCATTTTTTGACGGGCAAGTCGCTAGTATATATATAAATACATGTATAATTTTCCTTGCCTACTTTGGGCATGGACAAGCCACCATACTGTTCTTCAAATGTTAATTTTGAATATAATTTCAAGAAATAAAACTATTCCTATTCAGTAATTCCTATGTACCCACTATTTATTTTAACTCTCTAGAATTGTGGAATTCCAGTAACAAAAGAACTAATTGAGTATTGAGTATAAGTAGACTGTATGTGCTTTGTCACAATGTGATTTTTCCAGTTACTTTTTATCGTATTATTTCTTCTGTATTGCTCTGCTCATATCTGCTGTGAGATAATACAAGTATATACAGAATACACCCATGCAGGGGAGTTTCCACAAGTCTCGCTTAGTAGTTGTATGTCGTGGAGTCATTTACTGTACAATAATGTGAGTTCACACCATCGTGAAGCCATGCAGGGTTGGGTCTGGTCAGTACTTGGATGGGAGACCACCAGGATCTGTATGCTGTGGCCCACTGGAGAAGGAACTGGCCACCCACTCAAGTATCTCTGCCATGAAAACCAAATAGAACAGCATGACCAGGGACATAAAAATGTGCATGGTGTCTTGCGGTCCACTGATGTCACGGAGAGTCGGAAACGACTGCACGACGCCCCCAAAAATGTGGCAGCCTTTTTTTAGTGTATACGTGGATTGAGTCTTTTATCATTTGGACGGGCCCTATAAGACTGCTGTCCATCAGAGCCTCAATAATAGCAAGTTTTAGGAATATTGCTTAGTATGATATGTACAGTAAATTATTACTGAGATGATCAGCATTGTTTGTGAGACATATATATATATATATATATTTATATATATATATATCCTTGTGCTAAAGTTTAGCTCAGTGTGCTTGATAAATGTGAATAAAGGAAATCTACCTGCATGATAACACAGAGGTACATTGTTTTTTCTAGCTCACAAGTGAACATTGCTACTAATTAGCACATATAAGCATCTAATTAATATTCGGGAGCTGAGAGTTTGCATAATAATGCAAGAAAAACCATGTTAAATATCTCTAGAATGATGTACGTCATGAAAAAAATGGCTAGACAATCTAAAGTTGTATTTTTTTCTTCCTCCATAAGAATAACTAAAATGATAAAGTTTATTTAATTTAGTTTTTTTTTAAATAAATGAAATTATAGCTCAGAATAGTATTTGATAAAGTCTTAAAGGCAACTGAGTTTATTTCACATGCACTGAGGCCTTGAACCTAGTATCAAAGAGCAATGTCTAGATATATTTGTGGTATTATTATCAGTATACACAGCCTTTATCGCTTACCCCTCCATATTGCATCCAGCATGTGCTTCCACTGTGTGAGTCTGCGACTAGTCAGCCGCCTCTAATATGTTTTATTTTAGTATCATATAACTATAAAACCACAGTAGTATGTATGCCCCCTTCTAGGTCACTAATTTTCAGTGGGGATGGGGCTTGTGTATGTCAATGAAGCTGCAAGCTATACCATTCAGGTCACCTATGATCGGCAGGTCATAGCAGAGAGGTCAGACAAATCACAGTCCATTGGAGAATGATCTGACAAACCACTCCAGTATTTTTGCCATGATAAGAACAACCAGACACATAACTATAGATATGTCTGGCATCACAGAGAGTCAGACATATCTGTACAGCAATATTTTTGCACTCTTATTGATGTGCTTTATAAATCCACCTTACTGAATAATCCTGGCTTTATCAACCTGATTGTGCATTTTAAACTACCTTTCCTTAGATTATGTCCATTTTTTTTTTTTTTTTTTAAAGATAACTCAGTACACTATTACTGGTAAAGTCTTGGGAATTACCTATAAAACGACATAATTAGAATTCCTTTTCTGCTATTTATTCTCTCTCTTCAGTCCAACTTCCTGCCGGATTACCCGCTGGGTTTTTCACTTTGATTGTTTTTTATTCGACTAAACCAAAAACTCATCTCATATTTTAGGGTTATTTACACCCCTAACCTATTGATAACAGAAACAGTTATATCTCAGAGGGTGGAATTTTGGGGCTGGGGGTAGGCTTGGGGAGGTGGATCTCTTTCTGCTGTTTAAAATATCTGTGAAAGCAGAATAAAGTCAGTCTGTCTCTATACTAATCAACCGTATGCCTCCTGAATGATGGGCTATGGGTGTCATATGCTATGTTCAGTTGTCTGTGTTGTCTCTCTCTGTGTGCTGCATCGAACTCTCTGTGCGCCGTCGCGCTCTCTCTCTGTACGCTCTCTCTCTGTGCGTCCACCCTCTCTCTGCTCCCTCTCTGTGCGTCCACCCTCTCTTTGCACCCTCTCTCTGTGCGTCCACTCTCTCTTTGCACTCTCTCTGTGCGTTAACTCTCTTTGCACTCTCTCTCTCTCTCTATCTATCTATCAAACTATCTCTCTCTCTCTCTCTCACTCTCTCACTCTCCACCCCAATTCCTCCCCCCTCCCCCTCTCTCTAGCCCCTCCCCCTCTCTCTCCCTCTCCCTCCCTCTCTCTCCCCCTCCTTCCCTCTCTCTCCCCCCTCCCTCTCCCTCTCCCCCCTCCCTCTCACCCTCCCTCTCACTCTCCCCCTCCCTCTCACTCTCCCCCTCCCTCTCCCCCTCTCCCTCTCCCCCTCTCCCTCTCACTCTCCCCTCCCTCTCACTCTCCCCCTCCCTCTCACTCTCCCCCTCCCTCTCACTCTCCCCCTCCCTCTCACTCTCCCCCTCCCTCGCTCCCACTCACTCTCCCCCTCCCTCGCTCCCTCTCACTCTCCCCCTCCCTCGCTCCCTCTCACTCTCCCCCTCCCTCGCTCCCTCCCTCTCTCTCCCTCCCTCTCTCTCCCTCCCTCTCTCTCCCTCTCTCTCCCTCTCTCTCCCTCCCTCTCTCTCCCTCTCTCTCCCTCCCTCTCTCTCCCTCCCACTCTCCCTCTCTCTCCCTCCCACTCTCTCCCTCCCACTCTCCCTCTCTCTCCCTCCCACTCTCCCCCTCCCTCGCTCCCTCTCACTCTCCCCCTCCCTCTCTCCCTCCCTCTCTCCCCCTCCCTCGCTCCCTCCCTCTCTCCCCCTCCCTCGCTCCCTCCCTCTCTCCCCCTCCCTCGCTCCCTCCCTCTCTCTCCCTCACTCTCTCCCTCCCACTCTCCCTCTCTCTCCCTCCCACTCTCCCCCTCCCTGGGTTCAGCACCACACCCTCCAGCTGAACGTACCTGTGTGTAAGTGAGGAGTGAAAGCTGCTGCTGCTAGAACAGCCCTCACTGACAAATATACTTAGCAGAGCATCCTATGTGCAGCTAATCTAGGCCTGTTTTATATGTAACTCTCAAGCAACCAGAAACTACATTTATCCGGCAAAACCAATCGCCATGGGTGCCGGCTAACTGAGAGTCTACTGTAGTATATATTCACTGAATACTCAATGTATCATTTATTTAGTATTTGGCTGCACATTTGGAATTACACAAGTCTACACTTTGGAGAATATTCCAGTCTGATGTCTTTGGACAAGACACCGGAAAAATTGAGGATTCTGTGGAGCCAAAAGTTCATACCAGGGGACCCGGATGGGTGTGTGGGTCTTAAAGCGGAAATGCTAAGTGGTATAAATTTATATTGCTGAGATTTGACAAATATGTGGTTGGAAATGTGGGAGTATGATGGCAGCAGCGGCATAATGTACATACTGTATACACATTAATATAGGATTGCAATGAAATCCTCTTTATAGCTGCACCGAGTACGTTAATCTCATGTATTACCAAATTCCTAAATGCAGCATCAGTTCTCAGCATGTTAATGAAAATTAAAAGGATATGGAAGGTTTCTAGATTTTACTAATATATATATATATATATATATAGCAATTGTTTCACATATGGTGGGCTAAGAGTGATAGAAGCCCTCCACCGTACAAGGTACAGTAGTACAAATAAGGAATAGTACATTAGTGATTCCATTTGAATGTTTAAAAATAAGTTGATGAAAACTTATTTCCTGCTCAAATTTCTCAGAAATACAGTATATACTCTGCAGTCTGGGAAAACTGGGCGGGACATGCAAATGAGGCCACATAATGCACCATCACTCTAAAATGGTTTGGATTGACAAACATGGCTCCTTTAACGCATATGCTTACTGTATTTCACAGTTTGTGAAAAATCCATCCGTTGCTATGTCTAAAACTGTGAAATACAGTAAGCATATGCGTTAAAGGAGCCATGTTTAAAATGGTTTGGATTGACAGAGTGATGGTGCATTATGTGGCCTCATTTGCATGCCCCGCCCAGTTTTCCCAGACTGCAGTGCATATACTGTATTTCTGAGAAATTTGAGCAGGAAATAAGTTTTCATCAACTTATTTTTAAACATTCAAATGGAATCACTAATGTACTATTCCTTATTTGTACTACTATATATATATATATATATATATATATCTATCTAGATATATATCTATCTATCTAGATATATATATCTAGATATATATATCTAGATATATATATCTAGATATATATATCTAGATATATATATCTAGATATATATATCTAGATATATATATCTAGATATATATATCTAGATATATATATCTAGATATATATATCTAGATATATATATCTAGATATATATATATATCTAGATATATATATATCTAGATATATATATATCCATGTATTAGATATATATATATATAGATATATATATATCTAGATATATATATCTAGATATATATATCTAGATATATATATCTATATATATATATCTAGATATATATATCTAGATATATATATCTAGATATATATATCTAGATTATATATATCTAGAGATATATAATCTAGATATATATAATCTAGATATATATCTATATATATATATATCTAGATATCTGGGGAGAGACACAGGTGAGGGAGGGGGAAAGAGACACAGAGGGAAAGGGAGGGGTGGAAAGAGACACAAGGGAGGGAGGGGTGGAAAGAGACACAAGGGAGGGAGCGGGTGAAGACATGGGAGGGAGATGGGGGGAAAGAGACACAGGGGAGGGAGGAGGGGAAGAGACAAGGAGGGGGGAGAGACACAAGGGGAGAAGAGACACGGGAGGGAGGTGGGGAATAGACACAGGGGAAGGGGGGCAGAGACACAGGGGAGGGAGGGGAGAAGAGGCACAGGGGAGGGAGGAGGAGAAGGGACACATGGGGAAGGGGGGGAGAGAAACAGAGGTGGGAGAGGGGGAAATAGACACGGGAGGGAGGGGGAAGAGACACAGGGGAAGGAGGGGGGGGAGACGCATCAAATATTATACATCATTGATGACTGGCAAACAACTAGTATTATATATTAAAAGTTCTGTAACTGCCTAAAAACATACAAAAAGTCCATGTAAGGGTCTGCCCTCTGCAGCTCATGAAAACACAGACGTCTGCAATGCTGGCTGTGCAGTGTCTCATACTAACCCATCAGTGACCAACTCTCACCAGAATGCAGCTGAAAACTGGACCTTCATAGGTTAGGACACTATACTGAACATCCCATGTCTGCAAATACTGCAGTGGGGAGACCCATACAGGCACTATTTGTTTGAGTTTGATCAGTAAAAACAGAGCTTATATGCTATTTTTCATAAATCAAAGTACATAACAGTAAATATATACACAGGGATATTATATACCCAGTAAAATCCAGGAAACTTCCATATCCCTTTAATATTAGGCTACATCTCTCCATTGTGAGATTTAAGACATAATAGAGACAGACCGCTTCAGAAGCCAAAAATATCATTTATATACAAATTATAAAATTATTCCTTAGGTTTTCAGGGATGGAAAATATGTCAGTGGAATATAAGACTCTTTTATGTATGTAATTCTGGATAAATCCTGTGGAATCAAATAATCAAAATAAAATACTGTCAAATTATTACGAAACATTAGTTTTATGATTACAAACTTCCACTTCCGTGTTACTAGAATTTTTGTATAATTTAGATATTTGTTGAATGTAGACTTTTCCTTAAAAAGGGCCACTGAAGAATTATGCTAAATTTGATAATAATTAGGTAAGTCATGTTTAGAAGTTGTATAAAGGTTCTCTGTTTGTAATATTAAAACAAACTACCTAAGTTCTTAAAAGCTGTTTTACTCACTGAGACGTTCCAAACAGTCCCTGCAAATGTCTTCCTACTGTAGCACATGCATACAATGAATACTGTGATAACAGGAGATAACCAGCTTCTCAGCTCATTGTGGCAGTTACTTAAGCACCTTTGTTTACATAGGAAGCTTCTAGTTGCAGAATGAGGAATATTATCCCGTGTCTCTTCCACCACACCCTCATCTGTGTCACTCCCTCCCTCCCCTGTGTCTTGTTCACCCCCTCCGTTCCCCTTTTTCTCTTTCCCTCTCTCCGTCCTGTGTCTCTTTGCACTCCTCTCCCTCCCCTGTGTCTCTTTGCACTCCTCTCCCTCCCCTGTGTCTCTTTGCACTCCTCTCCCTCCCCTGTGTCTCTTTGTCCCCTCTCCCTGCCCTGTGTCTCTTTGCCCCCTCTACCTGCCCTGTGTCTCTTTGCCCTCTCTCCCTCCCCTGTGTCTCTTTGCCCATCTCTCCCTCACCTGTGTCTCTTTCCCCCCTCTCCATTCCCATGTCTCTTTGCCCCCCTCTCCCGGACCTCTGTCCCCCCTATCTTCCTCCTCTCTCTCCCCTGACTCTATTCCCCTCCTCTCCCTCCCCTGTGTCTCTTCCCCTCCTCTCCCTCCCCTGTGTCTCTTACCCCCCACTCCCTCCCCTGTGTCTCTTACTCCCCACTCCCTCCCATGTGTCCCCCCCACTCCCTCCCCTGTGTCTCTTTCCCCCTCTCCCTTGTCTCTCTTTCCCTCCCCCTCCCTTTTAATCCTCCTCAACCCCCCTCCTCAACTCCCCTCCTCATCCTCATCCTCCCACCTCATCCTCCCTCCTCATCCTCCCTCCTCATCCTTCCTCCTCAACCCCCCCTTTTCATCCTACCTCCTTATGCTCCCTCCTCAACCCTCATCCTCAAACCCCCTACTCAACCCCCCTCCTCATCCTCCCTCCTCATCCTCCCTCCTCAACCCCAGTCCTTATCCTCAAACCCCCTCCTCAACCCCCCTCCTCATCCTCAACCCCCCTCCTCAACCCCCCTCCTCAACCTCCCTCCTCAACCCCCCTCCTCATCCTCAACCTCTCATCCTCAACCCCCCTCCTCAACCTCTCTCCTCAAACCCCCTCCTCATCCTCAAACCCCCTCCTCAATCAGAGGGAATTTCAGAACTATGCAACAGCGGAAAACCTTTGAATTAAAATTATTCAATTTTTGAATACAAAGGATTTGGGCATTAACATCGACTTAGGCTTTCTGGTCCACTATCTTAATGTCATATAGCTAACACATTCCACTTACCTCCCCCCCTTCTATTGCTGTTTTTGTAAGCTACATGCTATGCTGACATGTATTGCTCTTTATTTTACTCTGCTGTGTTCTTATCTACAACCTGATCTATAGACTTACTGACCTATCAGGACATTATTCACAATGCTGGTCTATTTCTCACTTAACTCTGGCCAATGAATTTTGTCTTTCTTGTTTTTCCAAATTTCTTTTTTTCCCCTCATCTCTTTCGTGGGGCGGGATCCCAGCTTCTGTATCGCTATCTTGTTGTAGTGAAGGGACTTTAATGAAGCTGTGAGCTAAACCATGTAGGGTCATCCAAGATGGGCAGATTATAGCAAAGCGGTCAGACAAATCACGGTCTACTCACTCCAGTATCTTTACCAAGAAAAACTTATGAAAATGCACAGCCATAGCAAAAGATGTGCCTAGCATGTTGTAGTCCATAGGGCACGTAGATTCAGACACGACTGAATGACAAAACAACAATATATATCTATCATATGAACCTACATAACTGTAGTACCTGGTTCCTTAAAGGTACATCTAAATTTCCTGGATTATGGGTGCATCTGATAGAGGAGAATCAATAGTACATGAAGAAATACCAAAATAAACATTTAAAAAAAAGTAGCTTGAAGTTAGTAAAATGTCTTAATTTCTGACAGTTGAAAACTAGCGTAAACACCCCATGGAAACCCATGCTAAATTAGCATAAAATTAATAATTCATTTTGGCCAATTAGGAGGAGGCTCAGGCAGCTTATATATTTGAATTAATCTCTGGGATTCCTTCTTGTGCTACAAAGCAGCCTTGGATATGTAGTGTGTCTGCTGATCTGTGGTGAAAGGCGTGGGCAGCACAGACAGAGAGCAGACACTGCAGCAGGAAGCACATCCCAGCAGGGGATTCAGGGCTGACACTAGTGCTCTCCTATTAGCTGAGGAAGGCGTGTAATGAGTTAGAATACATCCCCTAATGCTGCATGCTGATTGGGTGGGGATCAGGTGCTCATGTAGACACCCCTGTAGATGTCAACATAATCATTAGAGGAATTTTTAGATAGTAATAAAAAATAAAATGTTTTTATGAAATGTGCTGTATGTATAAATGAGTGCAGAAATGTATTAATCCATGAAACTTAGAAATGTCTTTAAAATGGCCACTTATAAAGGGCCTTCTAAAGTATAGTTTGGTAGGGCTTGATAAGAAAAACATTTTTTATTCAACTTTTATTGTGAATGTAATTACTATTTTCAATCATGCACCAGTCTGTATAAGCGCCAGATCTCTCCACCCACTAAATGAAGTATTGTGTCCGGAGTGGAGCCACTTGGTGACTCCAATGACATATCCTGCAAACAGTCGTGTAGATGCTGCATGTGTCATATAGTAGACAGCCCCTAATATAAAATAAAATATTTTGTCACTGAATTACCAGTATTTTATGATTCACCAGCACACACATTATACTGTATTATGACTATGCGGCATCCTCACTGAGATTCAGATTCTTCTTCTTGATTTCTGAGTTATTGGCGTGTTTTGTGAGTTTTATCAGTGCTGTCCAACTTATTTAGTTTGGGGAGATGGGGACATTTTTATAGGTCAGATGAGCTAGTGGGCTACATTTATATAGTACTTAATAAAATGGATATCTAAATAAATGTATATATTTTGCACAAAATAATAAAAGATTAGGGCATCTGTATTAGATATAAGTGTTTAAGTGATTTATTTTAATATTAGCTTTGTGAGTAGATGGTCAGAGAGCCCCAGAAACAAAATAGTGGTTCCATGGACCTCCAGTTGGTCAGTACTAATCTACTATAGTAATGAGGTTGTATACAGTCCTGATTAAAAGTCCACTGGAAGAAATAAAAATGTACAGAGCTTAGTTCTAACTAAATCTCCAAAAATCCAAACATTTGTGTTATCTAAACCTTTTTTTCTAGGATTTATTCCAAGTTTATAAAATCTAACAATTAAACTCCAAATGTATAAACAAAAAAGCTCACAGCAGATTTAAACTCCAAAATTAGAATACAAATCCAGGATGTGGTATTTCTAATATTTATGTAACAATGGAGATTACTTACTATAGATAGTACAACTTTAATTAAACAAGGGGCGTGGAAGATAAAGAAAGATACAAATACAAGCTAGATCCGGATGGTATAAATGAACAATTTATAGACCAAGTAAAAAATAATATGGGTTTGTCTTACTTACACTTTTTGGTGATGAACTGGGCCAGAATCAGGTTGGATTCCCAATATGTGACAACAAGAATACACTTTGTAGATTATTCATAAATGTTCATCTCATATATCTTACTTTATCAGCAAGCTTAATTTATCTTACATTTGAAATACTTTGCACATTAAGTATATATTTTAGATTGATATCTGCTCACAAATATCACACAAACATATATGTATATATACTGTGATTTATATGTAAACTACCTCCACACAAAATCTACTACACAGGCTAGGAACCGGCCCTTACACTGATGAGTAACCTTGAAACAGTGCTGTCTGGGGGTATTGAAACAGTGCTGTCTGGGGGTAGGTTTCCTGGCTTGTACTTAGTCCATCCTGGGCTTTGCTTTAAACTGTGTGATACAGCTGGCATATGCTTAAAAGGAGACATTTTTTAAATGATATTTGGATTAAAGAGCGAAGCCATTGTGGGCACATTTCATGTCCCTGCCCAGGTTCCCAGAATGCAGTGGAATAACTGTATTTTTCAGAATTCCTAGCAGGAAACAAGTTTGTTATTTTGTTTTAGACATTCAGATGTGAGCACTGATGTACTATTTATTTACTCTCTCTCTCTCTCTCTCATTTATATATATATATATATATATATATATATATATATATATATATATATATAATTTACTACAGGGATATTCCCACAAATAGAGTCCAGTAGCCAATTCATATTGAAGAGCTCATTAGTAGTTACAGGGATCAATGCTGTTTACTTCTCTCACAAAGGAGCCCCAACCTAGAAATTGTCTTTTAAAATCTCAATGTAATACAGAGGAATTTAGTCAAGCTTGCCTAAGCTCCTCTGTATTACACTGAGATTATATAGAGTACCTCTTTGATTTAAGAACTGTCTGTGTTGGTCTGAGGATTCAGGACTTAAAGAACCTCCTTGATTGTGAGAGCAGTAAACAGCATTGATCCCTGCACCTACTAAGGAGATCTATGTTGTGGACTTGCACTCTGGATCCTATTTGTAGGAATATCCTACATGTATTGAGGTGATCAAATGTGAGCGCTAATTTAGTTTATACATTATCTAATTTTTTTTTTAATAAATTGATTGAGGGCGTTGCACTTCTCTACACTTCCATTTTCTATTTCAGTGCTTTAAATAGTTAACATTATAGCTCTCACTAGAGGGATGTACATACTGATTCCACACGCACATTACCCGTATAATTATATTTTTATTTATATATATAGATAGATAGATAGATAGACCCCCCCCCCCCACAAATTATTTATAAAAAAAAAAAATTACAAATGAAGAAAATATGGCTTCCATGTAAATCAGGTGCTCTAAGTTAGGCCACTGCAGTAAATCGGCTGCATTTTGCTTTTTTTAAATCCAAATATTTTGATATTAAAATGGTGTGACAATTGCATTTATAGCTTCAATAAATACAAATGTGTTTATTTTGTTTTAGAATATAATATATGTATAGACTGTGCATTAGAGCATTTGTTCCTAGGCATCATGGTTTTGTCACCTGTGTTAAACCCTTGAGTACTTAAGTCCAGGGTGTGTTACCTTGGATTTTGTATCATAAAACCAGCTTAATACTAACACATCAAATGTTTTAATTACACATATGTTGATATTGGATTGTTAAGTGTCAAATAATGTTGACATTTCATTATTGTATTGCTTTTTGTGCTATAATGTCACTTTAAATGCTTCTGATGACTCAGCAAGGGTTTGAAAGTCGCTTACGAGAAGTCTTTGGTACCGTAAATCTTTTTTCTGCTTTTTGCAGTTACAGCGGTGCCCTCATTTGCAAATGATCCTTAAAATCTTATTATCATAGGGTTTGGGTGTCAGAGATTTTTGCCTTTCTTTCCGGCTTTGTCGTGAAGTTAACTCGGAGCAGTGACCTGTAGCAGTTCTCTCCCAATGTTTTAGGGATGGGGGATTAACATAGCTATGTAGGATTTACTCATAACTGCTTTTGCAGAGATTTACATTGGGCCCTATGATTGATAAAGTATACACCTCCAGCTGTCTCAGATATACATATATATATATATATTGATATACAAATTGCGTCCTCAATAAAAGACAGATAAATAAAATATATAGTTCCAGCTTCCCCACACCACACAGTCCACCAACAGTACAGGTATATACAGAAAGTCCCCCATATACTTTATGAATAAATATTATAGCTAGACACAAAAAAGATAGTCAGACCTTATATATACAGTATATAGTGATACTTTTTTTATTGGACAAACATATTAATTTATTATGACAAGCTTTCGAGAGATAACCTCTCTTTATCAAGTCTGGTGCAGTACTGCAAGGATGTACCAGAAAAAGACAAATTATCTGTTGAGAGTTTAGGATGGGACACAGACAAGCACCATAAATAATAATAAAAATGCATATGTAGATCAATTTTATATAATAACATAGCAGAGCCCTAATTAAAGGCCTTAAATTTCCCAACAACTCGGTCTCTACTTTGCCCAAATAGCAATTCACTGTGTTGCAATAAACGAATCTCAAGCTCCAGAGTACCTTGATAAGAGATAGGGGCAGTATTAGAAAATTATGGAAATGGCCAGGGCAGCATGCAATTTATAAATATGTTATACATTTACATATTATTTTAATGTTTTGTTACTATTTTTGCTCAGTTATTTCAAATATATATAACTACAGTGTTCCTTGAACTAATCTAATCAGTTTGTACTCACAGAGCACACTATCTGTACACACAGTGTGCAGAGGAAGCACTACTAGTATTTGTATACATAGGAAAATGCTAAGACATGTTGAGACCAAATTTGAGGTTTTGGGCACCTTATCTCCACCTCGCACCCCTCTACATCTGGACACACTTGTTCCGTAGCTGCATGACCTCACACATCCTGAATCAAATAAGTAAAAAAATAAATAATTTTATGTTAGAGTTTATGGGCCACTGCTTCTGCATTTAATATGCTTAAAGGACCACTACACTAAGGAGAAAATGTATGTTTTACAACTTTGAGTATAAGAGCAAAATTAAGTAGGAAAATAATTCTGTTTGCTTTTAATTAGAGTTGTGTTGACATTTCTAGAAAGAGTGGTTGCATTGAGTGATGCAAGGTCTCTGCTTCTGGGTCAGTGAGATAGAAGTGGTATGGTGTCATTGTATCCAGTTATCAAACAAAGGCTCTGTACTTCTGCTCGTTCTCTCCTCCCCCATCCCTCCTTCCACTACTCTCTACAAACACTCCCCTATCATCCAGCTCTCGGGGTATAATGTAACAAACACAAAATGGATTCCTGTACTCATAAACAGAGCCTTTTAAAATTCAGATTTTCCCCAAAATGATTTATTTACACAGCTGCTAATATTGTTAGTTTGGTACGAGTTCAGTCATGCGGGTCCACACACAGGCCTTGATTTGGGGATTTCCTTTCTGTGCACAGAGTCCATCAGGATGAATGAAGAAACTATTGACTCACCTGTGCGCAGCAGTGATATCCTCAAATACAGGCCTGTGTGTGTCTTTTTGCATATATATAATTTTTCATATGTCACGTGCATAGATTAAGCGATTGGTAAAAGCCAATATGCCTATCTAGCCCGCAGATACATATACAGGGCCTCATTCAATTTCGATTTGGCCAATTGAATAGGGCTCTATATAAGCACATAGCATATATTTTTTACAGAAGTTTTAATTAGTGAACTTTTATCCAAAAGCAAGGTCTTCACTAACTATAAACTTCTGTAAAAAAATATGCTCTGTGCTTATATAGAGCCCTATTCAATTGGCCAAATCGCATTTGAATGAGGCCCACAGTATTTAAAAAAAATAAATATAGGATTATCTATTCATTTGGATTTTAATTAATTTACTATTTTATGGTGCTATGTGTGCGTGCATGTGTGGTAGTGCTTTCAAAAACTAGTATTTATTAAAATTATTTCTCAAATTTATATCATCACCTCTTGTTCAAATATACTCACTTTGCAAACCATGAAATGTTCTGACTTTTTAGTTAGCATTGAACTTTTTATCGTTTAAAAAAAGGAAGGATGGATTGTGGAGATATTTACTTCTATTCAAATATTCAGTGATCTTGGAGTAAGCTAGAAAGTGGCAGAGAAAGGGTTACAATGGGATTGTAATGTGTGAGGTCATTAAACTCTAGTTATCCATTGCACTAGCTGTTTTTTTTTTAAGCCAACTAATTCCTGAGATACGCATTATTTTCACCTTTACACAGATTCACATAGGGGTCCAAACTTTCTTAACAGAAACGTACCACAAGGGTAGGTCAATGAAAGTAAGTGGAAAGCGTGCCACTGATTAGCATAGTATTTCACTCCGAGATGCTGGTGTATAAGTACGAAATTAATTGTATAACAAATATTAATATCGCTTTTAAAAAGAAGAAATAACTTCAAACCTGACAATTACCATTTAAAATAAATAAATACAGCTCTATATAATAGATTTTGCAGTCATGGAATAATAGCCAGGCTGAAGTGGTGGGCAACTTGGTCCTGAGGGCTGCCAACAGTCCAGGATTTCTAGATTTCCCTGTGTATTTACGTTGTCAGTGTATTAGAACATCTGACTTACCCGGTTTCATTCATTTTGATTGATTGCTCATATAGAGAGATGTTTAAATCCTGTACTATTGGAGGATTTATGTGGACCAAGAAGCCACGGTCAGAACCGAACATGGGACAACACAATTTATTCAACTTATATGCAGAGTACATCATGCATAAGGCTGGACTGGATGAATCTGAAGCCGGAATCAATATTGCTGGAAGGAATATCAACAACCTCAGATACGCCGATGATACTACTCTGATGGCTGAAAGTGAGGAGGAACTAAAAGACTTATTGATGATGGCAAAAGCTGGCCTGCTGCTCAACGTGGAAAAGATGAAGATCATGGCAATCCCGGTTTCTGATAAACTGATGGGAAAGAAGTGGAGGCCGTGATAGATTTTATTTCCCTTGGATCCAGTATCGCTTCAGATGGTGACTGTAGCTATGAAATTAAAAGACGTTTGCTACAGGGGAGAAAAGCTATGGCAAGTCTGGACAAGCTAGTAAAAAGTACAGATTTTACACTATCAACAATAGTCCCCATAGTTAGAACTATGGTATTCCCAGTAGTAACATATGGATGTGAGAGCTGGACCTCACACAAACACTACTCCCACCAATGTATCATGGATCACTCAAGGATCCTGCAGAGGCACACCATTTTTTTTCTGATTAAAAACTAGCTGTGGGACTTTTTTCCTGTTTAATTATCTTCTTATATTTTATATTTCAGTGTACAGTGGTTCTTTAAATTCCCCTGCAATCAGTAGTAATATGAACAAAGCTGGGATACTGATAAGGGTAGCTGGGCCTCAAGTGCTAAATATATCTTGGAAACACACATGCAGTGGACATGTTAATATTTTACTAACTGTAATGCATTATGTATATTGGACATTCATGGGGAACGAACGCTCAGTGATGGAATCTGTAGCACAAAACCATTAACCCAGAGTATTAAAGGGACAATGAACATAATTACATTTGTCACACATGTGAGATCTATCTGAGAGTCTTAGTGAGACCCCCACTCTTATCAGTGTAATTATATGGCCATTCAGAATAACAGAGGATCTTACTCCCATGCAGAAAGAAATTTGGAGGGAGAGTGCAATGTTTGAGGTTATGCTTTTGGACCCTATCCCTGTGACCATCATTTGGTATTTTTCTCTTTATTTTGCATTTTTGATTGTATTTCTGTTATAATTTGTAGCTACAGATCTATTGTATGTGGAGAAGTTTTGGGGGGTGTAAATGTTTGCAAACTTCTCATCTTTTTTTGTCTGGAATATGGTACTTAGAGGGCAACATTTAAGCCTCCTGTATCACTTTTAAAACATATTAATGGATTTGCATATGTAGAAACTGCATTGTTAGACTTCGAGGTTCGGTTCTTTCATAGATTTCCTATGGAGCCAATGCATTTTATTGACCGTTCGGTTCTTTCAAAGATTTCCTATGGAGGCAACGCATTTTACTTGCTGTTCAGTTGTTTCATAGATTTCCTATGGAGCCAATGCATTTTACTGGCCGTTCGGTTCTTTCAATGATTTCCTATGGAGCCAACGCATTTTACTGGCCGTTCGGTTCTTTCAATGATTTCCTATGGAGCCAATGCATTTTACTGACCGTTCAGATCCTTCATCTTTCATAGATTCCCTAAGGAGCCAATCCATTTTACTGGCCGTTCGGATCTTGTATAGATTTCACATGGAGCCAATGCATTTTACTGACCGTTCGGTTCTTTCATAGATTTCCTATGGAGCCAATGCATTTTACTGACCGTTCAGATCTTTCATAGGTTCCTAAGGAGCCAATACATTTTATTGACTGTTCGGTTCTTTCAATGATTTCCTATGGAGCCAATGCATTTTACTGACCGTTTTGATCTTTTTATATATTCCTATGGAGCCAATGCATTTTACTGACCGTTCAGATTTTTCATAGATTTCCTACGGAGCCAACGCATTTTACTGGCCATTCGATTCTTGCATAGATTTCCTATGGAGCCAACGCATTTTACTGAATGTTCAGATATTTCATAAATTCTTATGGAGCCAATGCATTTTACTGTCTGTTTTGGATCTTTCATAGATTACCTATGGAGCCAATGCATTTTACTAACCGTTCAGATCTTTCATAGATTTCCTATGGAACCAATGCATATTACTGACCGTTCAGATCTTTCAATGATTTCCTATGGAGCCAATGCATATTACTGACCGTTCAGATCTTTCAATGATTTGCTATGGAGCCAATGCATTTTACTGACTGTTCGGTCCTTTTAATGATTTCCTATGGAGCCAACGCATTTTACTGGACGCTTGGATCTTTCATAGATTTCAGTACAACACACTGTTTAGCTTTGTGGTAAATGCTGGTGCTAGTTTATAAAAGGGAGGGCCCTCCAGCCTAGAGATGAGGTCAATGCCAGCAAAGGTCAGCTTTTGTCATCACAATAGACTAAAAAGTTATTTATATTGATTTTTTTAAAATTATGAATACTTGACTATCACAAAGGTTCCTTAAATATATAATTGGTCACATTTAATTTCTGCTATAACTGTGACCTTTGCTCTGTCACTTAAGAGAAAACAGAAATGACAAATATTGGATCCATCCTGAAGTACTTTGTTTTTATATATATTTGTTACTAAGCTAAAGTTACATGATTGTCCTAACCTGTCAGCCAATAAAATCTACTGTGTGTACATTTGCTCTGAGCATTTTTTGTTGCTTTCAATAAAGTTTAAATCATTTTTCATTATTTTTTTACCTGCAAAACACATTTTTTGGTAATGTTTACAGCATGCCCTTGTAAATGCATGATACAAGATGTGTGTTCCACGTCCCTTTAAACGTAGTTTGACGCCTATATACTGCAAAAACAGCTATATCTGTAACCTCAGTTTTGAGGACACGAAGCACTATCATTAATTATTAATACAAACACAGTAAGAGACTTGTTTGGCTGCTAGTTTTAAAGGGGCCTGGATAAAACCTTGAGAAGTTTTATGAGACTTATGTGTATAGATAATAAAAATAACAGATCAGTCTTATCCACTCACTAAGGTCAGTGTGATATATCTTGCTAATGGGCGAGCATTGGCAATAATTGCTATGTACAGTACCCAGTATTTATTGCTTTTATTGGTAAGCCATGTGAAAGAAAATAATGGGCATGCTCAGATCCCAATAAGTAACTAGTAAATACTCCCTGGGGTCTGAGCACATCTTGAAATTGGGAAATCTCATCTAAACACCAGTTGAAGAATGGATTTAAAGAAGTTTGGGCATTTGTCTTTTATACTTCCCAATCATCATCGGTGATGTGGCCTGCTGAGGAACTTGATGGTACCTATTAGAGCTTAGCTACAGTCTGATTACATCTTGAGCTGCTCTTGAACCTTTTTCCTAATCGGCTCATAGGGTTTAGTATCAGT
The DNA here is from genome assembly GCA_027410445.1 of Discoglossus pictus. Taxonomy (NCBI): domain Eukaryota; kingdom Metazoa; phylum Chordata; class Amphibia; order Anura; family Alytidae; genus Discoglossus; species Discoglossus pictus. Next base: position 33,546,017 of record CM050169.1, on the reverse strand, counting down.
GACAACTATCCATGTTAATATGGCAGCTTCCGCTCTCCGTAAACATGGAGGAGTAACTGGCAAGCGAGGCACGTCCCATAGCTTTTACATAGATAGCCAATCTTCCCTAAAATTGATCTTAAATATAAAATACATGTAATTTTAGGTTGAACTTGTCATTGATAGTATTATCTATTATCTAATTACCTATAGTTTTAAGTCATACCTGTGTCACATTATGGAGCAGTGTATGATGGGAGTATAGTGATGCAGTTTAAAATTTAAAGAACCAGCCTTGAAATAGTAAGTGAATCATTAATAATCTTCTACTCAAATAAGTTAATACATTACTGTTTAATTTTATTTTTACAATTTAAAGGATCACTGCACAATAGAAAAAAGTCTGAAATCTTTAAGTCAGTCTAAGCCCCTTCTGGATCGCTCCCTTGTCGCGGTGAAGAGGCTTGCGTACCTCAGTGAAGCTGTGAGCTATGCCATGGGCAGGTCATAGCAGGGATGTCAGACAAATTGCGGTCCACTGGCAACCCACTTTGCCAAGAAGGACAAGCACAACCAGAGACATAATGATAATGATTGTGCTTGGTGTGTTGCGAAGAGTCGGGCACGACTGATCGACATAACAATCAGATACCCCTTAAATATGACACAGCCCAAAGTATTTGGGATTTCTAGTGTTTCTCGCCCCTTTTGACGTTTTTCTGCAAATTTGTGGAATCAAAAGGGTTAATAAACAATATTTTAAAGAAACAACAAATATATTCTTCATAGATGAGGCGCACAGTTTTCAAGACTTTCAAGTTTCATTTTTCATGTGTCTTCAAATATGTGGTTTTGTTCAAAGGGTCGTCCAATGGTCCTGGGAAAGAAATCCCCTTTTACACCCAAATTATAATTTTTTTAGGCCCATTTATAGTTTTATGTCCTTTTTAAGCCAGACATGATATATTTTTCCTTCCAGTAACATCCAGTACATCTGTGAGGGTGTAAATGACGGGATCTGTGTCAAGTGTAATAAATCAGATTACACGTAAACCAGCTGTACACACACGTCCAGTCTGTCACATACGTGTAAAGGACACCACAAAGGTCTTAATGTGTCTTGAGGACATCAGCAGCTTAAATCAAAGTGGCAGATTATAACAAAGGGATACTAGTCTGTTTCTTCTTAAAACAGCTTTTAAACCTGAAAATATATTGTATTTTTTTATATATATAGTAAATAAATAGTGCATCTGTGTTCACATTTGAATAACAAATTAAATCTAAAACAAGTTAAAAAAAACCTGCTTCCAGCTCAGAATTCTGAGAAAAACCGTTATTACACTGCATTCTGGGAGGCTGAGCTGGGACATGTAAATGTGCCAACAAATGCCTCGCTCTTCAATCCATAGCCCATTTTAAACAGGGCTTCCTTTTAGCTTATGCCTGCTGTATCACACAGCTTTTATGCAAAGCAAAGGTTGGATTATATACAAGCTGAGAATGCTATCCATGTACAGCTGTTTCATATATATATATATATATATATATATATATATATATATATATATATATATATATAGATATATTATATATATATACAGTGGATATAAAAAGTCTAAAGATAAATAATTTCAGAACTTGTTCCACCTTTAATGTGTCCTATAAACTGTACAACTCAATTGAAGAACTAAAATCTTTTAGGTGGAGGGAAGAAAAAGAAAAATAATGTGGTTGCATAAGTCTGCACACCCTCTTATAACTGTAGATGTAGCTGTGTTCAGAATTAAGCAATCACATTCCATATTGTGTTAAATAGGAGTCAGCATACACCTACCATCATTTAAAGTACCTCTGATTATCCCCAAATAAAGTTCAGCTGCTCTAGTTGGTCTTTCCTGAAATGTTCTTAGTCGCATCCCACAGCAAAAGCCATGGTCCACAGAGAGCATCCAAAGCATGGGCAGGTCATAGTGGAGAGGTCAGCCAAATCACAGTCCACTACAGAAGGAAATGGCACCCAGTCCAGTATCTTTGCCAAGAAAACCTTATGGACAAGCACAGCCAAAGACATATGTACCTGGCATGTTGCAGTCCATAGGGTCAAGGAGAGTCGGACACAACTGAACGACCAAGCAACAATCTATAAAAATGTACTAGCCAGAGAATCGTTCCAGAGATATCAAGCATTGTTTGCAGTGCATAATAATGCTAATGTTTGGTTAAGTATGTTAATTTGTGGCTTGTGTGCCTCGGAAGTGTAGAGGATGGGATCCAACTGCACTATAACACTGGGGATTTGTTTTGATGAAAACAGTGTGCCAAATAAAGAATAATGAGAACACTAACACATAAAGTTCTCTGTTATTATTATTTATCTAACTGGATTAATGGCCATATAAAGGGTGCTAAAAAGACAGGATTTTTTCAAAAAATACCCAACTTTGCGACTTAATTAACTAACACTTCTACTCAATATTTTTAATAACAATATGCTGTATTTATATTTCAATGTGTACTTTATTATTTTTTTTCCATAACTAGGACTTGTCCTGTCTCTTTAAACTGGTTTGAGCTCTGTTATCAATATCCTTTTGATTAATAAACACTTTTCCCCCAACATGTTTGAGTACATTGAAATAAATGAACATGTTTAATTCCCTTGATGGCCGACTCAAGTGAGCGTATAGGTACAACCTCTCAGGTCCTGAATGGAAAATAAATAAAAGCTTACAGTTCAGGAAAAGGCTGTTTTTTAATTGTTACAGCAAGCGGAGGACTCATGCAGTTGCAGGGAACTTGTTATTTTTGTACCTTTCAGTACCTGCACACACATGGCGATGCAGTCAGCTGAAGGAATAACGGCTTGTAGAAAAACAGTAAAAGAGGCATTTCAAAATGTCTATTTCACTACTTTTACAGCATTCTCATAATAATACACAGAAATTCATGTAGAATGCAGAGCAATAATTTCCGAATAATCTGCCAGTGGAAAGTGTATAATCTGCCAGTACCTGAACCCTAACCCCCCTTACACCCCTAAACTAACCCCCTGCACACCCTAACACCTAACCCCCCTCACCCTAGCCCCCCTCACCCTAACCCCCCTCACCCTTACCCCAACACCCATCACTCTAACATTAAACACTAAGGGCCTCATTCTATTATCGGCCGTAAATCGGCCGTAAGGCTGCGATTCCTTGCGGGGGTTCAGTTAACTCGCGATTCTATTATACGGCCCCGCAAGGATCTCCCCTTACGGCCGGCCGCATATCTTGAAACCGGCCGTAATCTCAGAAATCTAAAAACTCAAAAATAAATTCAAGACTGCACTGTACAGCTCTGTAAATGCTAGGGATCATATTGGGGGACATGAGGATTAAAAGTAACCCCCTCTCAAGCTTGCACATCAGCCCAAACCCGAGTTCAAATTAACTGTTTATTTTCCGGCTGCGGCGTGGGCATGTCTGAGGTGCTCCAAGCACTCTGGACTTTTTACATGTATATTTTACGGATATTAAAAATAAAATATTTTACGGATTTGAGTACAGGATAATTATGTGCTATTTTTTCTAACACCGAATATCACTTTATAGACTCCGCAAAGTGCAGGATGGCTTTATTTGAGCTATTTTATCTGCTTAATTGGTGCTAGCGGGACCTCTTTCCTGCAAGTAAGCTGCGGCTCGCTTTTAGCCTTGCAGAGAGGGTTCCCGGAGCAATTGAATTGCAAATAGGAATTTCTTACGGCCGAAACTCTTGCAGCCGTTTTAGATCAAAGGCTTTCCTCTGGCGCGAGTGGCCGCAAGAGATAGCAAGGCACCGGCCGCAAGCCTGCCGGAGCCCCCGGCCGTAAGGGAATAGAATAGCCGAATAGCTTGCGGCCTGTCCTTGCGGCCCCGCAACGGCTGCGGCCGCTAATAGAATGAGGCCCTAAGAAATTCACGGACACTTTGGCCGCACAACAGGAAAGGTCCCCACGCTTTATCTGACCTCTCTACTATGACCTGCCCATCTTGCGTGACCCTACATGGTATAGCTCACAGCTTCATTGGGGTACACAAGCCCCTTAACCATGACAAGGTAGCGATCCAGAAGGGGATGAGCAGGATGAGGCACTCACGTTGATACACTTCCACAGCCTGGATGTAGCATTTTTTAAATATGTTTTTAAATAAAGTCTTGAGTTATACATAAGTCAAAAGTGAATTTCCTGACATTTGCTTTGGCCACAGGAAATGCAAAAGGAATCCGCCCTGTGTTACTTCCAGTGCTGGTCACTGGCCATTGCTGACTGTGTATATCTCTTATCATTTGTAGTCTCCTAGTGCAATGAGATTGTCCAGTTTGCTTTGGCTTGGCCGGCACACAGTATAGCAGATAAAGGGTGACATCAGCTGTTGGCAAACCCATTTTTGCCCACACCTGTCTTGAGGAGCTCTGGTTTATTGCAATTCCAACGCCACGGCCTATGTAACATAACACGCCAAGGCCTATGTAACATAACACGCCACGGCCTATGTAACATAACACGCCGTGACAATGATCTGTTCCTTCTTTTCTTTTATGTCGTGTAACACAACATACATGTTTGTCTATGTCATTCACTGGTGTAATATTAAACACAGCTTATTTGCATATAAAAGATAATAAATGAAGGCTGTATTTATTTTAACTATTATTATTAGCGACTATACTTCTTGAAATGAATATCTTATAAATAACGGGTTGCTGAAAAGAAATAAAGCGGAAATAACCAGAAAAATATAATAGATAGCTCCGCTGTTCCCATTATAATTTGTCGATCTTGTGAGTGTATAAGAGTGGCATTTACAACTGCAGGAGCTGCGCTTGCAGTTATTGTTGCCAGCTTCCTATTTCTGAGCATGTTCGGGGGAGAAGGTCAGAGTCAAATTCAATAATTACTGTATATACTCAACTATAAGCCGACCCGAGTATAAGCCGAGGCACCTATTTTACTACAAAATACTGTGGAAAATGAGTGACTCGAGTATAAGCCGAGGGTGCGAAATGTGCTGCCCCCTGTTTCTCTTCTCCCCTCTCCCTTCCCTGTGTCTCTTCCCCCTCCTCATTCTCAACCTCCCTCCTCAACCCCCCTCCTCATCCTCCCTCCTCATCCTCAACCGCCCTCCTCATCCTCAATCCCCTCCTCATCCTCAACCTCCCTCCTCAACCTCCACCCCCCCATCCTCATCCTCAACCCCCCCCAACCTCCTCAACCTCCCTCCTCATCCCCAACCTCCCTCCTCAACCCCCATCCTCATCCTCAACCCCCCCAACCTCCTCAACCTCCCTCCTCATCCCCAACCTCCCTCCTCAACCCCCCTCCTCATCCTCAACCTCCCTCCTCAACCCCCCTCCTCATTCTCAAAACCCCTCGTCATCCTCAACCCCCTCCTCATCCTCAACCTCCCTCCTCAACCCCCCTCCTCATTCTCAAAACCCCTCGTCATCCTCAACCCCCTCCTCATCCTCAACCTCCCCTCCTCAACCTCCCTCCTCATCCTCAACCGCCCTCCTCATTCTAAACCCCCCTCCTCACTTTACCCCTCTAAATACCTCACCCTCTCCCTTTCCCCTCACTTACCTGCTTCTGCTCCAGCCTCCGCTCCTTCCAGCGTCTTGACCCGGCCAATGCTAATGACGTGGCGCGCATGTGACGTCACGTCATTAGCATATACCGGGTGCCGGCACTCGGTATATGATAATGACGTGATGTCACATGCGCGCCACGTGGGGGGGGGGGTCTTTTTAGCTTTAAAAAAAGGGCTGAAAAACTCGGTTTATACTCAAGTATATACGGTATATCACATATCCACTCTGAAAAGGCTGTCAATAAGAGATATAACTGGACAGGTTGGAATCTAAACATAAATAGAGACCTCAAACATTCTGATTTTCTCTAAAGATGTGTTTATGCTCATGTTTGCAAAGCTTCTAATGTGTTAAGTGCAGTTTTTCTTGAACTACAACGTTCCTTTAGTCCTGGGACACTGTGTGCACCCTCACTTATGACACCCGGTATTATCTTTGTATATACATTTCCCATGACTCCACTAATGCATCTTCTTAATGGCCTCACGAGCTGGCTGACGTGTCTCTGCAAGCTTTTACAGAGTGGTCCCACTCCAAAGACATCATTCCGGCGATGGAGAGATCTAGAGCATGATTTAAAACAGGAATTCATTGTTTACACAATAAATGTTTTTTTTTTTACTTATCAGGCCCTATCTACCTATTCTTTACAGAACCGGGTCCTTTTCTATTTGGAATCCCATTTTCATTTCAAGACAGGGGCGTGCGGATGTGCCCAACACCACCTGTGCTGCAGCCAAACAACTATTCCATCCTCCGATCTGGCTCGTAAGGCACCGACAGAAGAGGTCTTGAGCTATGAGAGGCGCGCCCGAGGCCCTGGGGGCGGAGTGCCCGCGCCTAACATAGCAATGGCCTCGCTGTCGACTCCGCGCCTTTCGAGTTGGGCCACATCGGAGGATGGAATCGTTCTTTGCCTGCAGTAAATTTGTGCACCACCAGGTCGTTCTGTGGTGCAGAGTTCAACCCCCGTCTTGAAATGAAAATGGGATTCCAAATAGAAAAGATCCCAGAACCCTTTATAAGAACATTAAAATGGCCTCTAAAATTAAAAATAATTTTACACAACAGATTTTCTTCTGGTAATCAAAAAATTAACCAGCAATGGTACTGTCCGGACAAATTGTTTAATGGTGAGATGAGCAAATGACATGAACAGATAGCAATCTAGAATAGACTGTAGATGACTTTGGGTCCTGTTCAACTGCAAGCCCGTAATTACATGGAACCCGACATTTCGGCTGCTGGTTACTTTTTTCTAAACATCTAGATGTATTTAATTTACTCAAGCCCCCATTTACTCATAGCCTCCACACGCAAACCATGCCTCCATTCGTAAGCTTTCAGGGGGGGTGTGATCATATGATCTGCCATTATTTAAGCAAGCCCGTAAGTTACATTTAAGACAGAGCCAATAGTAAATTTGACTGTCATCATGACATCAGTAAAACATGGCGTTTATACTACAATTAATTAGTGTTTAGAAGTCTGATTTGTGAAATCAATACAAATCAATAAAGCATCTGTTCTAGTCCATGCGGGTTCCATGATCTATATTAACCCATTGAATCCCTGGATCAATATAACATGGAAATTAAACTTGAAATAAATCATTTTAAATTGCAGATTTGTGAGCTTCAAACTGTTGTGCAATTAATTCTAATGCCTTTCATTGCTTTCCCAGTATTATTAAGTACAGTAGTGTGTGTTTATTTGCTTTTGGTTTTTAACCCACTTGCGAGTCCTATCTAGAATTCGTATAATTTTTTTACAATTACCATTTACAGGTTTGAAGGCAATTGCGGGCTTGTTGAATTGTTGCAATTAAATAGGGATGTTGCGTCTTTAGCACTGGTAACATTTACGAGCTTGAATCATCGAAGGAGGAGATAGGATGGAGTTACGTTTGACAACCGCAGTGATTTTTAGCCTGTAACTAAAAGTAGCCAATTAAAAATCAGTAACATTTACAGGCTCCATTACGAGCTCAAGTAATTGCGATTTGGATAATTGAATAGGGGCCTTGGTAAGTACCCCCTTTACATATCAGTATTAAAGGGACATGAAGGATACTGTGCACACCTTACTTGTAAGTATGTATCCCAATTGGGCTGAGCTCCAAGGGCCTCATTCAAATGCGATTTGGCCAATTGAATAGAGCTCTATATAAGCACACAGCATATTCTTTTACAGAAGTTTTTAGTTGGTTAACTTCTATCCAAAAGCAAGGTCTTCAGTAACTAAAACGTCTGTAAAATATTCTATGTGCTTATATAGAGCCCTATTCAATTGACTAAATCACATTTGAATGAGGCCCTATGTATAATAAAGAGAAAGAAGAAAGAGAAAGCATACATGTCAGGGCTCTGTCCCACTAATAATAATAATAATAATCAATGAGCCTATATTAAGTAAAACTTAACTTTTACTAGTACTTAATTAAAAGTATATCTTAATTTTCCTGTTTTTACCTTTTTCTAATCGAACACATGCTGCTAATATCGCAAATACACATTACACTAGGTCATTCTATACACATAGGGCCTCATTCTATTAGCGGCCGAAGCCGTTGCGGGGCCGCTAGGACCGGCCGCAAGCTATTCGGCTATTCTATTCCCTTACGGCCGGGGGCTCCGGCAGGCTTGCGGCCGGTGCCTTACTATCTCTTGCGGCCGAGGAAAGCCTTTGATCTAAAACGGCCGCAAGAGTTTCGGCCGTAAGAAATTCCTATTTGCAATTCAATTGCTCCGGGAACCCTCTCTGCAAGGCTAAAAATGAGCCGCAGCTTACTTGCAGGAAAGAGGTCCCGCTAGCACCAATTAAGCACATAAAATAGCTCAAATAAAGCCATCCTGCACTTTGAGAAGACTATAAAGGGATTTTAGGTGTTAGAAAAGATAGCACATAATTATCCTGTACTCAAATCCGTAAAATATTTTATTTTTAATTTTTGTAAAATATCCATGTAAAAAGTCCAGAGTGCTTGGAGCACTTCAGACACACCCACGCCGCAGCCGGAAAATAAACAGTTAATTTGAACTTGGGTTTGGGCTGATGTGCAAGCTTGAGAGTGGGTTCCTTTTAATCCTCATGTCCCCCAATATGATCCCTAGCATTTACAGAGCTGTACAGTGCAGGCTTGAATTTATTTTTGCGTTTTTAGATTTCTGAGATTACGGCCGGTTCCAAGATATGCGGCCGGCCGTAAGATGAGATCCTTGCGGGGCCGTATAATAGAATCGCGAGTTAACAGAACCCCCGCAAGGAATCGCAGCCTTACGGCCGATTTACGGCCGATAATAGAATGAGGCCCATAGACGAAAACTGATTTTTTTTTTAAATCTATTTATTTAATAAAGCTTATTTGGGGGGTTTTCATGCAAAAAATGCTTCCATACACTACTAATTCTCCTCAGTCAGATGCATTCATAATCCAGCAGTCTTCTATTACCTTTAATTTAGCAGTCATATTCATGAAAGTAGATCTTTCCGATTTAGAATTGTACCCTAAAAAAAACACTTTCTGATCAAACACTGAGATAAACAAGGGTATAATTTAGTCAGTAATATTACATAAATTAGGCAAATATTATAAGATAACTGCTACATCAATGTGCAGATCAGAATATATGCAAACTCTAACTAAAGTCTCAGTGTAAATTCATTTGATAAAAATATTGTGTACAATAATTGCTCATAATTATTCAGATAAATAACATTATTATCAAGTTTCATGAAAAAACGTGACAAAGAGAATATACAGCTGATAAAATAATACAAGCAAATTTGAATGGAAAGCCCCAGGGCAAAAAAAAAACCCAAACCTTGCCCCTCCTCACACTTTTATTGTAACTTTTTAACTTTACGTTTCACCTCCAGTTTTTATCTCTACTTTTGAAAAGTAACGCTACAAGGCAGAGTTAAAAAGTGGAGATAAAAAATGGAATGTAACTTTTTAACTTAGCATTGTGGCTCCATTTTTTCATTTACCAGTCATAAATGATGGTATATTATTACATATGCCCCCTCCCCGTGTCCCCCCCCATCTCCCTCCCCTGTGCCTCTTTCCCCCATCTCCCTCCCCTGTGTCTCTTTCCCCCATCTCCCTCCCCTGTGTCTCTTTCCCCCATCTCACTCCCCGGTGTCTCTTTCCCCCATCTCCGTCCCATGTGTCTCTTCCCCCCCTCTCCCTCCCCTGTGTCTCTTTCCCCCCTCCCCTGTGTCTCTTTCCCTTCATCCCCTGTATCTTCTTCCCCCATCCTCCCTCCCCTGTGTCCCTTTCCCCTTCTCTCTTTTCCGCTGTGTCTCTTTCCCCCTCTCCGGCCCCTGTGTCTCTTCTCCCCCTCTCCGGCCCCTGTGTATCTTCTCCCCCTCTCCGGCCCCTGTGTCTCTTCTCCCCCTCTCCGGCCCCTGTGTCTCTTCTCCCCCTCTCCGGCCCCTGTGTCTCATCCCCCCCTCTCTGGCCCCTGTGTCTCTTCCCCCCTTCTCCCTCCCCTGTGCCTCTTTCCCCACTCCCCTGTGTCTCTTTCCCCCCTCCCCTGTGTCTCTTTCCCTCCATCCCATGTACCTTCTTCCCCCCTCCTCTCTCCCCTGTGTCCCTTTCCACCTCTCTCTTTCCCCCTGTGTCTCTTTCCCCCTCTTCGCTCCCGTTTGTCCCTTTCCCCTCTGTCTTTTTCCCTCCTCCTCCCTCCCCTATGCCTCTTTCCCCCTCTGTCTCTTCCCCCCTTTCCCCTGTGTCTCTTTCCCCTTCTTCCCTCCCCTGTGTCTCTTTTCCCCCTCTGCCCCCCCCGTCCCTTGCGCATGCTCACTGCGCCATGTATGGAAATCCGTACAAATAGTTTCTGGAGCGTTACACACGCTTTATAAACTATATTAGTGATATACAGTAATCCCTCGACATACGGGGTGGTTCCATTCCCGGGTACCCCCTGCCACGCTGGGGGAAATTGAGCTTTCACGCCCTCCTCTAGGTCCTGGCGAGTGTGTGGGGCTCAGCATCCCTCCCCATCCCTCAGCGGAGGCCTCTCACATGTAAGTGTGAGAGGAAAACCAATGTGAGAATGCTGAATCCACGAAAGTCAAACCCGCGAATGTCGAGGGATTACTGTATATATATATATATATATATATATATATACACACACACACTATTTCTTCACAGAACACCCAATCCCTTTCAACTGGATTATGAACCCCCACACAGCACACACCCCTGTTATCACCAAACCCTACATAGCACTCAGTCCTTTTCAGCAACTATCCCCTCTCCGCATCTACCCCCACATAGCAGCCGACTTCTCTCAGCACCCACCTCACATAACGCCCATCCCTATCTCCTTTGGTCCCAGAACCCATCTGCCCTGTACTTTGCCTGATAGCCATCCCCAGCATGCTGGACTTCTCCACATTGCCACCTCTTGCACAGCACTGGGTACCTCCTAGAGTAGGGCCCTGGTGCATTGCACCACCTGCATCAGTGGTAGTTCTGTCCCTGATAAAACTAACTATAGTGACTGCTTGCAGTGATCAAGATAAATGAAATTATCCTCATGTCTTATTTAAGAGTAATATATGGCTGGAAAATGAGTAAGAGCAGATCCATGAAATACTGAAAATCAAACAACTGAAGCACTTTTTGAGATTATATATTTATTTGAGCATTACTGGTATCTGTACATAATGACCGCTGATTATTACTCAGATGTTATCTCATAACTAAATCTGAGATGTGGCCAATCACATATAATAGTTGTGGTAAGTTACGAATGTTGGTCACGCAATGTTAAAAGTTACAGAATTGAGCATGCGCAATCGCAGGGCCCGCACAACTTTGTTGCAATGAGTGCCTTTGGCGCTCATTGCAGGCCTCGCGATGAGGGCTGAAGGCATTCATCGCGAGGCCCGCATGACTTAGCTGCAATGAGCCCCGAATGACACTCATTGCAGGCTTCACGAGGGTCTCAAGACTTTTACATTTTTAAATGACGGGGGCTGCAATGAGCGCCAAAGACACTCAACGCGAGGCCCGCAAGACTTTGAAAAGCGCTGGCATTGATCGCCGAAGGCGCTCATTTCTAGACCCATGATGAGCGCAAGACTTTGAAACAGACTCGACATGAGCGCCAAATGCTCTCATAGTGATGCCCGCGATCAGGCCTTTGGCGCTGATCGCGAGGCACGCAAGACTGAAAAAATTACGGCTTTAACAGCAGAAAACAGCCAAAAGACGACAATTGATTAACAATTTAACTTACAACCTCACACACAGCACCAGCATTTGAAATAAAATCACATATAATAGTTGTAAGTAATTGCGAGCTGTCGTCAAGCAGTGTTAAAAAATACGGGCTTGCGCATGCGCAATGAGCGCCGAAGGCCGTAGGATGACTTTGCTACAATGAGCGCCGAAGTGGCAGGTTGGACGACGTCTGCAATGAGCGATCATTGTGAGGCATGAAAGTGGCGGGTTGGCCGAGGCCTGCAATGAGGCCTGTAAAGTAGACGTTGGGAAAGGCTTGCGATGAGCGCCAAAGGCGCTGATTGCGAGGACCGCGATGAGCGCCAAAGGTGCTCATGGCAATGCCCGCAGGTTTGAGAGAGGAGAGCCTTGCATTGTGTGGCAAGCAGCATTGCCAGCCTTCACATTTTATTGACATCATTTTTGACGGGCAAGTCGCTAGTATCAATATAATATTGCTTTACAACATGTATATTTTTTTCAATTAAAGGCATATGGGAGGTTTCAGGATTTTACTAGTTATATAATATTCCTGTGTAACTATTTACTTTTATGTATTTTATTTAATTAAAAAGGGCTTATACGCTCTGTTTTTACTGCCTACAATCAAATAAATAGTCCCTGTATGGGTCTGCCCTCTGCAGTATATGCAAACACAGACTCTGTAGGGCTGGACATGCCTATCAGGGACCACATCTTGTTGCGGCGAGATGATCACTGAGTGGCTAGTATGAGACACAGCACAGCAAGTACAGCAGAGTCTGTGTCTTCATGAGCTGCAGAGGGCCGACCCAAACGCATACTATTTGCTTGATTTTAGGCAGTGTTCACTTTCACCTCAGAATTTCCCCCGCCAGCTTCACAGAATGAGCAGTAAATCTCTTTCTCTGAATCTTACTTCCCCCTTGTACCACATAACCTCATTAGCATATTATTAAGTAAGCTGGTCAGCTGGATCGTGGGATCGTGATATTTTGTTCTGCTTTTTACTTATGTTTGATGTCATAATGTGACCAGCAGTCAGTTTGTTCCCTGACATTTAAATACCATCAAAACCATCAAGACTGTATTAAAGGAACCAACTAACAATAAGCTCTCCTTTAAGTAAGGAATGAGTTAAATGATTTTTGACTTGATAAAGAGAGGTTGACCTCTCGAAAGCTCGTCTCTATATTATGAATACGTTTGCTCAATAATTATATTCTGCAATACTCTGATTGTTCATTTAAATGATCACAGAACACAAGGGAATCAGTAGATGGCGTCCATTATATTAGAGACCTCCACCCAAGACTGATCTCCAATCCCAAATGTCACTTTGGCAGGAACACCATATGACGCTCTCGGTGACGGCAAGGAAAACATCAACCAAGGAAAAAAACAGAAAGCTAGATTTCAGTTAGAAATCTACCGGTCCTTAGAGGCATCCATGATACTTTGAAAGTTTTATCAGAGCCTGTCTGGCTCCCTTTAGCCCTTTAAATCCATTCTCAGTGCTCACCGATTCGCCATATCAATGTCTGAGCGCTATGGCGATAAAAGCTCAATTATCTGACGCTCAGATGTTTTACTAACACCTTTAAAGGGAAATATACAAAGTATATAATATCCCTGTGTAAATGTTTACTTTTATGTTCTTTATGTGGTCCTTTCCCATTCGGACTGCGCCAGTGCTGCATAGCCCCCTCTGGTGACGCAAGCAAGCTGGCGCTCAGAATGCAGTACTACACTCAGTTTAAAATCGATTGCTCTAGGGTTAGGCATAGGGTTAGGCATGGGGTTAGGGTTAGGGGTTAAGCATATGGTTTGGTGTTAGGGTTAGGGGTTAGGCATTGGGTTAGGGGATAGGCATAAGGTTAGGGGTTAGAATTAGGCATAAGGTTGGAATTAGGCTATGGTTAGGGTTAGGCAAAAGGTTAGGGGTTAGGATTAGGCTTAGGGTTGGGATAAGGCCACTAGGTGGTGCTGTGGTGCAGCGTTCAGTCACGCTCACTGTTTTGACAGTGATGCTGCGCTACCAAAACAGGAAAGATCCCTTTATTTTATTAAGAAGTGCTTGTAAGCTCTGTTTTTATGGCCTAAAAAAAAACAGTTAGTCCCTGTATGGGCCTGCTCACTACAGCTTATGCAGACACAGAGTCTATAGGCCTGGATGTGCAGTGTAGTGCCCTAGCCTCATCAGGGACCACGTCTCAGCAGAGTCTGCATCTTCATGAGCTGCAGAGGGCAGACCCATACAGGGACTATTTGTTTGATTTAGGCTCATAAAAAAACGAGCGTATAAGCACTTCTTGATAAAATAAAGTACATAACAGTATATAGATACAGAGGTATATTACATAGCTAATACAATCCAGACACTGTCCCTTTAGGGAGTCCTAGCTGCAGTTCTTGTTGTTCGAGGGGATTCAGGACATTGGCAGCCATTTTCCTGCATATAACCTAATTGCTTTTGTGATGAAAGCAGAAATACAATTATCCCATAATGACTGAGCGGGATTCATATGCAGCGGCTTAAACAGGTTAATCCACTCGGATAAAGATAGCTCAGACCATATTTATTCTCCATTACCAGGTGTGCAGGAATCCTCTATTCAGCTGAATTGTATTATATTTCCCGGCTAACAGGAAAGACGCCTTGTAGCCATGACAGGCGGATACCTTACCCACTCAGTCTAATGCAGAATTTATATCCTATACTGCTGTCATTTCTAACTCTTCTTCATTTACCAGTTACAGGCCACTGGATTAATCAAATAATACATGTTAATTTGTTTATTTAGAATTAATATTACCCCAAAAACAATTTTTTTTGTTAGGTTATTCTAAAAAAGCGCATACAAAAGTGGTCAGAAATTGAATTAGCCATTGTTTTCCAAAGTGGACAATTCTGGAGAAATTCACTATTATTTGTGCTACATTTTTATACACATGAATAACTCTTGAATACTAATTAGCTGAGTCAAGTTGTCAGTCAGTTAGGAGCCCTCTCGGATCTATCCTGTTATGGTGTCGGGACAGGTCCGTCGTTGCAGTGCGGCCTCCAACCACTAGATGGCGCTGCCGATACTTTGCAGCGCTGGCAATTATGTGCGAGAAGTTCAAAGCTTAGAATGTTAGCCTAACCCCAACCCTCACCCTAACCATCACCTTAACCCCAACCCTCACCCTAACCATCACCTTAACCCCAACCCTCACCCTAACAGTTTACCTAAGCCATGACTCTGTGATTTGGCACCGCCACTGCTGCTGCCTTGTGCTGCGCTACTATAAGAGCATAGGTCCGCCCTCTCTTATCAAGTGCTCTGAATGACAAATTCCCATATTGATGTGCTCAATTCTGTATTTGCGGTAGCGAAAAAAGGCTAGTACAATGTATAGCCAGTGTTGTATGCTGTTTAAGATGAAACAACGAGATTGCAAGCTCTTGGACCACTCAACATCACATTTAGCCCATCACCATTTCATATGTTTTTCACAGTAATATTACATGGGAATCTTGATTAAAGGGAAAGCAAAGGTCTTAGTAATGCTAGGATCTATCCTGGTATAGTTACGGCACAGGCCCGCTGCTGATATGTGAGAGCAGTTCTAAGCTTAGAATGGAAGCCTAACCCTTAAACTAACCCTAACAGTTTACCTAAGCTTAGACTCTATGATATGGCACTGGAATATCAGCAGCGCCATCTAGCGGTTGGTCACCACACTGCAGCGGCGGACAGGTGCCGTAACCATAACAGGAAAGGACATAATGCTGAAACACATAAATAAACTGCAGGTGGCTATTATTGAAAAAATTATAGATAACAAAGCTTTAACATTGGGTATTTTGAACAAAAATTACATGAAAAATACTGTTGTTCTGGAAATTACTCACATTATTAATTACTAGCAACTTGTTTGTCTTTATGTACTATGTGTATGTGTAAAATAGTGTAATATGTGTGTAATAAAAATTGCATAATTGCTTCAATCCATCCAATTTTATGATCGCAACCAATATTATTATTATTATCTTTATTTATATTGCGCCAACATATTCCGTAGCGCTGTACAGGGGGTTAGTACATGGCAAAAAACAAACGTAACACCTTAAAGAATGGAGGGCCCTGTTTTTGAGCATATAATCAAATGTACATAGTGCTTGTTTCCAAGACACGGACACACAATTGAAAACTCGCAAACTTACAGTCTAGTAATGCACAATCTATTTATTTTTTTATTTTAAGTACTTTTTTATTATACATATATATCATAACATCTCATCTTACAATTGGAATAAATCATAATAGCCATTGAAGTTATATATATATTTTTTATTACATGATTTTTCTATTTTCTTTTCAGTGACCAAATAATGACAAATGTCTAATTTTGTAAACTTGAAACAATTGATTTTAAAAGTACATCCATATCCTTGACAATATAACACAACTAGCGAATTGCCCGTCAAAAAATTACGGCAATGGAATTGTAAGGTAGCTAATGCTGTTTGGTGTATAATACTGAAATATGTAATACATTACTAAATGAATATACTTTACCTATTTTGAAGCATTGTGATGAAGAGCTGGCAATCTGTTTTGATGTTGCTGGAGCATTAGTGGTGTGGATCTGCTGTGTAAGCATGCTGAATGTGTGCACTGTGTGGTATGAATATCCGTAGGTCGTTTGTTGCGTTTTGTGAGTTTGTTGTGGTGTTTTGCGAGTTTAGAGTGCTGTAGCCTCGTTTTCGTTTTGTTCGGCGGCCATTTTTTCTCTCGCTTAGATTTTTTTTTAGTCTCTAAACTGTTTTATTTCGAGTAAAATCGAGGTGTAAGTTGTATTTTTGAGGTCCTGGGTGCTCCCTCTTGGTGTAGGTAAGGTTTTTATGTATGTGCTGTGTGTATGTATTGTGTTTTACATTTTGTAATGTTCGCGAGTTGCGTCCGAGTGTTGCGAGGCCGTAATGTGTGTGAACGTGTGTCGTATGTTGTTTGCGAGTGTCGTAATGTGTGTGTCGTGCTGTTTGGTTTGCGACGTGAAGTTTGCGAGGGTCGCAGTTGCTGGCATGGAGCGCCTACGGCAAGGAGCGCCTTCGCGTAGCGAGCCCGCAGCGTTAGCAACAACTCGTACGCTCACAACTATATATGTGATATGAGTAATTCCCTTGTTTTGTTTTTTTTAGTCATTTTTATTAAATGCAACTTTATAACTTAAAATGGCTGCCATTAATATCTTAATTTTTTTTCAAGTGTTGCATTTTTTAATTGTACGTTCCCAAGTGTTGCGTACCTCGCGATGATGTTACGTGCTTCAGCCTCGTTTTGATCATTTTTGAAAGCATTTAAGTTGGTTCGTTTGCCATTTTTTTCTTCGCTTAGACTATTTTCGATCTCCGAAAATCGGTAAATAGTGCTGAAATGAGCTTGCAACCTCACTCACAGGCTCCCTTTTTTGGCAGTGTTTCGAGTAACGTGCTTGATGAAATATCGTCCGTTAAATTCGTAATTTTTGCGTGCCTAGCGATCACCGGCAAAGTGCCACGTCCGTTGTCGCTGATCTCGCGTACATCGCTATGGGCGCCTTCAATCTCCTTCCGTCCTCCCTCGGTAGAGCGTCCTCAGGCAAATTACATCTGTTACTGGAGCCTCTGGATGAGCCCTTCAATGAGCGCCTTTAGCGCTCATTGCAGCCTAAGTCAGCGCTGGTTGCAGATGCGCAAGGTTGCAACTTTTAACAATGCGTAACCAACATTCGTAACTGACCACAACTATTATATGTGATGTGATGATTAATTATAACTGTATGCAAGTTCTGGGCAAAAACATTTGGTCTCCAATCTGACTGGATTGCAATATACTGATATTTTGCATAATTGGTTAACAGGTAAAGGCAAAATAACGGGTGTCAAAATTCGGTCCTGATGGGCTGCACATAGGCCTGTATTTGAGGATATCCCAATATCGCAATGAGCGGCGAAGGCGCTTGTGGCGAAGCATGAAAGTTGCGGGTTGGCTTTGTGCTTATCGCAAGGCCCGTAAATTAGAGGGGGGGAGAGGCTCGCAATGAGCGCCAAAGGCGCTCATCGACAGGCCCGCAAGTTAGAGGGGGGAGAATCATGTGGCAAAGAGCATTGCCAAGCTTCAAATTTTATATCCGCCATTTTTGATGGGCAAGTCGCTAGTTAATTAATATTAATAAGATTTATTTTTGGCTGTGATCACCTCCCTTTTAAATCATCTCCATTTGACCTTCTGCTTGGCCATTATTCAGTAGGATGAAGATGTCACGTCGGTTTCTGTGAGTGCCAATTAATTTCATCTGGAGACAAAACATTTCCAAATAAGCACATCACCACTATACAGATAGGGGGGCGTGACACTTTAAATTCCACTGGGTGATATGTTGGTCATTTAAATATAAGATGGATAATAATATGAAATCAGTGCTAAGAATCCACACTGGGAATATACAGGATTCATTCCCACGATAGGCTGAAGTGATCCTGCTAAGATTAGTTATAAGAAACAGGGTGGGAGTCTGGGCTCCTAAAATGTTTACCGCTGTCTCCTAATAGTTTTCCAAAGTATAAGGAATCTCTATGAAGACCTTCCAGAGGAAAAAGTCTGTCTGGCTCCTAGAAAATCTCACTGGCTCCTAAGTTTTAGATATTTTTTCCACCTCTATTTTTTTCCAGCCTGTACAGGGCGATGTATCCAAAGCTGAGGAGTTCAATAGCACTATATATAAAAGGTCTTGGTTTCTCTCTCCGCCCTCTCTCCCTCTCCTTTTCTCTCGCTATCGCCCTCTCCTCTCTCCCCATCCCTCTGTCTCCCTCTATCTCCCCCTATTTCTCTTCCCCCTCTCTTTCCACTCTCCCTTCCTCTTTGTTCTTCACTCCCCCTCTCTCTCTCCCCTCCCTCTCTCTCCTTCCCTCCTCCCTCTCTCTCCCTATTTATTCCTCGCTCTTCCCCATCTCTTTGCTCCTCTCTCTCTCCCTCATTATCCCTCGCTCCCCTATCTCTCATTCTCTCTCTCCCTCTTTATCCATTGCTCCCCTCTCTCTCCCGCTCTCTCTTTCTCCCCTCCTGCTCTCTCTCCCTCTTTTTACCTCATTCCCCTCTCTCTCTCCCTCTTTATCCCTCCCTCTCTCTTCCTTTTATTCCTCACTTCCCTCTCTGCCCCACTCTCTCACTACTTCTCCACCCCCCTCTTTCTCTTTCTTCCCCTCTCTCTCCTTCCCTCCTCCCCCTCACTCCCTCTCTCCCTATTTATCCCTTGCTCTTCCCCATCTCTTTGCTCCTCTCTCTCTCCCTCATTATCCCTCTTTCCCCTATTTCTCTTCCCCCTCTCTTTCCACTCTCCCTTCCTCTTTGTTCTTCACTCCCCCTCTCTCTCTCCCCTCCCTCTCTCTCCTTCCCTCCTCCCTCTCTCTCCCTATTTATTCCTCGCTCTTCCCCATCTCTTTGCTCCTCTCTCTCTCCCTCATTATCCCTCGCTCCCCTATCTCTCATTCTCTCTCTCCCTCTTTATCCATTGCTCCCCTCTCTCTCCTACTCTCTCTCTTTCTCCCCTCCTGCTCTCTCTCTCTCCCTCTTTTTACCTCATTCCCCTCTCTCTCTCCCTCTTTATTCCTCACTCTCTCTTCCTTTTTATTCCTCGCTCCCCTCTCTACCCCACTCTCTCACTCCTTCTCCATCCCCCTCTTTCTCTATCTCCCCCTCTCTCCCCAGTATTTATCTCTCCTCTCTCTCTATCTCTCCCTCTTTGCCCCCCTTTCTATCTCCTTCTCTCTCTATTCTCTATCTATCTCTATCTCCCCTCTCTCTCTCTTCTCACCCCCTCTCTTCTCACCCCCTCTCTTTCTCACCTCTCTTTCTACCTTCCTCTTCTTATAAATACTTATAAATCCGGACATCACACCTGGTAAATGGACACCAATTGGGACATCAAGTCCTGCTGTATATTATCCTGTGTGAATTTACTTTTTTTCTATAATATTCAAATAATGAACACAAAAAAAATTAACAACTTTTCAATTTATGCTTATAAAAATGTTGATCTTTTATAAGAAAACTTACATCGGAAATAGCTATTTTTTACATCACTTTTGGCTGGAGCTCCTCCATCTAGCTAATTAGCTTGGATGGCAGAGTGTGATTTACTTTTGACAGTGCTGTGCAGGCATTAGGCAGCTGCCGGTAAGTGGTACTACACTGCTAAGCAGTTTGTAAAAAATGTGCAGTAGCATCAACCTAAAATCTGGAATTCTAATGTAATTTGTCACAAAAGATCAGCATTTTTATTTTTAATCACAATAAACTATCAGGTGAAAATGTATGAAAACTGCACATTTACCTACTAGTGATGCGTCATATGTTTAAATAAAAAAACATCTATGCAGATTACACATACTGTAAATTGTGTCCAGCCAGATAAATGAGCCATTTTTAGGAGCCAGATACACACTGAAAAACAACCAAAAAACTAGACTCTGACTCCCTGGTTATTAATTTGTCAAGTCATTTAGTAAATGATCCTCTACATGGTAGTATAGTTACTCTGTTACCCTACTTGGACACCTTTTAGGGTAGAAGAGATCTCTCTAATAAATGGGCACTGTAGAAAGGTATATTTTTCCCAACTGGACAAAACACAACAGCTGTGAATTCAAATAAGTATTAGTTTGCTATTTTATTCAGCAAAAAAGTCTATATAATCACATTCTATGAATTCTATTAAATATTAATCTTCTCTCAGTGATGATCACCTGGAAACATGTCTGTCCTTAGAGACTCTTTAGGCAAATCTCGTTTTATATGACTATATGGCATATAACATGTATATTTCAATTACTAGGAAGCCTCCAGTGTTAGTTTCTCACCTTCTGGAGCCTTTCCTTATATTCATGTTGTCTCTCATGCACCGTGCCATGTTTCACAGCTGTGACCCAAGGCTACACTCACAAGGAGCTGCTTCACTCTTCTAGTGACTTCTATAGCATGTCACTGTCTGCTTGCAAATCAAATTTCCCTGGTAGTGTGAAGTCCCTCATCCTGTGGGCATGAACTTATTAAACATGGCACCCTACATGACAGAGAACAGGAAGAAAAGGAAAGTTTCCAGAAAGTGAGAATTTGTTACTCTTAGAAGTAAGTGGCGTGTAAAAAGTTACACTAAGGAGTATGCAATGAATTAAAACATTTAAATAAAGCAAATATGCCTAAAGAGTACTTTAAAATAGATACTAAAATAGTAAATATACAAATATTACTAAAACGTCAGTTATTAATTAATATTAATTATGTGCATTCTCACTTATGCTAATCGTCTTTCTATATACCAGTTCTCCCTCTGGAATTTGATGTATTTTAGCTCTACAGACCCATGTCATATAGTGTATTTTACTAGGAAAGCCGAAATCGTAAACCATGCACCCGTACGTAGCATTTCAGAGCATGATCATGATCAATCAAGGCCGTAACTACCGATTTAGAAACAGCCAATAGTAAATTAGGCCGTCATCATGACGTCAGTAAAACACGGAGGTTACACGTCAATTAATTAGCGTTTAGAGTTCCCATATGCTATCAGACTCGCAAATCGTCAATGTACAAAATATTAGAAATGAATGGCGATACTGTTTTAGTCCATGTGGGTGGTCTGATATGTATTAACTCATTGATTCCCGAGATTGATATAACACCAAAATGAAACATAAAAAAATACATTTTTGATTGCAGATTGGCGAGCTTGAGACTGTTGTGCAAATAATTCTAATGTCTTACATCGCGTTCCCCATCTTTAAGAGTGCAGTATTGATTTTTTTTTTCATCTGCAGTGCTACAAACAGGTGTTTAACCCCCTTGCGAGTCTTATCTGGTACCTGTAGGATTTCCTTCTACATTTTACGGGTGTGAAAATATTTGCGGGTTTGAGGAATTGTAGCAATTGAAGAGCGATTTGCGATTTTAGTTATTGTAACTTTTGCGGGCTTGAAAGATCAAAGGCTTCAATGGGCTGTACGTTACGGTTTTGACAACCGCAGAGATTTTCAGCCTGTAACCCGTAGATTCTTTGTGGGTAGCTAAAAGACGCCAATTGAATAGCAAATTAGTTTACGGGCTCCAGCAACTTATAATCTCAATTGAATAGGGTCCCAGGTCAGGATGTTGAGCTTAAAAGAGGGAATACCGAGCAGAGCACCATATATAGCCCACTGGGAGGTAGACTCATGCATCCTCCCAGTTGACAAAGCCACGTTGTACTCTGTCCAGATACAGGAGCGCATCAGCACCCTGAACATGGCCTCCCATTACAGAGGAACCTCCTCAGCCAAACAATGCTTCCTGGACTAATATATATATATAGCCAGCTTGGCTAATGCCAGGATCAGGTTGACAAGGAGGTTCCTGGCCCTGTTGTCCCGAGAAACTGGGCGTCAAAAAAAAAAAATGTGAGGGGAGAAATGCAGCCAGAACTGCAGGAGGAGGCCCCTCAAGATTCCCGTGTCATATAGTAAATGAGGTGGCTACCAAATCCTCTGTCCATGTTTTATACGAAACGGACCAGAGAGAGGCAAAGAACTCCATCATTTCCTTGAAGATGAATTACCAATATATTTTCCATTCTTAGTAGCATATTGGTGTCAGTCAATAAAAAGAGCAGATCTACATCTGAACAATGTCCGCCTGTGACCCAGATCTTGGAGGAACAATAGAGGAGCTGTCTGATAGATTGTGAGCCTTTAAGAACCAGAGAACAATGTGGCTTTTTGAGTCAAGTTACAAAATTACTAATTGGGGAAATGCTTCTGTGGTTCCAGTCGTTAAACAATTAACTAATTGTTTCTGGTAGTTATGACATACATTTTGCAATGAACGGACTCTTTCTCCTCAAAAATTAAGTTGTCATCTTGACGTTATTATTAAAAAAAAGTATCTGAAAGTTATTAATAAAAACGTATGAGATGTTCATACTTGTTTGTGCAGCATTTTTATGTAAATGAGCAACTCCCAAATATTAGTTATCTGTATTAATGAGCTAATTGGTACCACGATCTTCTGTGGTGACAAAAACAATGTTCCCCAGTGTTATTATGCACTTAGATCCACTTAGACCATGGACTCTGAGCTACAACTTCGCTTATAGAGCTGCATAAATGATGACGTATATCGCAACAATGATGTTCTATATAGAAAACAGCTAGTACATTGTTGGAATGTTAGTTTCTCTTTTAAAAAATATGACTAAATAAAATAAAAGTAGCAATCTTCCATATATATATATATATTTTTTTTTAATATTGTTTATTTTAAAGGACCTCTTCAGTCCTGTATTTCTTCACAATATGCTTTTTGAAGAATTTTACCTATTAATAGGAGAATGTTTTAATATACTTAGCTATTGCTGTCAAGTAAATAAACAAAAATAGGAATATTTGAAGACTCTGTTTATGAGCATAGGAATACATTTTGTGTTTGTTACATGATATTCTCAGAGCTGAATGACAAGTGTATGTGTGTTCATAGTTATCAGTGGAGGGAGGGGTGGAGGAAGATGTCCAGAGCTTTTGTTTGATAACTAGATAAGATTGAAATTCACATCCCTTCACCTCAATGGCCGAGAAGCAGGAGATTGCATCAAAGGATGCAACCATAGATTTCAAGAAATTAAAATGCCTCTCTCACACACACAACTTCCACCAAGGATCTCTCCAGGGTCCTGCAAAGGCATGGAAATTATTAAATGTGCAGTGATCTTCACAGAAGACCCATGGCCATTGTTATGCAGGTTGTTCAGAAGAGCCCTATACTGATCTCTAAAGAGCCACCATTAGCTCTAAAGCCATAGGTTGTAGACCCTGCTGTGAGTAGAGATACGTTACAATGCTTTGTAGCTTATATCTGTGTTATTTTTTTCTATATCAGATTGTCATT
This sequence comes from Discoglossus pictus, assembly GCA_027410445.1. Taxonomy (NCBI): domain Eukaryota; kingdom Metazoa; phylum Chordata; class Amphibia; order Anura; family Alytidae; genus Discoglossus; species Discoglossus pictus. Next base: position 33,522,263 of record CM050169.1, on the reverse strand, counting down.
GAGAGGGGAAGACGAAACCTGAACATAAACCATTACGCCAACAAGAAGAGTGCGGCAGAGAGCATGCTGGATATCGCACTGCTGATGGCGAACGCCTCCCAGCTAAAGGCTGTGATTGAGCAGGGACCGTCCTTCTCATTCTACATCCCCCTCATTGTGCTAATCTCTATATCACTTGTGCTCCAAGTGCTTGTAGGAGTTCTACTAATCTTTCTAGGTACGTATGTATCTACCTATGTATATATACATTTGCATGTCCCTGCCAGGGTTCCAAGAATGTAGTGTAATAACTGTATTTCTTGGAATTCTGGACATGAAACACGCTTTTTAAATAGTTTTAGACATTCAAATGTGAATACAAATGTACTATTTATATACTCAACTACTGTACGGTGGAGGCACTATCGCTCTTTTGCCCACCACATATATTGTGTCGCAGGCAAGCACAAGCAGGTGGCCATGCTCGCGCCCACGAGCACTCACTGACTGAACAGAACTGGCCTCATTCTGACAGCCGCCGGTCTCTCTCTGTCGGCAGGTAACTGATCAGAGTGGCTCCCTACTGTGCTATCTAGAGACACAGGGGGGGGGGGGGGGGGGCACAGGGGAGGGAGGGGGGGGAGACACAAGGGAGTGAGAGGGGGGAGGAGACACAGGGGAGGTAGAGGAGGGGGTAAGAGTCAAAGGGGAGGGAGAGGAGGGGGGAAGAGGCACAGGGGAGGGAGAGGAGGGGAGGGGGGAAGAGACACAGGGAGGGAGAGGGGGAAGAGACACAGGGGAGGGAGAGGGGGGGAAGAGACACAAGGGAAGGAGAAGGGTAGAGACACATGGGAGGGAGAGGGGGAAGAGACACAGGGGAGGGAGAGGGGCCGTAAAAGAGACACAGGGGAGGGGCAGGAAGAGACACGGGAGGTAGTAGAGGGACTCGCAATGAGCGCCAAAGGAGCTCAGTGCAGGGCTCACAATGAGCGCCGAAGGTGCTCAGGTTGTGTGGCAAACAGCATTGCCAGGCTTAAAATGTAATTGCCGTCATTTTTGACAGGCAAGTCTCTAGTATATATATAGATATTAAAAGACCACTTTATGGTTCTTATAAAGAGCTCTGTAAAGAATATTTAGGTAGGTCTTGATAAAGAATAAACTTTATTAAAAATGTGATGTGGATTTACACAATGAATTACTATTTTTCCATCATGTCTCCAGACTCTATAAGCTCTGTAACTCTCCACCCTTGCATGACATATCATAACTTTGTTATCTGTCAAAGTCAGGGTGGTGTCTGTTAGAAAATGCTGACATCAGCCCCATAGGCAGTGGTAATAGTTTTGTGCTCATGAGCAATGCATAGAAAATGCTTTTTATATTCCACTGACAAATGAAATACTATAATCTCAGTGAGCAGTTGCTGTCAAGAGTTTTTCAGTCATGTAATATTACTTATAAAGGACAGAAACATATTTGAAGGTAATAAAAACGTACATTTTCTTGATCGCATTATTATCATCATTCCTTTTGATAAACACTAGAGTTAATCTCCTACTCTACAGATATACAACAAAAATTAGAGGCCCACAGCTGGGGTACCAATTATGACCCCCATGCTAATCCGTATATCGCAAAATTACAGCAGGTTAAAGAACAAAGTAAATCTCCCTTGCTATGATAATCACCCATCCCTGAAACATTGCGAGAGAACTGCTACGGGTGACTGCAGCAAGCCAGAGACAAAAATTACAGCAATCTTTTCCATTGAATTTTGCACCGTCAAAAGATTACGAGTTACTCCGTTTACACCAAAACCCTGTGCTAAACCAGGGCAGTGTCCTAATACAAAGAAATAATAAAAAGATCATTCGCAAATGGTTTTAAAACCATTGCTGAGTGCCGCAACAGCAGTTAAAGAGACAGTATAGCACCAAACAATGAAAAATGTATGACATTTGATTATGACAAGCTCACAGATCAGTTTAACATGTTAATCCATTTTTATTTTTTTGTTTTGAGAACATCATTTGAAAAAAGAAAGCACACAGTTGTACATTATCAAATACCCTCGTTCAGATGCAACAAAGAAAAAAAACAGCTTTCAAAGTCCCTTTAATACATTAAAATAGTATTTGGTAATAGGGCCCTCTGTGAACACTGGCCACCAAAAAGTCAAAAATGGCTATGTAATAGGAACGTGCTTCAGTCATTTGCAGACAGCTGTAACCCCACAGGGATGTGATCAAAATGTGTCAAAGAGTCTAAAAAATATGATTTTGCATGGCATGAAATCACATGCCCAGGAATGTAGAAGTGATATTTTAATATTTTGTATGCTAATTATTCCTTGAATTAAATTTGGAAGAACAATTAAATCAATCACCTAAACAGCCTTGGCATGTTATTCTTTTACATTCATATGAATTTATAGGGATGATATAAATCTACACGGCTTAGTAATGAATGTATCAGGATAAACTAATTAACACAATCTGTTTTTGTTCGTCTGGTCTGTGAGTCTGTAACACCAGAAAGACATTGGGCCAGATGTATTAAAGGGACACTGCTATCCCAACAACAACAAGCTGGCTTTATCCTAAAGAGCATTAAATTCAGTTTTTCTTTCTACACCAAATAATTCACAAGATATTCAGCACTGTTTGTGTGGCTCTATGTGGTATTGTGTAGCTCATAGTGTCAGAGGTGGGTATCTAATTGCATGATAACAATTGGACATTTGTTGTTTTTTTTTTTTTTTTGCCACCACAGAAACTATTAAGCAGACTGTGTTTGATTTTATGCATTCAGCATAAACAATGCTAAATATCTTTTGGATGAATTATTCAAGAGAAAAAAAAGGCTATTTTATTTTATAGTTAGTCTTTTATGCTCTTTAAGAATAACTTAACTTGATTTTGGGGTGACTTCTAAAGTGGTAAAGAGCAACCTTATCCCCTCAATACCCATTCGTTATCACCCAAAGTTTATAGTCTTACTTTTCTTATTCAGAAATGTCAGAGGCCTATTATACCCAACCTTTTCAGTCAAGAAAGTCTTGAAGGGTCACTGCCATAGATACCAGACAGGAATGTCATACTCCAGCCGCAGCTCGCCTCTTTATAGCCAACATTGTATTGGCAGATGCTGTTAAAGGACGACTGAACAAAATTGTCAAGTGTGTACCAAATGAACAATGAGCTTGATTACATTTCACCTTAGAAGTCCCTGAAGGATGATACATAGATATGGGAGTTCTTACCGATAATTTTAGTAGCTATTATATGGCTCCCGTAGCATATTAATAAGAACTTACCGATACGTAGCCAGGGTGCTGGTCACTTAAGGCAAATAGCTTGCAAGTGATTGCAGTGTGATCTGTAAGCAGGTTACTGATTGAAGCTAAGGACTGGCAACTCCATTAAACTTACAGGCCCCAGGACCTCATCTTTCCATCTCTGCCTTTCCCTTCCTTGCGTGCCTTCAATCTTTCCCTTCTCTAAGGAATCCTGTCTTCTCAGGATATGGGCAAAATATTTGAGCTTCGGCCTCATGATCATACCTTCCAGTGAACAGTTTGTCTTCATTTCCTGTAGTACTGATTTATTGGATCTTCTTGTATTCCAAGGGACTCTAAGCAATTTTCTCCCAACACTACAATTCAAAGGCATCAATTCTACGGCGCTCATCTTCCATGGTCCGGCTCTCACATGTGAATACCATAGTTCTAACTATGCAGGCGTTTGTTGATAGTGTAATTCTTTTTTTTTTTTTTGCTAGCTTGTCCAAGTTTGCCATTGCTTTCCACCCCAGAAGCAAATGTCTTATAATTTCAGATCTTGCATCCCAGATAAATAAAATCTGTCACTGCCTCCACTTCTTCCCCATCTATTGAGAGTAACTGAGTTTGCCGTTTGCCATGATCTTTGTCTTTTTAATATTGAGCAGCAGGCCAGCTTTTTCACTCTCTTCTTTCACCTTCATCAATAAGTCCTTTAGTTCCTCCTCACTTTCAGCCATCAGAAAAGTATCATCCGCGTATCTGAGGTTGTTCATATTTCTTGTTCTTGGAATCCCTGGTTTAGCTGACACGAACAGGCCCTCAGACCCTGCAAGGTGACCACATGCACCACCAATAAGAACAACTTAGAAAATCAACTTGATATTTGGGTGACAGGGTCACCTTTAAGAAATTAACATTGAAAATACTAAGCTTTGTTTTTTGCAAATAAAATAAAAATATGGGACCATATATATAAAAAAAAAATATATATATATATATATATATATATATATATATATATATATATATATATAACGTAACAATGTTTGTGTTTCATCCATAGTAAAATATGATCTGAATAACCCTGCGAAACACGCCAAGCTGGACTATCTGAACAACATAGCGACAGGACTTGTGTTTATTATAGTCGTGGTGAATATTTTTATCACAGCGTTTGGAGTTCAGAAACCAGTGGATACTTCAACTAAACAGTGACGCAACGGTAAGACGCCAAACTGATTTTGATAAATTGATTCAAACTATAAGTTTAAAAAGGGTTTGGATATATTTTTTATCAAATCGAGAATACAGGGTTTTTTACGATAACCGGAGACGGAGACGTATTGATAAAAGGAGTAATCTGACTGCCATTATCTGGCGTCCAGAAGGAAATTTAAACATTTGAGTTCATTTTCTCTGATTTTGAGGTCATTATTTGAAAAAAGAAAACACGCTGATCAATAACCCTATTTCAGATTAAATAAAGAAAACAATTATTTCAATATCCCTTTAATTAACCGCCAATTATAATACTGCTATGTATCCAACACAAAGGTTAAATGAGTACAACAATACCCGGTAACAGGAGCCAGTTGTTCACAGTGTAAATAATTCTCTTTTAAATGCTTTACAAAGTCTGCAGTTAAGTGTATATTTATTTAACAAAGTTTTGATATTTGGGAAATATTTATCTAGGGATTTTGTCTTTTTTTCATCATAATGCTCTAAAAAGAAGTTGGACTTGATCATTTTACTTTTTCAATTTAATTTACTTTTTTGATGCCTGCTGGGAAAATTAGGGGTATCAGATATTGAAAGGGAGTTGGGAGTGCTTGTGGAACCACCTAGGTAACAGTGTTCAATGCTAAGCAGCAGCTGCAAAGGCAAATAAAATATTAGCATGTATTAAGAAGGGTATAGACGCAAGGAAAGCAAGTATAATTCTGCCACTATACAAATCTCTAGTACGCCCTCATTTGGAATATGGAGTACAACTTTGGGCACCACTTCATAAAAAGGACATTTTAGAGCTGGATAAAGTACAGAGAAGGGCAGCAAAGCTAATAAGGGGAATGGAGGGGCTAAGTTATAAAGAAAGTAACCAGATTAAATTTAGTTTCCTTTAGAAAAACATGTTTAAGAGGGGATTTGATTACTATATATATATATATATATATATATATATATATACAGGGTCATTATAAGGCTTTGTCAAGTGAACTTTTGTGCCAAGAGGTTTTTAACTGGCAAGAGGACATCCTTTGAGATTAGAAGTAAAAAGATTCCACCTTATAAAAAAGAAAAGGGTTCTTCACAGTAAGGGTGGGTAACTTTAAAAAGGGGTTGGATACCATTTTTGAATAAAAAATACAATTATTCAGGGTTATCCTGGATAATTAGAGAAAGAGTATTGATCCAGGGAGGAATCTGATCACCAGTATCTGGGGTCAGGAAGGAATTTCGTTTTTTTTCCCTTTTGAGACAATTGGCAAAGTTTCACGTTTGCCTTCCACTAAAATGGTTGAAGTTGATGGACTAAAAGCATTTTGCAAACGTAATTACTATGTAACTATATGTAATTATTAGTGATATTGTTTTTTAAAGTGTTTAAATTGGTGAAATATGATTTATGTGCTTACTTTTTAGGTTTTACAGCCACACGGTCTGGACAATCCCTTCAGGGTTGGGACATACCACTTCCCTATGACTCATGGTCACACTCGTAGAATACGTCATATCAAGTGCATTGGGATAATTTCCAGTCTGGGCATTTTATATTGAAAGACTTTGATGAATTAAGTGTTGTATTTTCACTTTTGCTTGGAACAAATTCATGGAACAAATTATTTTGCAGTTTAGACTGTAAAATAAGAGAAGATCTGAACAAAATGGAAAGTTCTGCAACCCAGGATTTTCTTATTCAATAGACACTCAGCTGTTGAACAAAGGACTTTCCTGTTGGAATGGACCGCTCTTCTGTATATACTGTAATAGGTGCAACAAATCTAATGGGCATTGCCCAAACCTATAAAGGAATCAGCATGTGAGTCATTATTACATTGTCACAATTAGTAGCTATTAAAAGCAAGTGAATGGGCGTTTTAATACTTTTTATCTTGAAAGTTAGGCTTTTTAAGAATAAATTACGTAAACATATCTTCTCTCTCTGAAAGTATCTTTACCTGAAGTGATTTCATTCAAGTCTCATAGAGGTGAGAAGTATAAAAAATGGCCAGTTGTTTAAATCGTTGTTCTTACCTATACCAGTTGGACATGACTGCTATTAATATGGGCCTCATTCAATTGCGATTTGGCCAATTGAATAGGGCTCTATATAAGCACATAGCATATTTTTTTACAGAAGTTTTTTTATTAGTGCACTTCTATCTAAAAGCAAGGTCTTCACTAACTAAAAAACTTCTGTAAAAAAACATGCTATGTGCTTATATAGAGCCCTATTCAATTAGCCAAATCACATTTGAATGAGGCCCTAAGAGAGCAGGGGTTTTCTCATGTCATTTATGATTAAAAGACCACTGCATAATATATATATATATGGCTTCTATCACTCTTTTGCCCACCATATTATAAATGATTGTTGTGGTGAACTACCTACTCATAATTTCCACAACACAGGCTGAGATCCCGCTCCATGCTGATGATAGCCAGTAAGCTTGAAACAGCTGTACATGGATTGGATACCGACTCCTGTGTTTATTCCAACCTTGGCTTTGCATTAAAGGTGTGTAATACAGCATGCATAAGCTTAAAGGAAGCCATGTTTGATAATGGCTATGGAATGAAGAGCGAGGCATTTGTGGCCATATTTGTGTGTCCCAGCTCAACTTCCCAGAATGCAGTGTAATAACTGTTTTTCTCGGAACTCTGAGCTGGAAGCAGGTTTTTTAACTTGCTTTAGACGTTCAAATGTGAACACAGATGTACTTTTTATTTACTATATATATATATATATATATATATATATATATATATATATATTTGAAAACTTTGTGTGACTTAAGACCATAAGTAACCAGGAAAAAAATCAAACAGCTGGGTTAACCTACTGTGAGTTGCACTTCCATTAAATACTAATATTAATTTACTTTCAATAGAACTTAATAGACAAATTACCTTCACCCAGAATTCCTCCCACATGTCTAGTCATTTTTTGTAACAACACCATATATTTGCCACATTCAAGTGAAATTGAATATAGCACTTAAAAATCAAAAGCTGTATTTTTTTTTATAACTTTCTAAATATATTTGGAACATTAAATTGCAAGCTCTTCAAAGGAACATATTATAAATATGATATTTGTCTAGTCCTTCAATTTTATTTATTTTTTTAAATTGCTTATATATATATATATGTACATATAATAGCTTATATATATGTAAATATAGCTAATATATAAGTAAATATATGTGTATATATATATATATATATATATATATATATATATATATATATGTATATGCATTTACATTTATACATACATACATATTTATACTGATTTGCTATGTAATTCCAAGTGCTAAACCTTAATAGAGCGGTTTATGAGCGCCAAACCCCATTTACCCTTTTAAAGCCTCCCTTAGCACTCTCAGATTCGCCATAACGCTCTTTTCACATAGCGCTTCTCTCTTAGGAGCGCACATGAGAACTAAATGAGGTATTTCAGTATATATATATGTGGGCACATTTGCATGTCCCAGCTCATCTTCCCAGAATGCAGTGTGATAACAGTTTTTCTCGGAATTCTGAGCTGGAAAAAGGTTTTTAAACTTGTTTTTTACATTCAAATGTGAACACAGATGTACTATTTATTTACTATATATATATATATATATATATATATATATATATATATATATATATATATATATATATATATATATATATATATAGTATGTTGTAGTAACAATCACTCATACTGATTGTGAAGTTTTATACTATGTTTCGTGTCAATCCCAAGTTTACTTAATGGACTGCCGCAACACAACTACAGCTAAGGTAATGGCTTAGTATATACTGAGAAGGTCTTGGTGTGTCCTCGGCCAAGCTTAGTAAATCTACCCCCCCTCCCCAAGATGCAAACAGATATGTAACTATTTTAACTACTTCATTTCCAAAATCATTTCAATAAACTGAACTCCGCATACAAATATGTTTTTTCAGTATGAAGCAATTTTATTATTTCTGCTCCATTTCTTTAAATACTGTATTAAAATAGCTGTTTTTTTATTATTCTACTTGTTTAAATAGAGGATATACATGTAAAAGTATTAGATTGTTTGTTTACATTCCAGTGGGTAATATTTTTTCTCCAATTTGCTTATGAGTTTAATGGGATGCTATCACTTGTGTTTTACATTAAATCAGAAAACATAAACACTGTCATCCCATATATTGCATTAAAATGTCTTTGGTGTACATCACACATGTTTATTACAGCACTTTGCCTCGCATCCTTATTCTACTTACTTCTTCTGCCTGATTTTGTCCCAAATTGCTAAATAAAGATTAGGGTGTTATTTAATGCATTATATCTCTAACAACTATGCACGTTTTCACATGAGAGTATAACTAACATATCTTTCCTGTTGTGAGTACACCAGTAGTTGCAGCAAGTTGTACACCGTTTGTAAGCGCTGCTGAGGTCGTACACAATTTCCAAGCTTAAACCATTACCCTAACCCTAAAGCTATGACATAGGCAGCAAAATCTTGGCAGCGTCATCTAGTGTATGCTCACCACTACTGCTGCCGCCTGTGCAGGTGTACTCATAAAAGGAAAGGACCTAACTAACAAATACTCTTTCACATTCAATCGCAAATGTTGTTGTTTTCCATTATCATATTAAACATCATGTTAAATATTAAGTGCTATAAAATGACAACACAACACACTGCCATCGTACGCCATGTAACTCGTCTTAGTGCCTTGTTATATATTGTTACGCAGCCTCGTTATTTATTGTTACGCAGCCTCGTTATATATTGTTACGCTGTGCAAAGAGAATATTTTTGGACATATATTATTAAATTCACCTACAGTGATGTGTTTAGTCTTATGTTCAAGTGCTTTTATCTTTGCAGTTCACAGGGTTTTAGAGTATTTTTCCATTACCCTGCTGCTTTATCTGAATATATCACATATACTGTACAGAATCATAGCACTGAAAACCAAGTGACCAAAGTAGAAATTTGGGTCCTTTCCTTCTTCCCTTGCGCATAAGATTGGCAGCAGCAGTGCCGCCGCCAACCACTAGATGGCGCTACCGATTTTCGGAATACTGCTGCACATTGCATATAAGGCGCGCCGACAGAAGATGGTTTGAGCTATTAGAGTCGTACCCACACCGAACAATTCAGTGCCGTCGAGTTACGCCACGTCGGAGGGGGAAATAATTATAGGCCTTCCCTGAAACCAGACGGCGCCATCTAGCGGCTACTTGCTGGCAGTGCAACTGCTTGCGCATACACAACGGGATAGATCCGAAATTTGTAAAATTGATGTATAAGTTCATTGTATACTCAAAAGCAAAAACATTTATTATTTAAAGTGATGATAGTACATAAGCGTTTGTAATTTTTGGTCCATTCAGTACCTAAAAGCTCAATAACTTGTAAAGCAGCCACTCAAGCTAAATACAAAGTTTGAGTGCTGTAAACGCTAATGTGGTAGCATTTTAAAATAATTGTAGACCCATTAAACACATTTTCTGCTTGATATTGATTGCTCTACACCAGGGGTGTCCAAGTTCGGTCCTGCTGGGTCACGCACGGGCCTGGGTTTGAGGATTTCCTTTCTGCGCATAGGTGAGTCAATCGGGATGACTGAAAAAGTGGGCGCAGTTTGGATATCCTCAAATCCAGGCCTGTGTGCGGCCCAGCAGGACCGAACTTGGACACTCCTGCTCTACATGATCCGGAAGAGCAATTTTAATGACTTCAGTGCTCCTCTAATAAGGGATAATGAAGAAGGAACCCATGTGTGCCAGTGCTATATGTGAAAGTGAACTATGTGTAACCTATGATATAGCCAAGATATATGTTGCATTTCCTAAATCGCTTAACCTATTTGTAATTATATGAAAAAAAAGATCTAAAATACCATCTAAGTGTCTTTGGGCCAGATCTACTAAGGTATGCAGCAAGCTTTGATATTTTTTACATTGTCTCATTGGAAGAATCTCCTTACAAGAACTTATTGCTTTCAGTGCCTTTCTGTTATATATATATATATATATATATATATATATATATATATATATATATATATATATAGATACATATATTCATATGTGTATATATATATATATATATATATACACATACATATATTAATATATATATATATATATATGTATACATATATTTATATGTATATACATATATACATATATTCATATATATATATATATATATATATATATATATATATATATATATACATATATTATATATACATATATATAATGATGAAACCTAATTCTATGCTTTCAGTGCCTCTCCTAGGTTTTTAGGGAACAGTGTACAATTACCTGCACATTAGACAATAAATCTCATCCAGAGATAGAATATGTATCCATTGTATCCATGCAATAAAAGTATATTGTTTAAGATTTAATGTATTTATTGTTAAGTAAAAATGAAGATATATCAGTAACCACTTGTGTAATGTGTAGTTTATGTGTAGTTTTTATGCACCTCTTTGAGATTACTTTGTTCATTTTTTTAATGCTTGTTTTAAGATAACTATTTAAATAAAAGATAATATGTAAAACATTATCGCTGAGGCTTTTGCATTATTTTTACATGCGTTGTTGCTGAATATTTTTGATTTTGCCAACAGATAGATGTTTCCAAATGGACAAAAAAGGGTGACATCTCTATGATGTGAGATACTACCCCAAAAGCCATGGTATCAGTAGATTTCTAAATGTAATCCTGTTTTTTTTTTTCCAGTTTGGCACTGCTTTAATATTATATGTCACTTTGAAATTAAAGTTATAATTCCTTTGCTTTCCTACATTTAACTGATAAGTCGTTAATGTCTTTGAACAGTTGCAATCGCATTATTTTGATTTTAATACACCGTTTTTTAAAAATAATATTTATTTATTTTCTTTTTTAATTTGTTCTTTATCGATTCACATATACTATATTACTTATTTCAGAGGTTCAGATCCCAAGTTGTTATCCCCAGACTACCAGTGATCAATGAGCTTTATTCAAATTGTCCCCAAAACATTATTTTTATTGTTATAATTTATTTGTAATGCGGCAACATATTCGCAATACATGGGTTACAATCAAGGCAAAACAATAGCAGTATTAAAATGTTGCAAAGGATGGAGGGGCCTATCTTTGAGCTTAGAATCCGGTGCCCAAAGTTCTTTCTCCAAAGCATCTTGTAAGATTGAAAACTCACAAACTTACATTCTAAAGGGTTTGGGTGAGGTACAGGAGAGTGAAAGATGAGTTGTATAAGTTAAGGTTGAAGGTAATAGGCTTCTTTAAACTGGTGCGTTTGTAGTGAGAATTTGAAGGTTTTGAGGCAAGGAGATAATTTAGTGGAGCAAGGCAAGGAGTTCCAGAGAATAGGAGCAGCAGGAGAAAAGTCCTGAAGGTGGGAGTGAGAGGAGGTGATAAGGGAGGTGTAAAGAAGAAAGTCATTAGCAGGACGAAGAGGACGGGTGGGGGAGTATTTGGAGATGAGAGCAGAGATGTATGGGGGTGCGCTGTTGTTGAGGGCTTTGTAAGTTAGGGTCATGATTTTAAATTGTATTCTGGAGGCTAAGGGAAGCCAGTGGAGTGATTGACAGAGAGGTGCTGCAGACATTGAACATTGAGTATGGTAGATGAGTCTAGTGGAAGCAATCATTATGGATTTAAGTGGTGACAAGCGGGTGATGGGCAGACCAGCAAGGAGGGAGTTGCAGTAGTCAAGACGAGATACGAGGAGAGAGTGTAGTAGAATCTTAGTTGTGTCTTGTGTGAGGTATTGACGTATTTTAGAGATGTTTTTGAGATGGAGCAGGCAAGATTTTGTTATTGACTGTATGTGAGGGATGAAAGAGAGGACAGGGTCCAGTAGAACCCCAAGACAATGGGCACATGGGTGCTAGATTTTATATTTAAGAGCTGTGTAGGCTTTATCACGGCATGTTACCATTTTAAAAAATTGGGCAGAAACAATTATTCTACTCCAAACGAGCGCATTATACATGGATATTTACGTCTTGAGATAACAATATAGACAATCGGTTCTTATCCACCCTGGTCTTCGGACTATAGCAGAATTTTCCTTTAAATCTGTCTATATGGAATTCTTGGAGAAGATTATTTTGATAGAATAGGAGCTGATCTTCTTAGTCTGGTTTTTCTTTTTGCAATACTATCCCAAAAACTCTTCTTCACAAACTTAGGAATGCAGCTAAAAACTGCATTGTGCATTATGTAGTACTAATAGTTTATTACAAAAGTAAAAATAGATTTGTTAAGATCCTACTGCTCCTGTAGGACCTAGGGTTCTCTGGAAAATCCACTTATGCAGTAATGACCCAGCACACCAGTACCCAGGAATTGCAGTAATACAAGTAAGGGGGAAACTGCTGCTGACAATAACTGATTGCTATGTAGGGATGGATGCTGTGTGGGGTTGATGTTTATATATGTCTATATATGTGTATATTTACGTGTACAAATATATCCGTAGAGGATATCGCAGGAAAGTTGGGCGCGTGTACCCTGGAGCTGTGCTGCAGGCAGAGGAACTTCCCACAGGCAGGAGCACTCAATCATTTTTTTCCGGCGAGGCCCAGCGCAAAACAGTATTTACATCCCCCCAATGGGTCGCCACTTTTTTTTGCACCTGGGCCCTCCATTGTCTAACTTTGCCACTGAATCAAGGCTAGAGTAGAAAGGGATGGGTTGAAAATATGTAGATAAACAAGGGCTGAGTGGAGAGTATTTATATTTGAGATATTAGGAGTTAATGCAGGGCAAAATCAAGGGTAGAGTAGAGAGGGATGATTTGGAGAATATTTAGATAAGAGATAAGAGGAGGTTATGAGGGGCGCGCTCAATGGCAGAGTGGGGAGGGATGGATCTGGAAAGTATTTGAGATAGAAAGAGGTAATGAGGGGTGAAAAATAATGCCAGACTAGCAAGGGATGGGTTTGAGTATTTTGATTTGAAATAGGAGAAGGTGGGTAGAATAGAGTGGGATGGTTTGGAGAATATTTAGATTTGAGATATGAGGAGGTAATGAGGAGCTCAAACAAGGGCAGAGTAGAGAGGGATGGGTTTTGATATAATTAGATATTAGATAGGAGGAGACAATGAGGGATGAAATCGAGGGCAGAGTGGGGAGGGATGGGTTTGGAGAGTATTTAGATGTGAGATAAGAGGATGTAATGAGAGACGCACTCAATGGCGGGATGGGTTTGGAGAGTATTTACATGAGATAAGAGGATGTAATGAGAGACGCACTCAATGGCAGAGTGGGAAGGGATGGGTTTGGAGAGTATTTAGATGTGAGATAAGAGGATGTAATGAGAGACGCACTCAATGGCAGAGTGGGAAGGGATGGGTTTGGAGAGTATTTACATGAGATAAGAGGATGTAATGAGAGACGCACTCAATGGCAGAGTGGGAAGGGATGGGTTTGGAGAGTATTTACATGAGATAAGAGGATGTAATGAGAGACGCACTCAATGGCAGAGTGGGAAGGGATGGGTTTGGAGAGTTTTTTTTATTTGAAATAGGAGGAGGCAACGAGGGATCAATCAAGAGCAGAGTAGACGGATGGGTTTGGAGAGTATTTAGATAAGAGATAAGAGTAGGTAATGAGGGGCACACTCAATGGCAGAGAGGGGAGGGATGGATTTGGAGTATATGAGAAAGTAGGAGGTAATGATGGGTTAAATTAAGGGCAGAGTAGCAAGGGATTGGTTTGGTGAGTATGTAGACTTGAGATAGGAGGAGCTATTGAGGGGTAAAATTAAGGGGAGAGGGATGGGTTTGGAGATAATTAATATTAGAGATAGGAGGAGCTATTGAGGGATGAAATCAAGGGTAGAGAGGGATGTGTTTGGAGAGTATTTGGATTTAAGATAGTTGGAGGTAATGAGGGGCAAAATCAAGGGCAGAGTTGAAAGGGATGGATTTGTTTTATTTTTGCTGGGACATTCGTAACTTGGATTGAGCATTTTGAATTTGATTCTTTAGTTAGTGTAGAGACTGGCAGAGGTGAGAAGCAGATGACGGCTGTTGAGGGAATTGGATGAAACTGGCAGAAATATCCTGGATAGATTGGTGTAGGGATAGTCAAGTGGATGGAGTTAAAGTAGCCAATGTGGAACACGATAAGAGTGTGGAGTAGGGTCTCGCACAAGGAAGATATGCAATTTGGAGATATTCCAAAGTCAGAGTTGGTAAGTGATTTTGTTTAAAGACTGAATTTGAAATTCTTTGAATTCCTCTTGAAAGCACTTTATAAGGATGCATGATAAATGAGTGATCTACAGGCTTGAACCCTCCCTGACATTGCATCCAATATTTATACAAGGGAAAATACACATATTCATCCAATCCCACCTATTACAAAATCAGGTTGCTCTCAGTGGGTTCTCAGAATGCATATACATTCTGCAATTACTCTTTTCTGGTATTTTTCCAGCAAAAACATCCACTGTATCCTCATTAAACTGATTGGATCATTTAAGTGAACCTGGCCCATGATTACTGAACACACCATATGTCATATTTCCAGTTTTAAAAGGGTGGGCATGGCCTCTCCTTGGCTGCTTTAGTCTGCTCCTTGTAAGTATAATACATTTTCCTTCTAAGAAATTAAATACGTTTCTTACTGTTCTGTGCGTCATCAAATACTTACAATTAGGCAACCTTCCAGAATACAGCTGAAGATGTTTTTAATGGTTGAGTATGAGTCACATATGAAGTTAGCTTGAATATTAGGCCTAATATTTACACCTCATCTCTGCTGAAAATGTTATCATCCCCTACAAATCCAATCATCCAAATGCACTTACATGCCAGATGTAGAATGTTCTTTTACATATATGACATAATCCTGACTTATTGACCAGTGCAGCAGTGCATCCCTCCGATGTGAGGCCAATGGGGACGTCATAAACATCCAATCAGAACTGGTGTGAACTTTATATTGACTTTTGCACTCAGTGTGAAATTGCAGAAGTTTGCCTTAAAATGCCTCTTAAAATATATATTTTTCAACCTAATAGTAAATTTGCATAGATCTGATGAAAGACATGAACCGAAAGAACCATATAACATGTCCATTATATCTACTTTAAAGTCATGTAGTAGTTTGTAGTTTTACTATCATGATCTCCATTCCTTCTGTACAATACTAAAAAAAATAAGTCACCTCCAAAGTATTTTTAGTTAGGTTCTTCTGAAAGAGTATGGAAACCTGTCTATATATTGCACTAGCCGTTTATTTCTAAAGTAAATCCGTGCTGAGGTATTCAGCATTGTCTTTACTGTATTGTTATGCAAATGTGCCAATCACATATATAGTTGTGAGCATTGCGGGTTGTTGCAAAGCGAGGCTACAGGTGCTGGCAAGGAGCGCCAAAGGCGCTCCTTGCGCTGGTGGAGATAAGCGCCGTAGGACCCCGTACGACTTTGGAAGTGACCGCCAAAGGCGGTCATTGCGCTGATGGAGATGAGAGCCATAGGCGCTCATCCCTACGACCCCGCAGGACTTAGGCAGTGATCGCTCACTGCGCTGGCGGAGATCAGCGCCATAGGCGCTCATCCCTATGACACACGGGACTACAGTTCAACCCAAATCTCAATTACACCATTCACAATGCGAGACCACTAGCAGTTTTAAAAAATCGTCAGGAAAGAATAAGGCCTTTAACACTTGCAAAAAGAAAAGCGGCACTTAGACAAAAAATACGACCCTCTGCACTTAGAAGAAAAAAAAATGTGAGGTCCAAAGAATATGAAGTTAGCTGCCGAACCGCGCACATACAAAAACAATAATAACACAAAGAAAATAAACAACAATACAAAAAAAAATCACACAAAGCACAGGGGGACAGCCAGGACATCTGGGAGTGAAGTTGTACGACAATTTAAACACTATTTGCAGAGTTTCAACACTCGAAAATCGGCTAAGCGACAAAAATAAATGGCGGACGAAAAAAAAACGAAAACGAGGCTACACGACCCCTAAACACCGCCAGGCACATAATACTTTTACACTGAAAAGTACAAGGTATAAAATACACGATTACAAAGTACGCTAACACATGCACAATTGCGGCCATTTTACAACAATCTAAGGCTTTTGGGAGCCACACGTAAGTACACAAGGGGAGAGGCTCGCAATGAGCACCAAAGGCGCTCAGCGTGGGGCTCACAGTGAGCACCGAAGGTGCTCAGACAACCAAAACTACACCATGGGAGAGGCTCGCAATGAGCGCCAAAGGTACTCAGAGGACCAAAAGCCTTACATTGTGTGGCAAACAGCCTTACAATTTTCTGCCTTACAATTTTATGACCGTCATTTTTTGACAGGCAATTCGCTAGTTGTAAATAATAATTAGCTGATTTGAAGTGCTAATCAGTGATCGCATAAACAAAGACAACCGACCACTAGTATTGTTATGCAGATAGATCCTCTTTACCACCCCTGTTCAGCACAACAAACTGCAAATTAGCACAATGAGTCGCACTCACCCATAATATATTAGGAATAATTTACTGTACAGAAAAATGTCTAGTACAGTGTATAACAAGTATTTAATGATCCTTATGGAGAAAAAACACTGTTGTTAGGATGACCTTTGACTGCCCTTTCAATGATTTGTGGGAAGATGAACATGTCTTAACTGATGTCTGATTTATTGATGGATATTTACAATGTTTTCTTTTTTTTTATATAGCATTTAATCCAGTAGGAAAATATGAGTGATTTAAAGGGATATGGTAGGCTCCCGGATTTTACTAGGTATATAATGTCACTGTGTATCTATTTACGTTAAAGCATTTTGTTTTATTAAGAAGTGCTTATAAACTCTGTTTTTGCTGCCTAAAATCAAACAAATAGTTCCTGTATGGGTCTGCCCTCTGCAGCTTATGCAGGAATAGACTCTGTAGGGCTGGATCTGCAGTATGGTGTCCTAGCCTATCAGGGCCCACGTCTCAGTAGCATAAAGTCCCTGAGAGATGGTCACTGATTGGTTAGTGTGAGACACAGCACAGAAAGCACAGCAGGGTTTGTTTTCATGAGCTTCAGAGGGCAGACCCAAGCAGGAAGTACCTGGGGCAGAGTTTCTAATATGTGACATCTCCAAGACCTCTTACCTTTATGTAAGTAATCATTTCCTTTCTTACTTCAAGTCTCCATATTCCATAAAATCTACAGAAAACATGTTATCATGATGTCAAGACGATATATCCATAGCCTATTTTTTGTGCCACTTGATTTGACTGCTTTTCATGATGGTATGTCCCTTTAAATAATTATTCCTGAGTTAAACAAAAATAGGGATTATGTATAATTTGCAATATTTATTTAAAAAGCTGTTCATTAGAACATCATCCATTTCTACTGAAATTATGTTCTAGATAAGGGTCAGTTTGACCTGAAACATAATGCTTTGGCATAAAAATAAGTTAAAGGGATGCGTAAGGCTCCTGGACATTACTAGGTATATTCTATTCCTGTATATATATATATACATTTATGTGTATGTACTTTATTTTATTATAAAGTGCTTATGTGCTCTGTTTTTACTGGTTTAAAACAAACAAATAGTCTCTATATGGGTCTGCCCACTGCGGCACATGAAGACACAGGTATATTATCATGGCGGATTACCCATTAGGCCAACTAGTCGTTTCCCCAAGAAGGGCGCACTTAAAAAAAAAAATGGTTCCTGGCTTAAAAAATAAATAAATGCTCCAGTTCATAGACTGGCTACTAGGGGTTAACTACCTAGAACAAGATAGTTACAACAGGAAAAGGAACTTAAATGCACAGAAAAGGCAAAAATGGGTCCGTGCATACCTTGCGTACTTACTCGCATTGGCTCCTCCACTTCACTGCCTATGGGCTCCAAAAAGGTAGCTCCGGCCCTGTTTATTACATACCTAGTAAAATCCAGAAAACCTTCCATATCCCTTTAATGATGATGCTAATTCACTATGTAGATCAATAGTGGACAATGGAGGACTTGGGGCGTCTCTCAGGCACTTCCCATACAGCCCACATCTGTTCTCTAGAGTGGGAGAGCATGCCAAATTGTTCTCCTAAATACGTCTCCTCTATACCACTATTGCTAATTAATTCCTTTTTAAAGCACGTGAGAATCTTTAAGGACTTCGGGGCCACATGTGAGGCCCTTCAAGTGAAAAATGGTGCCCGTCACTGGAACAGATTTTACAAACTCTGGTTCTGGCACAGTGAAGTGAATGAAGGAGATTGTATAGTCTCAACCTGCAACTTTGGCAAAGGGTACTACTGACACACCCTTGTGAACCAGATCTCAGGGAGTTATGTAACAAACACAAAGTGGATTCCTCTACTCATAAATTCAAAAAGATTTTCCCAAAAAATGTTTTATATGTCCATAACTTACACAGAAATTAATTTGTGATATATTTCACAAACAATTGTCTTATTTCTTGAATTAAAGTGTTGCTTTAAATCTAGTTGTTTTTATTTAATTAGTTCATTTTTGGCTTATTTTAATGCAGTTTATGCTTTCGACAAGTTACAGATACCAAACAGCACACATAGTGAATAAATAATATTTATGTATCTGCTAGAAATAGGAGAGAGATGGGGGAGATTCCACCTCCAAGAGAACATGATGGACAGATAAGGGAGCACAGAAAGAGAGAGGGATAAGATAACTTGGCGCATACTCTAAATGCTATGTGGGTGGTACACAAGTTTTCTAAAGTTTCTCATGTTATGTTTAAAGGGCACACAACTTTTTTCATTCATTTAAAAGAGCAGCTTTAAACATGACCGAAGTTGTGTTTCACGTGAAAAAAAATTCAATAAAATTTGTTTAAACTTATTCAAGGCTTTTGGTCTGTATATGGTTTTGGAATTTGAATTAGCGTGTTTGGATTTAGATTTTTCTAACTATTAAGAGTCCAGTTAGATACATAGTTGCTCCTTTTCTTAATATTTGTTAATATACTTATTGCAACCATATTGGTTGGATCTGATAGTAATTCTTCTCTACCAGGTAGTGAATGGGTAAGGGATAGTGTGGAATATTACTTTTGATCTGTATTGTCTTGAGATTTGGAATTTAACAGACATTTTGTGAGATAAATGCTAACATCTTATTTGAATCAACAAATGAGTCAATAAATGTTCCTCCCTCCACTCCTCAATACAGTGGGCTTTCAGTTCTCGGTTGCGTGGGAACTTGACGATTCGGAACTCGAAACGTCTCACTGATACAAAACTGTGACAATCCGGGGTTTGGGGCTATTACTGCCCAGGGTCACCTGCTATAGACTACAGGTTAACTACCCACAAGGACTGTTGGGTTCTTGGAAATCTTGGCACCGGCACCCTGATATCTGGCTTCTGTATCAGTCAGGGTCAGGAATCAGCACTTCCAGGAGTCTTAGTAACAGGACAGGTTGCTTAGAGGGTGGAGATAGGTTCGGTATCGCAGCCACCAGGAGCAACATAAGAGACATACAATTTCTATATGCCTCCAGTAGTGAACTGTTTTATTTTTGAAAAGTCAGCAATATTTATAGCAGTTAGGGGGGTGTACACAATGTAACAATGAGAGGGTGTGGCAGACAATTACAGGAGATGACCCCACATGGGGTGTAGCAGTAGCTGGATGGCTGGCACCTGAGAACAATAGGGCTACCTTCTAATACACATCCCGTAACATCCTACATATACTGTCTAGCACCTGTCTAGGATCTTAGTAAGCAGAGAGGGGAAAGGGGATAGGGAGGTAATTGGAGAGGGGGAAAGGTAGGAGGAGAATAAAGGGGGAAGGAGGGAGGATGAGGGAAAGGAGGATAAGGAGGAGGAATGGTGTGCTGAGAGGGCCCAAGCAAATTAGTCAGCACTGGGCCCCCTCCAGATCCGCCCTGGACTCCCAGATGTAATCCCGAGCGTGGCTCGGGGACACGGATATTGGAACAAAAAATTAACCCAGAGCCACGCTCGAGATTACCACTAGAAAGGTTAATGGACTAAGATCCAGGAACTGGAAAAAGGGGTCCGTGATAGAAACTGGCTCAGAATTCAGCGCTTTCTCTGTACTGGACGCACTAACGAATAAAGTTCTGCACTGTAGCGTAGTGTAGTTAGTGCCTTCAAGAGCACAAGAGCAGTCTATATCTATAAGAATCAAAGTGTAGACTGTGCCTATAAGAACCAAAGTGCAGCCTGTGTTTATAAGATCTAGAATGCAGCCTGTGTCTATAAGAATCAAAGTGTAGACTGTGCCTATATGGGCTAAAGTGTAGACTATGCCTTTATGAACCATAGTGCAGCCTGTGCTTATAATGACCAATGTGCAGCCTGTGCCTATAAGAATCAAAGTGAAGACTGTGCCTATAAAACCAAAGTACAACCTGTGCTTATAAGAACCAAAGTGTAATCTGTACCTGTAATAACCAAAGTTCCAATCAATAACCTCTCTCCTCCTCTACATTGCCACCATTCCATTGGGCCCTCAAGTCCTCTCAGTACAGTTAAAGTGAAGTTACATTCTATGTCACCTCATGTAATTATTGTTTTTTATTTTTGTCTGTTTAGTTTTAAGGTTTTGTATCAAGAAACAAGTCCGTCAGTTCAAACTAAAACGTGAAATTTCTGGTGCTTGGAACAGATTATTTAAGTATACATTGATCCCTATGAAATCCCTTGGAACTAAACCTTTTTGTAACCAATCTGCCGTCCGGAATAGATTCAAGTTGAGATCCAAGGTACCACTGTTATAATAAAAAAATAGAGGACAACCTCCAGTCTCAAAGGGCCTCATTCAATTGTGATTTGGCCACAGAGCATATTTTTTTACAGAAGTTTTTAGTTAGTGCTTTTGGATAGAAATTCACTAACTTAAAACTTCTTAAAAAAATATATGCTATGTGCTTATATAGAACCCTATTCAATTGGCCATATCACAATTGAATGAGGCCCAAGATAGCAGTATGGAAGATGCAAATGTTTCAATCTAGTGTTAGAAATACACATTTTACATAAAAAATATTTTATGCTCATGGCTCACATGGCTGCTAATATTCGTAGTTTGGGAAAAACTTCTTATGTTTGTAAAGTGTGTAGCAAACTATGGTGGCCCTTAAGTGAAGACAAATGTGCAGTGCAGGACAAGACAAAAATATACCCATCAAACAATAACAAGTATATAGGTTTTATTTTTGCTTTTTAAAATACCATAAATCTTTATCTTTGGTAAAACCAACACCTTTATCCATATATAATATATCAAAAAACAGTACAGATGAGATTATGCATTACATTTGCATATATGAATGAACAATATATAACATATAATACTCAATATATAAAAATCTAGCATTTCAGTTTTATGGACCTAAAATGGTCATTTAACTACAGTAATTAAAATACTAATAAAATAACTAAAGCAAAGCAAGCTTAAGATAGACTGTCAATACAGTAAGTAAGAGTAATGTGCTATGAAAGCAATAGCAAGTTTAAACAAAAACAACAACAACAAAAAGAAAACGGAAAAACACATTTTGACCCATTTTTGCTTTGCATGAACATTTCTACTATGGTGGCAGGAAAAAATGTCATTCTCATTTTTGTAAAAAAATATTTTATTCTTTAAAAACTTAAAGATATTGATCTGAAGGCAAATGGCTAAGCTGAGATAATTACAGTGTAATATCAATAAGTGCATTGGTTTATCATCTTCCGGATCTTTGGTCCTTGATAATTACAAGTTTGGACGGTAAAATGTCTTTAACGTGATACAGCTAATGCAAAACATTAATAGTATACATGTAAATAAATATAATTACAATTGGTTGTCATTACAAAAATGAGTGTAAATCTTGAGGTTTGAGTTTAGATAATTTAAAAATAATAACCTCCTTTCTCTAATTATGTTTATCTATGACCATTAATTAAAATGACCCAGCTGAGTATGTTATAATCTAAAACTATAGGTAATAACTAGCATTTTATTTGAATAAATGTTATTTAAAAAAATGCATTTTTCTAAACTAGATCTGCATTGAGGTTGGTCATTTTACTGGTCACTCAGCCTTTCTGATCCACCCACTAAGGTCACTATGACGCTTTTGTTAATTGCAGATCATTACTAATCATTGGCGTTTGACTGGCTTCAGTGGAAATCATATGTAAAACAATCTGATTAAGTAAATCACCCCCTGGGGTCTGAACATGCACAGTCTTCTATTTTACATATAACTTACAGGGCCACTTTATAATGAAAAAAAATATGTTTGAAATCATTAAATCTGACTATGAGCATATTTAAGAAAGAAACGTAAAAAAAGCTAGTTTTTATTTAAAACAAATTGATGCCTCTGCTGGACCTCTGAAAAATCCATTGTACTTAGGTGGTAGTTGTGTGCGCGAGGGAGGTGTTTACATTTCTGGAGAGCTACAATTGTATCTATTAATGCAAGCACCCTGCTTCTGGGCCTAACCACAGGAAGGGGTGTGGTGTCAATTAAAATCTCATCCATTTATCGAACAAAGCATATAGACATTTCCACCACATCTCCTTTCTCTGATAAATACATAAACACATATTTATGATCCAGGTCTGAGGAAGTGATGTAACAAGCACAAAATGGATTCCTTTGCTATGGATGTATCAGAAAGAGTGACTGACAAAATTCAACTGCCAAAGTACTTAACCACCTATTTGGAACATACACTGTGTCCCTTTAACTGGCAAAGTGTGGGCTGATAAAGAAGAAGGGCATGCCCGGCTGGTATAGGTCAGCATAATGATACATTTTTAACAATTTAGATATAATTAATGGTCCTAGATAAAGTGCTTTAGTGAGACAGAGGTCCTATATAGATAATTTATACTAACATACCAAACTTCAAGTTCTATTTACCCTTCCACTCAATTGCTTTTTATAACAACCAACTTCAGTTATATTTATTTATATGTATTTATAGGTATTTCATTCCTGTAATAACGGGCATCTATACTCCTTTTAAATGCCACATTAAACACACAAGCCATTCTCGAAATAACAGCACAAAGAGGTTGTTGGAGTTTCATGACCTTTCAGTCCGTGCTTCAGTGCCACTTGAGATCAGAAGTTTATATTTGGTATAAGTAGTGCATTCCCCATATCTTGCAGTGCGGATATGGATCTGTTCTGTGGCGCTAATCAGTTCTGTGCTGATGTATCTTCCAGGTAAGAAACTAAGACATTTCTTATGTGTCGTCCAAAACCAAGAGCAGTGAATCCAAACACTTTTTTAGCTGCGCCAGTAGATTTTTCCTCTAAAAAAAATTATAAAATTGAAAAGTATTTGTTTAAATACACAGTAAGAGATTAATAAAGGTTTTTTCTTATGACGCCCTACCTAACTATTAGAGAGCACTTTATAAGATGACTAAAGTGGTGCTTTAACAAACAAGAGCAAGTGATTACAGACTGTTCTGATGTTATGTTAAAGGCACACTGAAGTCATGAAGCTGCTAGTATGCATTTAAAAGAGTAGATTTTCAACAATAGATAAAAAAAATCAGTGTAAATGAGTATTACAAGGGTTAAAAATAGTAATTTAGTCCAAACTGTACTTTGAACAAAGTCAGGACCTCCTTGTGCCCAAATCTAAATAATGTGTATCGCAGGACGGCACCTGTTGAGTTATGGAGCATCATGGAAAAATCCATCACTCCCTCTAATGATATAGCATGATATAGCTAAAAAAATGGTTTCACAATGATTTAAAGAAAAAAGTAAAAAGCAGGCATTTAAATTATACAAGAAAGAGGAAACAGAAACATCTTTACATGAGTTCAAGGAGTTTAGCAAAGCTTGCAAAAGAGCTATTAGATTGGAAAAACTAGAAAATGAAAAATTAAGTTAAAAAAAGTGATACCAAAATATTTTAACGGGAAGAAGGCCAAGAAGGAAGCAGCCACGGGTACTGAGGGAACTGGGTTCTGTAATAGCCAAACCATTATATCTAATTTTTCAAGACACGCTCGCCACAGAGTCGCTACCAGATGACTGGAGAAAAGCAGATGTGATACCTTTATTTAAGAAATGAGGAAATCAAGGGAACTAATGACATGTAAGCCTCTCTTCTGTAGTGGGGTTAATAAGGGGTAGAATACAAGAATATATCCATTTGAACAAGATAATAAGTAGGAGTCAACACAGATTTATGAGGGATAAGTCATGACAAACAAACCTAATTAGTTTCTATGCAGAGGTAAGTAGGAACTATATATCAAGAAAACTCAGTGGATGTAGTATTTTTGGATTTTGCAAAGGCTTTTGATACAGTGCCACACGGAAGACTATTGTGCACGCTAAGGGATACAGGAATTGCAGTAAATATCTGCTCATGGATTGAAAGCTGGCTAAAAGATAGGAAGCAAAGGGTTGTTGTAAATGGAACATACTCCGATTGGACTAAAGTGGGGTTCCCCAGGGTTCACTATTAGGACCCCTCCTTTTTAACATATTTTTTAATGACTTAGAACTAGGACTGGAAATTCTGTTTTGATTTTGTGCTGATGACATTAAGTTTTGCAAGATAATTAGATAAAAAAATGGTGTACTTTCCCTCCAAAGAGATTTAATACACAAGAGAAATGGCAGATGAGAATGAACATAACTAAATGGAAGGTTATGCATTTGGGAGGGAAAATAATTGTGTAATTTATAATCTAAATAAAACAAGTATGGCGTAGAAGAGATAGAAAGGGATTTGGGGGTACTTGAGGACAACCACCTAGGTAACAGTGCTCAATGCCAAGCAGCATCTGCAAAGGCAAGTAAAATATTAGCATGTATTAAGAAGGGTATAGAAGCAAGGGAAGCAAATATATTTCTGCCACTATATAAATGTCCTCATTTGGAAAATGGCGTACAATTTTGGGCACCAGTTCATAAAAAGGACATTTTAGAGTTGGAAAAAGTACAGAAAAGGGCAACAAAACTAATAAGGGGAATGGAGGGGCTAAGGTATGAAGAAAGGTAAGTAGGAACTATATATCAAGAAAACTCAGTTTTATGAGACAAGTGGAAATGTTTCAAAAGGTTTCTTTTGATTTTCTTCCTCTGGATCAATTAATAATTAATGCACATATTCCAAGTATCAGAGGAAATCTAAAAATGTTTAACTTGATGGACTAAAAGTATTTTTTCAAGCTCAATTACTATGTAACTATTTAAGTGTCCCTTACTTTTCTCCAGTTTATACAGGGATTAAAAGTACCTTTTTTACCACACTAATTTTTCCTATGCAAAGAAAACAGAATATTTAAAAGGTGGTCTTTTAAATGAATGATAGCAAATTTGTGACTTTAGTTGTGGGCAATGCAATTGTACTACTCTGGATATGAAGCAGAGAAATGGAGCTAGGGTGTAAGAAGGAGAAACATACATAATGGTGGTGTGGCGTGAAGGAGAAATCACAATGGTAGGAGTGGGAAAGATAGGGAGGAGAGGAGGTCATTGGGATACAGAAGAAGAAGAGACAGGAAAAAGGGAGAGCTGTTGATATAGGAGTGGAAGAGGTAGCAAGATACAAAAGAAGAAGAGATAGGGATATAGGAGAAGAGATGTGAGATACTGGAGAGAAAAGATGGTGGAATACTGGCAATGAAGAGATGGAATATAGGTGTGGATGTAATGGTGGGATACTGTAGAGGAAGAGATGGCGGGAAACTGGAGGGGAAAAGATGGTGGGATATTAGAGAGGAAGAGCAGGGGATACTGGAGGGGAAGATATGGTAGGATAATAGAGAGGAAGGGCAAGGGAAATTGGATCGGAAGAGATGGTAGGATGATAGAGAGGAAGAGCAGGGGAAACTGGAGGGGAAGAGATGGAATATAGGTGTGGATGTAATGGTGGGATACTGTAGAGGAAGAGATGGGGGAAACTGGAGGGGAAAAGATGGTGGGATACTAGAGAGGAAGAGCAGGGGATACTGGAGGGGAAGATATGGTAGGATAATAGAAAGGAAGGGCAGGGGAAATTGGAGGGGAAGAGATGGTAGGATGATAGAGAGGAAGGGCAGGGGAAATTGGAGGGGAAGAGATGGTAGGATGATAGAGAGGAAGAGCAGGGGAAACTGGAGGGGAAGAGATGGTAGGATAATAGAGAGGAAGAGCAGGGGATACTGGATGGGAAGAGATGGTAGGATAATAGAGAGGAAGGGCAGGGAAAACTGGATGGGAAGAGATGGTAGGATAATAGAGAGGAAAAGCAGGGGAAACTGGAGGGGAAGAGATGGTAGGATAATAGAGAGGAAGAGCAGGGAAAACTGGAGGGGAAGAGATGGTAGGATAATAGAGAGGAAGAGACGGTGACATACCGGAGAGGAAGAAAATGGGGATCCTGGAGAGGAAGAGAGTGGGATATAGGAGAGTAAGAGATGGGGGATACATGAGAGGAAGAGATGGAGGATAGAGGAGAGGAACAGATGGGATATATTAGAGGAAGCGATTGGGGATACTAGAGAGGAAATTATAGGGGATACAGGAAAGGAAATTATGGGGGTGGTTACGGGAGATGATGAGATGGAGGGATACAGGAGAGGAAAAGATAGAGGGATGCATTCAATTTATAGAATATAATTCATCTTCTACCTAATAGTATATTCATTCATACTCAACTCATCCCTACTTTACAAGTGTGTTTACAGAACATATAAAGAAAATTCAGTACCTGGGCCATTGTAATACATTAGGAATGCCAGACCTGCTGCAACACTGAAACAGGCCAGGAAAAACACAGGTCCTGTAAAACAAAATAATACAACATTAAATATGTTTTTGTAAAATGTACAGTCTACGTTATATTTTAACCCTAAATTCCCCTTACCCTATGTTGGTGGAAACATTTACTTTTCATTATATATAAACAATAAAGTGGTTATTGACGTGCTTCACAGTTGCATGACCAGCCACAGCAGCTCAGAGGAAATGTATGAATAAAATAAGATATGAATATTTGAAGTTTTAATCCTTTGTGCAGATGTCCATTACTGTCATTCCACTTTACAAGATTGTTTTCCTGCTATTTCTTTTGTAATCATCAATTGCAAAAGAAATACCCAGATACACCGGTATAATATATCCCGAATCAAATGGAATTCGGAGTGAAAATATTAACTCTGCATCACACAGAAGCTTGAAAATCACGTGAAAAAGTTGTTTAGTTCTTTAAAAATGTTTGGAAATGTACTTAATTCTAGGTATTTTTGTTGCATAGCCCTTAAATGACCACTGTAGTCATATATTTAAAATGTACAACTTTGAAGAACTAGACTAACATGCAAACTGTGTTTGAAAGGAAAGGCTTGAAGTACTGTAATACTCATCACTATAGATCATCTGTTCTAGATTAACTGCAAAGCTGAAACTAGAAGACCTAGCACAAGGCCCTCAGTTTAGGTTTTTCGATTCAAGGGCACAGTACATTTGCATACTTTGGGCATTGTTATATAAAATTGCCCATGACACCAAGAAGAACTATAATATGCTATTTGCCCATGTTGGAAATATTTTGATTTTGCCATACGTGGCCATTGGCGAATCCAGATACTATATCATTCAGTGGAGTTGAATGATAATCACATATATAGTTGTGAGCAATACGGGTTGTTGCTAATGTCGCGAGCCTGCAGCAACTGCGGTACCTGCATAGCGAGGGCTGCAGATGCTGGCAAGGAGCGCCGAAGGCCAGGTCCCGACACAGACGGAAGACGCAATGGACAGCAGCAGGAGCCCCAGGGCTCGCATCACCCATATAGTCTCCTCCTCCTTCCCCTCATCCTCCTCCCTCCCCTTATCCTCCTCCCTCCCCTCATCCTCTTCCTCCCTCCTTTCCCCCTCTCCTATCAACCCCCCCCCCTCACTTACCTTCATCAGCTGCTCTCCATCACGTCTTCTGTGTCGGGACCCAGCATATGCTAATGATGTGACGTCACATGCGCGTCACGTCATTAGCATATGCCGGGTCCCGACAGCCGGAAGACACAATGGACAGCAGCAGGAGCAGCTGATGAAGCTAGGTGAGGGGAGAGGGGGCGGGGGTTAATTGGAGAGGGGAATAGGGAGGAGGAGGGAGGAGGATGAGGGAGGGAGGAGGATGAGGGAGGGAAGATGAGGGGAGGGAGGATGAGGGGAGGGAGGAGCATGAAAAGGGGAATTGGGGAGGGAAACAGACACGGGAGAAGAGACACAGAGGAGGGGGAGAGACACAGAGGAGGGGGGAAGAGACAGGAGAGGGGTGGAGTGACACAGGAGAGGGAGAGCAGGGCAAACAGACACAGAGGGAGTAGAGTGAGAAAAAGACACAGGGGAGGGAGAGGGGGGTGGGACAGACATAGGGGAGGGAGATGGGGGAGAGACACAGGGGGGGAGAGGAGCGGAAGAGACACAGGGGAGGGATAACAGGGCAAACAGATACAGAGGGATTAGAGGGGGGAAAAGACAGGGGAGAGAGAGGGGGGAACAGACACAGGGGAGAGAGGGGGGAACAGACACAGGGGAGGGAGAGGGGGGAACAGACACAGGGGAGGGAGAGGGGGGAACAGACACGGGGAGGGGGTAAGAGACACAGGAGAGGGAGAGCAGGGCAAACAGACACAGAGGGAGTAGAGTGGGAAAAAGACACAGGGGAGGGAGAGGGGGGAACAGACACAAGGGAGGGAGAGGGGAGAGAGACACAGGGGAGGGAGAGGAGGGGAAGAGACACAGGGGAGGGAGAGGAGGGGAAGAGACACAGGGGAGGGAGAGCAGGGCAAACAGATACAAAGGGAGTAGAGGGGAAAAAAGAAAGGGGAGAGAGAGGGGGGAACAGACACAGAGGAGAGAGGGGGGAACAGACACAGGAGAGGAAGAGGGGGGAACAGACACAGGGGATGGAGAGGGGGAACAGACACAGGGGAGGGAGAGGGGGAACAGACACAGGGGAGGGAGAGGGTGGTCAAACACAGGGGAGGAAGAGGGAGGACAGACACAGGGGAGGGAGACGGAGGAAAGAGACCCAAGGGAGGGAGGGGGAGGAGACAAAGGGGAGGGAGAGGGGGGGAAAGAGACACAAGGGAGGGAGAGGAGGGTGGAAAGGAGACACAAGGCAGGAAGTAGGCAGGGGGAGAGGCTCGTCGTGAGCGGCAAAGCTGCTCACATTAGGTGGCAAACAGCATTGTCAGCATTACAATTTTATTGCCGTCATTTTTGACAGGCAAGTCACTAATTATAATAACATTTATATGATTTTCAACCACTGAAAGAATGAACTAGTAGATCTGGGAGAGGAAATACAAGTACAACAAGCTTGAAGCATTGGCTTATAGAGTTCCAAATTAAAAAGAAAAATGGTGGACTTATCACCGCATGTTTTCCAACAATGGATAGAATACAGCCGGTTCACAATAGTAAATCTGATTACACCAAGACCTCAAGAATTTCAACTTCTGACCACATCAATATTGTATATGTACAAAAGACGAGAGTCAACTGACCACCTTACTACTTCAGTGATGTTTATGTTGTTTATGTACAATACCCATTTACCCAGGAGATTTTTCTTTAAGACTTCCAATTTAATATTTACATTCAGGACTCCGAGACAGGACTAGTTTTTTAAAAGACAGAATAAACCAATATCTCAATTTCTTTTTTTCTCATATGATGTCAACATCAATATTGAAACTATGATGCAATGTAAATACATCTGAAATAGGAAACGAAAATGAGGAACAGAACTGCCTCATCTCATGATAAATTATCTACATGTCCCCCAGATGACATTGTTTAGGTATTGTTTGATGTAAATGAGTACTGTTGTTGTTTAGTCATTCAGTCGTGTCAGACTCTCTCTGACCACATTGACCCCAGTCTACCAGGAACATCTATTGTTATGTCTCTGATTGTGCTTATCCTTATGGTTTTCTTGGCAAAGATATTGGAGTGGGTTGCCAGTTCCTTTAGTGGACCATGATTTGTATGATCACTCTGCTATGACGTCCCATCTTGAGTGACCCTACATGGTATAGCTCACAGCTTTACTGAAGTACTGAAGTCCCTTCACTAGGACAATGTAGTGATCCAGAAGGGGTGTTAGTATTGGAATTACTAGCTATTGTAACTCTATATATATGAAAACAATTGGAATCTTAGTAAATTTTGGCTTGGTGTAGCTACTGAGAAGAGCAAAGTAATATAACAAAATTGACTACTAAAATGACCCTTGAGAAAGCAGGATAGCCCCACAAACACCATTTAAAGATATTCTGAAGTCAGAGAAAAATTGATAGTTTGTTGTATTAATGCATTATTAATTTAAAAGGATACCACTATGTATCCACAAGCTTATCATGGCAAAAATACTGGAGTGAGTTGCCCATTCCTTCTCCAGTGGACCGCAATTTGTCTGACCTCTCTGCTATGACTTTACATGGTATAGCACACAGCTTCCTTGAGATACACAAGCCCAACCAACCAAGACAAGGTAGTGATCCAGGATGTACAAGAACACATATAAAGTGGAAGGAATACAGAATAAACTGATAATTTTTTTCTGACTTCAGTTCTCCTCTAAGGAATCTGTCCTTTATTCACGTGAAACAAATCTGTCTATATTTAAAGGCAAACTATCCTAAAACTAAAGAGCTTGCAATCTGTTTTCGTTTTTGCGTTATTGTAAAACAATTTGCAGTCTGTTAGCTCTCAAAATCAAAATTTAAATCAAATTTACTCGCATTTATTACCCATATATAATGGCAAAGCAGGATAAGTTTGTGGTTTTTGATGCTACACCAACCTTTGGACCATTTAACCAAAAAATAAATGTTCCTTTCCTTAGAAGTAACCTTTGCTGAGAGAAGAGCGCTCAATGTCCATTGGACCCCCCCCATATATCACATATAATAGTTGTGGATCTTACAAATGTTGGTCACGCTCATCGCGCGGGCTGCACAACTTAGGCTGCAACGTCATTGCAGGGCTCGCGATGCCGAAGGTGCTCATTGCGAGACCCACGAACCGAGGCACTCAGTTGCGGGGCTGCAATAAATTACGACTTTAACGGTCGAACCACGGAACTTTGAGGCCCCGCGAAAAAACACAATTATGCCTAAAATTAACTTACACATTCACACACAGCACAGGGGGAGAGACATGGAGCATGTGAGTGAGGTTGGGCGTTAATTTGAGTCATTTTTTGCCTTTTTTTTACGAGCGCAAATAACCTAAGGAAGAAAAAAAATGGCTGCCGAAAAAACATAACGAAAATCGAGGCCGAGGCACGTGTATGTGAGTGGGTCCCCACCCTATTCCAACCAAATGGGTTCACAGGTTCGAGCTATGCCAGCCTGGCCACATGGGAGACTAGGGTCGCTCATAAGACCCATATGGGACAATTTGGTGAGTACTATTGTGCCCTTAATGTACTCTGGTATGGTTATCAGTGGAGGGAGGGGTAAGAGAACTTTTTTTGAGATAATTAAATAAGACAAAAATTCACCCCTTCTGGATCGCTACCTTGTCATGGTGAAGGGGCTTGTGTACTTCAACGAAGCAAGCTGTGAGCTATACCATGTAGAGTCACCTGAGATGGGAAGGTCATAGCAGAGAGTTCAGATAAATTGCGGTCCACTGGAGAAGGAACTGGCAACACACTCTAGTATGTTTGCCAAAAAAAAACATATGGATAAGCACATCTAGAAACGCAGACCGATGTGCCTGGCGTGCTGCATCCATATAGTTATCAAGAGTCGGACATGACTGAATGACAACAAAAATGCACATCATACCCCCTCCCCACACTGTCCCAGTAGCAGACGCCTTGATTCAGGAACAAAGTTACCAAACATAAAAAATGTTTCCATGGTACATTGGCCCTTTAAGTAGCAATGAACATTATAAACAATTCCAACTGATAAAACTTACATTAAAAACATCCCTAATCAGTAGGCTGGAGTTCTTCTAGTTTTTACAGAAATCTGTAGGAAGTGCGGCATGTTCCTGCAGGTTATGCCAAAAAAAGCTGTGCAGTGAATAGGCAGCTACATGTAAATAACAGGCTGTGCCACAGTCTGAAAGTAGGTGGCGATCCAGCCTAAAGAAAGAGGGGAAACCAGCTAATTTCAATGTCCAAAAAAAAAGCACATTTTTAAGTCCCAATAAACTGAAAAGTTGTTTATACTTATCTTGAAACTGAAAATGTTGACTGTTAACTCCTTACTTACCGTGCTCATTTAAAATGATTTTTTCTTGCTCGGGGATTATATCTATGGCATCAGCCGTTTCTGTGAAGGCGAAAACCACACAGTGTTAATATCTAACTAGAAACTTCTAAGATTTAAATAGAAATGGAATTTATCCAAGATGTCTTAATCAGTGAAATACCAAGGGGAAATAAACTATTACAATTTTTAAAGTTGAAGGATATTTCAGTTTTTTTATAAGACCCAGTTAATCCTCTAACAGGTCTCTCTAACATCTCTATGGAGCTTGAAAGACTTGCAGGTTCCGAAAGGACCAAAAATCACAAGCATATTCAAATGAATAAGCTCTGTTTGTTAGAAACAAACAAAAAAATGTCAGCTTATTCCTTTGGGCTCTTTTTACCTTTAACACCAAAAGAAAAAAATGTGAAATGTATTATGCCAGTGAAAATGGTATGTAAGCGTTTAGGTAGAACTTGTTATTTGTGGTCCCTTCAAGATCTGGAAGCTTGTCCCCAGCTTCACTTAATGTAAATAAACCGCTTAAGTGCTGTAAAAGCTAATAAAGAAGCATTTTTTCAAAGAGTGAAAAGAGCTTTAATTTTTACACCTTTTCTTCTTGAATTGGCTGCTCTACATGATCATGGAGAGCAGCATCCATGAGCGCAGAGTCTCTTGAAATACCAAACAACAGATTCTCTGACCACAAGACATTCCTGTTCCACGTAATTTTGTATAAGAAGTGCTATTTCATACATCTTCTGATAATGATAGTTCTTAGGAAGTTACACATCTTTTTAGCTGTGTTTCAGTTTCACTTCTCGTTTACATATTTTGTATACTAGTAACTTGCCCGTCAAAATTGACGGGATAATAGCTGATGTGTGTGTCCCCCGCCCTTCCCCTGTGTCTCTTCCCCCCTTCTCCCTCTCCTGTGTCTCTTCCCTTCCCCTCTCCTTCCCTTGTGTCTCTTTCCCCCCGCTCCCTCCCCTGTATCTCTTCTCCCCCCTGTGTCTCTTTCCCACTCCCCATGTGTCTCTTCCCCCTGTGTTTCCCCCTTTCCCCTGTGTCTCTCCCCTCTCTCCTGTGTCTCTTTCTCCCCTCCTCCCTCCCCTGTGTCTCTTTCCCATGTCTCTTTCCACCCTCCACTGTTTCTTTTCCCCCAGCCCGTGTCTCCCCCCCACCCCTGTGTCTCTCCCCCTCCCTTGTGTCTTTCCCCCCCTCCTCCCTCCCCTGTTGCTCTTCCCCCCTCTCCCTCCGCAGGGTTTCTTTCCCCCTCTCCGTCCCCTGTATCTCTTTCCCCTCCTCCCTACCCTGTGTCTTGCTCCTCTCCTCCCTCCCCTGTGTATTTCTTCCCTCCTCCCGCCCCTGTTTCTCTTTCCCCCCTCCCCTGTGTCTCTTGCCCCGTCCTCACTCCCTCCCCTCTCCCCAGCGTGCTGCTAATCGCCTTTATTAGTTTCCATTGTACGCATGTGTCCGGCCTGGAGCGTTACACACTACGGAAACTATTATATGAATTGACTTAATATCCCTAAGATTAGTGCTGTCTTTATGAGGATGCAGAGTGTTATTTTTTTTCAAATATATTTTAATACTAGCGAATTGCCCGTCAAAAAATGACGGCAATGAAATTGTAAGTGAGCTAATGCTGTTTGGTGTATAATAATAAAATAACTAATAGATTAATAAAGTAATATACTTTACCTATTGTGTTGAAGAGCTGCAATCTGTTTTGATGATGCTGCAGCATTAGTGCTGTGGAGCTGCTGTGTAAGCGTGATGAACGTGTGCAGTGTAACACTGTGCGTGCGCGAGACCAAACCGTTAGCGTAGTTGTGTACTTCCGCATTGTTCTAAAATGGCGGCTAATGTGTGGTATGCGTCTGTAGCGGAATATCCGTAGGTGTTTTGTGGTGTTTTGCGTGTTTAGAGTGCTGTAGCCTCGTTTTCGTTTTGTTCGGCGGTCATTTTTTCTCTCGCTTAGAGAATTTTTTAGTGTCTAAACTCTTTTATTTGCATTTAAATTAAGGTGTAACTTCATTTTTTGAGGTCCTGGATGCTCCCTCTTGCTGTAGGTAAGCTTTTTATGTATGTGCTGTGTGTATTTATTGTGTTTTTCATTTTTTCATGTCCGCG
Organism: Discoglossus pictus; assembly: GCA_027410445.1. Classification (NCBI taxonomy): domain Eukaryota; kingdom Metazoa; phylum Chordata; class Amphibia; order Anura; family Alytidae; genus Discoglossus; species Discoglossus pictus. The sequence continues at coordinate 33,487,395 of CM050169.1, read as the reverse complement.
GGTTGCGTCCAATTTTTGCAAAGGTCGTAATGGGTGGTAACGTGTCTCGTATGTTGTTTGCGTTACAACGTAGTTTGCGAGGGTCGCAGTTGCTGGCAAGGAGCGCCCGCAAGCGTTAGCAACCACTCGTATGCTCACAACTATATATGTGATGGTACATGTCAGTCCATGGGCTAGATGCCCTAAACTTCTAAGTGGCCAAGAACAAACTGTCGATGAAGCTTGCTGCTCTTCAAGGCCACAAGCTTTACTTTATGTATTTTTTACTTTAAAGTGCGACCGTAATACCCTAACTCCTGGAGTTGAGCGTTTTAATTAGCCACTGAAAATTGGTGGAACTCATATCTCAGTGATTTAAAAAAACAATATTCACTAATAGATGTACTTTAAAAACATTAGCCACTGGCATTTAGACAGGCCAGTATAGAGAGATCTTGAGGTTTGTCTAGACAATGCTCTTCTTCTGCCTCCAAGTCAGAGCTGGGCTTATTGGGGTTTTAAACAAACAACTTGGCTGAAGGCTGATAATCTGATGTTTTAAATTAAGTTTAATAGTGAAATTGCTTTTGCAAATAACTCAATAGGAATTTCCAATGGCAGTAAAATTTACTTAGAAGAGCCTTTTTACTTGAAATACTGAATTTCATTAAAAAAAAACCATCACATTTACTTGATTGTATAGTACACAAACAGCACCACCCAGTGGCACAAAGAAAAAACAGATTTGTAGATTATTCCTTAAAGGTATATCCAAGTGAGCTGGGTTATTAATGCATCTTATAGAGGAGAATTTATAGTGTCTGAAAAAAATAGTTTGCATGAAAGTAAACAGTTAAACCGTTAGCCTGAAGTTTGCTGAATTTCTTACATTTGCAAAGAGTTTTCTCTCAATGTTGACACCCCCTGAAATTCCCAGGGAATATTAGCATACATTATACATTGTATCGTTTTGGCCTGGGGATTGTGCAGGCACGCTCAGTTAGCAGCTGAAGGCTGCCCTACTGTGGCAAGTCACATGATTTCAGACACTTTCCGTTCCTTTAGCCAATCAGCAGTTTTTATACCTGGTACGTTTTTTAAATGAAGTACTCAATATGCTCAGTGCCATTGCTGGGGGTGTCTACATCACCACCAGCACATTTTTTTTTTTGCAAAACATTTTTGCATTTTTTCATGCAAACATTTTTTGCTAGGTGGGTTATGATGCATTCTACAGGATGCGTTCATAACCCACCTCACTTGCATATACCTTTAATTAAGATAGAATTTGTGATGACTCTTCCAATAAAATCAACATCATTAATTACCAGCATTAAAAAGGGGGTAATATTAAAACAGATAAAAAAAATCAATATGGAATCTTACTGCAATCCAATTAACGTAAAAGGCAAATCTTTAATCATTTTTACACAAGAGATAGATTAATTGTTCAAACCATGCCTTATTGTCAAAAATAATACCATGTCCTCATATTCTATCTATCTAACTATCTATCTATCTATCTATCTGTATTTGCTTCTAGAAATAAATGCTGTAAAATATCTTATTACTAGCGAATTGCCCGTCAAAAAATGACGGCAATGAAATTGTAAGGTAGCTAATGCTGTTTGGTGTATAATAATGAAATATGTAATACATTACTAAATGAATATAGTGTACCTATTTTGAAGCATTGTGATGAAGTGCTGGCAATCTGTGTTGATGTTGCTGCAGCATTAGTGGTGTGGAGCTGCTGTGTAAGCATGCTGAATGTGTGCACTGTGTGGTATGAATATCCGTAGGTCGTTTGTGGCGTTTTGCGAGTTTGTTGTGGTGTTTTGCGAGTTTCTTGTGGTGTTTTGCGAGTTTAGAGTGCTGTAGCCTCGTTTTCGTTTTGTTCGGCGGACATTTTTTCTCTCGCTTAGATTTTTTTTTATTCTCTAAACTCTTTTATTTCGAGTAAAATCGAGGTGTAAGTTGTATTGTTGAGGTGCTGGGTGCTCCCTCTTGGTGTAGGTAAGGTTTTTATGTATGTGCTGTGTGTATGTATTGTGTTTTACATTTTGTAATGTTCGCGAGTTGCGTCCGAGTGTTGCGAGGCCGTAATGTGTGTGAACGTGTGTCGTATGTTGTTTGCGAGTGTCGTAATGTGTGTGTCGTGCTGTTTGTGTTGCGACGTGAACTTTGCGAGGGTCGCAGTTGCTGGCATGGAGCGCCTATGGTGCTCCATGCCAGCAACTGAGACCCTCGGCCAGTGCCCTCGCTTTGCGAGGGCCTTGGCTCGCGGCGCGAGCCCGCAGCGTTAGCAACAACTCGTACGCTCACAACTATATATGTGATATCAACACCAGCTGGTTCAGTTTTTGTGAACATAGGGGGAGTAGCCAACATGAGTACTCAAGAACATAGTGGTATACAAAATGTCATCTCCTCAAACTAAAAATTAAGGCCTCCTTAAAGGTATACATAAGTTTCCTGGGTTTAAAATTGTTGGTAAGAAACAGGCAGTGATTATCAGAAATACATTTTTTATATAGATAAGTTCAGTGCACTTACAAAGTTAGGCAGGAAATTAAAATCCAGCTTTGCACACTCACAGGGAGCTCACATAACGAAGTACACTGAGGAAAGCAGTCAGGTACAGGACTTGCTGCAGGATGGGATCACATGGTTGGGTGGGGTCTGAGCTCACATCTGAATCAGAGCATAAGATAGAGAGAGAGAGGCTACATATCCCAGACTGCTTGGCAACACAGGAACCCGAGAGTTTAATACAAATTTACCAGCTAAACACTGCTTTCTTCTGAGTGGCAAAAACAATTTATGAATTTTATGCTTATTTAGCAGGGATTTTTAGGGATGTCAACTAACAAAAGCTGCAGTTTGCAAACTGCATGGATTTAGCAAATATCAAGGTGAGTTTGTAAATGTTTACTTTGAAATTTTTCATCCCAAAAAAATGTTTGCATACACTACTGATTCTCCTCTATCAGATGCATTCATAATCCCAAAAAACTTAGATATGAAATTATGAATTTCATAATTATGAATTTGAATTATGAATTATGAATTTCATAATTAATCACTTCTAACACCTAAGTCTAACCTCCGAGATATGCCTTCTGAGGGACCGTGACGTCCCTAATATCCTAAACCCAGAGTACCTGTCCCGTTGAGATTCTGAAAATGGCTATCACGGGGCTCCAACAGCGAGATCCAAGCACTAGGAGGTTTACTTGGAAGTCTTTCTGAGTGCTCAGAATTTGCAAAAAAGCCTGCAATTACCTTCATAACCCCATAACGGCAGAAAAAAAAAGCCTCTGAGAAGTCTAGTTTGCAATTTAAAGAGCTGGCAGAGAAATAACGCATTATTATAGCCAGAAATGTGGAATTCTAGAACATATAATAGGCTAGTATGATGTGAGGTCTGTGTACATCTATGAACATGATCTATTGACATTAATACATGTCATCACAAATATAAAGTGCAATGTTAACCCTGACTCCATTTTGAATTAAAGGCATATTTCAGTTTCATTGATTATGAATGCATCTGATAGAGGAGAATCAGTAGTTTATGAACAATATTGAATGAAAAAATACCAAAATTAACATTATTAAACGTACACGTTTGCTAAATCTCTTGAGTTTGCTAGCAGTTAATTTTGAGAGTTAACATCCCTGAAACCCCTTCTAAAAATAAGCATAAAATTCATAATTTGTTTTGGCCAATTACAGGCAGCTATAAAATGTGTTTCAATCTATGATGGCTGCTTGTGCTGCAATGCATCATAAGATGTGTAGTCTTGTTTTTCCCCTGCACAAGGAAAGCAAGGAGGAGCTCAGATATTGCTGTGTGGATCTCTGCATTGCGCTGCTGTTGGCTTAAAGGTTAGCATAGGGTTACAAACTGTACCCAAATGCAGTGTTTCTATTGGTAGATTCAAGGTGCCTATTTAAGCAACTCTGGGGGAGTGGAAAACAAGTTTTATTTTATTCATTATTATTTTATTATTATCCTTTATTTATAACGCGCCAACATATTCTGCAGCACAATACAGGGGTTAGGTACAAGTATAAACAATACCCCACAATGAAAATAATGGAAGACCCCGTTATTGAGCTTTCAATCTGATATACACTGTGCTTTCCCTAAAGCACCTCACAAGATTAAAACTTGCAAACTTACATTCTAAAGGGTATGGGTGAGGTACAGGAGAGTGAGAGATGCATAGTGAATGAAGAGGCTAAAGATGATAGGCTTTTTTGAATAGATGTGTTTTTAAAGAGATTTTGAAGGATCTGAGGCAGGAAGATAGTCCATGGTGGTGCGAGGTAAAGAGTTCCAAAGAATAGGGGCAGCACGTGAAAAGTCTTGAAGACGGGAGTGAGAGGAGGTGATGAGAGAGGAGAAGAGAAGAAGGTCATTAGCAGAGCGAAGAGGGCGGGTGGGAGTGTATTTTTTGATGAGAGCAGAGATGTAGGAGGGTGCACTATTGTGGAGGGCTTTATATGTTAGGGTCATGATTTTGAATTGTATTCTAGATGCTATGGGAAGCCAGTGGAGTGCCTGACAGAGAGGTGCTGCCGACACTGATCGTTTAGTATGGTAGATGAGTCTAGCCGATGCATTCAAAATGGATTGGAGTGGAGACAGACGGGTGATAGGAAGGCCCGCAAGAAGAGTGTTGCAGTAATCGAGGCGAGATATGATGAGAGCGTGAATAAGAATTTTAGTTGTGTCATGTGTGAGGTAGTGGCGTATTTTGGATATGTTTTTTAGGTGAAAGTGACAAGATTTTGTGAGTGATTGGATGTGGGGAATGAAAGAGAGGGAAGGGTCCAGTAGGACCCCAAGACAGCGGGCCTGAGAGGTGGGAGTGATGATGGCATTGTCAACAGTGAGAGATATTTGCGGAGTGAAAGCTGTAGTAGAGGGTGGAAAGATAAGGAGCTCTGTCTTAGACATGATGAGTTTGAGTTGACGGGCAGACATCCATGAGGATATGCTCGAGAGGCAATTGGCAACATGAGCTAGCAGAGAGGGGGATAGATCGGGTGCAGAGAGGTAGATTTGGGTGTCATCAGCATATAGATGATACTGAAATCCAAAAGATTGTATAAGGGCACCAAGGGAGGATGTATAGATGGAGAAAAGGAGGGGGACTAGGACTGAGCCTTGGGGTACACCGACAGTTAGAGGGCGAGGAGATGAAGAGGTGCCAGAGAAGGAGACACTAAATGTTCGATTTTCTAGATAAGATGTGAACCAAGAGAGAGCAGTGTCACGTATGCCAAGAGAGTGGAGAATTTGGATAAGAAGAGGATGATCAACTGTGTCAAAGGCAGCAGAGAGATCCAGGAGAATTAGGATAGAGAAATGACCCTTTGATTTGGCGTTGAGCAGGTCATTAGTAACTTTTGTGAGAGCTGTCTCTGTAGAGTGTTGGGGCCGGAAGCCAGACTGGAAGGGATCAAGGAGGGAGTAAAAGTAAAATAACTATGTATGTGTATAGAATGACTCACTGTAATGTGTGTTTCTGATATAGGCAGAATATCTAAGATTAGAGGAAGGTAAAAACAGGGAAACTTAGCTATATCTTTAATAGAAATCAATAAAGCCACATGGATATAAGCAGGCGGCATAATGCATGGCCTATAAAAGCACATCCACACTCAGTACCACAGTCATTGCTTATCTGAGAGCTGCTGCAAGTGGAAATGTAATACTGGGGTATAGAGGCACTCTGAATACTCATAAAACATGGGGCAATTGTGATTTCCCCTATATGCCAACCTCCTATATGCCACTAAATCCAACCCTTCCATGTAACCGCAAGATACTTGTTCTAAGGGTGGAAACCTCTTTATCCAAACTGGATCCATACTTAAGTAATAGAAATAACGCTCCCACAGTTACGAGTGAGGGGCTTCATCGATGTTACAACACTAATAAAATGGCAGCCTAACTGGCAAATTGTTGAGAAAATTATCATCAGTCTAATATGTGCCGTGGTCAGGACCGTATCTACCTTTTTGGAGCCCCTAGGCAGTGAAGTGGAGGAGCCCCTGCGAGTGAGTACACAAGGTATGCATGGACCCATTTTTGCCTTTTTCGTACTTGTAAGTTCCCTTTCTTGTTGAAACTGTCTTGTTCTAGGTGGTTACCCCCTAGTAGACAGTCTATAAACTGCAACGTTTCATTTTCTTTAAGCCAGGATCCATTTTCTTAAGAAGTGGCGTCCCTCACAGGGAAGCGCCCTTGGGCAGCAGCCTAGTTGGCCTAATGGGTAATCCGGCCATGGTTATGGTTGAAATAAATTATGCTGAGTTGAACAGTGCAAATTATTTCTTTTATATTCAAGGTTATAACATTATAGTAAACTTTAACATCTAAAAGACGTGTAACGCAAGCAATCCGCTTCCTGTCGTTGCTTTATTTGCGATCATGATTCTTCACATGGGAAGTTGATCCTATTGTCAGTTATGCTCATTTGTCAATTCATTGAAAGGGACATGGAAATAATTGTTTTCTTTGTTGCATCTTAAATAGGCTATTTGATAATGTCTCAACGTGTGCTTTCTTTTCCCAAATAAAGGTCTCAAAAGCACAAAAATACTGTTCAGAATTTTAGCTGCTTAGCTTGCCCTCTGTCAGCCAGTAAGATCCAAACTTTCTGCACTTCATCTTAGTTTCAATGAAGTTTAAACAGTTTTTTTAAATAAGATATTTTCATGCAAAACACAATTTTTGTATTGTTTAAAATGTGCCAAGCCCCTTTAATACTTTGTAAATGTCACATAATTTGTGATATCCATTTCTATAGATCTGAATGGAGACCTTGTCTGCATACAAGGACCACCAAATACCTGTCTAAATATAATCTGAAGAAGTTTTGCTTGCACTGCAATTGTCTCACGTTTTGTTCCTCTGTGATTACAATATGTCAGACACCAGAAAAAAGACACACTGAATACATTAACTACCGATTCAGAAAGAATAAAATGTAATTCAAAATTGACCTTTATTTCTCAATAATTTCAATTTGTAAAATAAAAGTCTCAATATAAACTGTGTAAGTATATCAGTCTCTTCAGAAATGGTTAATATTGTCATAGGGCCTCATTCAATTGTGATTTGGCCAATTTAATAGGGCTCTATATAAGCACATAGCATATTTTTTTTAAAGAAGTTTTTAGTTAGTAAAGACCTTGCTTTTGGATAGATGCTTACTAACTAAAAACTTCTTTAAAAAAAATATGCTATGTTCTTATTAAGAGCTCTATTCAATTGGCAAAATCGCAATTGAATGAGGCCCATAGACTCTAAATACTCTTACAATCCTGAAGAAACCACAGATAATTACTAAGGCCCTTATTCAATTGCAATTTGGCCAATTGAATAGGGCCCTAAATAAGCACATAACATATATTTTTTAAAGACGTTTTTAGTTAGTAAACATCTATCCAAAAGCAAGGTTTTCACTAACTAAAAACTTCTTTAAAAAAAAAATGCTATGTGCTTATTTAGAGCCCTATTCAATTGGCCAAATCGCAATTGAATGAGGCCCTAAGAATGTTATATTAGTGCAGTTCAGAAAGTAACAGTAACTGATTCTTAATATGCTTAGAATAAGCCAAGCTTTACAATTCAGAAGGGTCTGGTTGATTAATTTTACTAATTTTAATTATTGAGAAATAAAGGTTAATTTTTATTTCAATACTAGCGACTTGCCTGTCAAAAATGACAGCAATAAAATTTGAGGCCTGGTAATTTTATTTGCCACACATTGTGAGGATTCCACCCCCCCCCCCTCTAACCTGCCTGCCTCACTGCCTCACCTTTGGTGCCCATCGCAAGCCTCGAAATGAGCTCTTTCGGCGCTCACTGCAAGCCACCCCCCACTCTACTTTACTGGCCTCGCAATGAGCACATTTGGCGCTCATCACTGGCCTCGCAATGAGTGCCTTTGGCACTCATACGAGCCTCTCCCTCACTCTACCTCTCCTGCCCTCTACCCTACTCTCCATGACGGGAGGCGCTTATTGCGAGCCTCTCCCCACTCTACTTTCTTTCCCTCCCCTGTGTCTCTATCCCCCATCTCCCTCCCCTGTGTCTCTCCCCCCTCTCCATCCCATGTGTCTCTTTCCCCCTCTGCCTCCCCTCTGTCTCTTCCCCCTTCTCCCTCCCCTGTGTCTCTTCCCCCTCCTCCCTCCCGTGTCTCTTTCGCCCCCTCTCCATCCCTTGTGTCTCCTACCACCCCTCTCCCTCACTTGTGTCCCCTTCCCCCTACCTCCCTCCCATGTGTCTTTTCCCCCTCCTCCCTCCTCTATGTCTCTCCCCCTCCTCTGTGTCTCTTCCCCCCTCCTATCCCTCCCCTGTGTTCCTCCCCCTCCCTCCGCCCCCTCTCCCTCCCCTGTGTCTTTCCACCCTCTCCCTCCACTGTGTCTCCTTCCCCCTCTCTCCCCTGTGTCTCCTTTCCCCCTCTTACTCACCTGTACCTCCTTTTCCCGCTCCTGTGTCTCCTTTCCCCCACTCTCCTGTGTCTTCTTTCCCCCTCTCCCTTTCCCCCCTCATGTCTCCTTTCCCCCTCTCCCTCCTTTGTCTCCTTCCCCCTCTCCCTCCCGTGTGTCTCCGTTCCCCCCATCCTCTCCCCCTTTTGTGTCTCCTTTCCCCCCTCCTCTCCCTCCCTTGTGTCTCCCTTTCCTCCTCCTCTCCCTCCCTTGTGTCTCCTTTCCCTTTCCCCCCTGTGTCTTCCTCACCCCATCGTGCTGGCGTAGGCCTCTGCAGCTCCTGTCCTCTGGCTCGAACTACTTCCCTGGATCAATAGGACTCCTGCAGCGGCTAATGATCCAGGGAAGTAGTTCTGGCTAGAGGACGGGACCCGCAGAGGAGAAGCCGGTGAGTAGGGGCCGCAAGCTACTGGCAGAGTTTGAAACCAGGTACAGGCCGCAAGCTACTGGCAAGGTTTCTAGCAACCAGGTAGTTGCCTCACGATGAGCTGGGGGTGATGCGAACCCTGGGGGCCTCGAGATGAGTGCCTACGGTACTCATTGAAGCCCCCGTCAGAAGCTTGTTGGTAATGCTGGTGCAACTGCGGGCCTCGCTGAACGCAAGCCTTGCACTTTCGGCACTCATTGTGAGCCTCTCCCCCCCACTTTACTGGCATCACGATGAGCGCCTTCGGCACTCATCACGGGCCTCGCAATGAGCGCCTTTGGCACTCATACGAGCCTCTCCTTCACTCTACCTCTCCCGCCCTCTACCTCTACCCTCCTCTCCTTGACGGGAGGCACTTATTGCGAGCCTCTCCACCACTCTACTTCCTTTCCCTCCCCTGTGTCTCTTTCCCCCATCTCCCTCCCCTGTGTCTCTCCCCCCTGCATCCCATGTGTCTCTTTCCCCCCTCTCCCTCCCTTGTGACTCCTTCCCCCCTCTGTCTCTTCCCCTTTCTCCCTCCCCTGTGTCTCTTCCCCCCTCCTCCCTCCCTGTGTCTCTTTCGCCCCCTCTCCATCCCTTGTGTCTCCTTCCACCCCTCTCCCTCCCTTGTGTCTCCTCCCCTCTCCCTCCCCTGTGTCTCCTTCCCCCTCCCTCCCCTGTGTCTTCTTCCCCCAACCTCCCTTCCATGTGTCTCTTCCCCCCTCCTCCATGTCTCTCCCCCTCCTCCGTGTCTCTTCCCCCTCCTCTCCCTCCCCTGTGTTCCTCTTCCTCCCTCCGTCTTTCCCCCCTCTATCTCCTCCACTGTGTCTCCTTCCCCCCTCTCCCCTGTGCCTCATTTCCCACTCTCCCTCCCCTGTGTCTCCTTTCCCCCCTCTTACTCACCTGTACCTCCTTTTCGTCCTCCCCTGTGTCTCCTTTCTCCCCTCTCTCCCTTTCCTGTGTCTACTTTCCCCCTCTCCCTTTCCCCCCTCATGTCTCCTTTCCCCCTCTCCCTCCCCTGTCTCCTTCGCCCCTCTCCCTCTCTTGTGTCTCCGTTTCCCCTCCTCTCTCTCTCTTGTGTCTTATTTCCCTCTCCTCTCCCTCCCTTGTGTCTCAATTCCCCCCTCCTCTCCCCCTTTTGCGTCTCCTTTCCCCCCTCCTCTCCCTCCCTTGTGTCTCCTTTCCCTTTCCCCCTCACCTCCCTCCCTTGTGTGTCCTTTCCCCCCTGTGTCTTCTTTCTTCCTCACCCCATCGTGCTGGCTTAGGCCTCTGCAGCTCCTGTCCTCCGGCCGAGACTACTTCCCTGGATCAATAGGACTCCTGCAGCGGCCAATGAGCGTATTGATCCAGGGAAGTAGTTCTGGCCAGAGGACGGGACCCACAGAGGAGAAGCCGGTGAGTATAGGCCGCAAGCTACTGGCAGGGTATGGAACCAGGTACGGGCTGCAAGCTACTGGCAAGGTTTCCAGCAACCAGGTAGGTGCCTCAAATGAGCTGGGGGTGATGCGAGCCCTGGGGGCCTCGCAATGAGCACCTACGGTACTCATTGCAGCCCCCGTCAGAAGCTTGTTGGTAATGCTGGTGCAACTGCGGGCCTCGCTGAGTTCACTGAGTTTGCACTGGCCAGTTTCAACATGCTTTGTTAATCATGGAACAGTCAGAAGTGTTATTATATTTTTAGCTGTTATTAGTATAATTTAAGCAATAGATAATTTCACCCCATAAAGTTTAGTTGTAAGTTACAACTGGTATAGCCCCAAGACCCTTTTACCAGAAACAAACAATGGTGGTTGTGACTATCACACTCATTATAGTTTAGCTTTGTCATCTGTGTAAGAAGTTTAATTTTTACCTAAAATAAAAAATATTACTAAAAAAGCAGTTTGGATTCAAACCTACAACTACAGCTTCCTATTCAGTTTATCTCACTACTATGCTATGCTGCTACTTACATTGTAATAGGTGGAAAAGAACAATTTAACTAAAATAGAGACACACTTCCTTATTCAGTCTACAAAGCTGTTTCTATTTAATGTCACCGGTTGGTACAGTTTATCGTGTATTCTACTGATGCAGGAACGGAGAGAGCCAGTCTAAAACCACTAACTTCAAAAGCTCATAACTCAATCAATTTAGCAAAGATTCAAAAGGAAAGGACTTTTTACACATGTGGTCCACCTACCTCATAGTACAGATGATGTGAGGTGCCTTAGGTATCCCTTTAATAAGTATCTCAGTATTAATTAATAAAACCACCATTTCTAGTGGGCACTTACGCATGCTGCTCCGGCTTGGTAAGGAGGAGTACAGTTTCTCGGCATTGTTCTGTAGCGCACGGTAGAATTCCTGGCACTCTCGTTCTCCTTTCCACTGTAGATGTTTCAGAAGATCTAACAATCTCACATGAACCTGGGTTTTTGGATTCCTAAACTGCAAGTGAGAAATCTTTAAGGTTATGTTATCTATTTATTGCAGGATCCCATTCCCAGCTCTCTCCGGAACATAAATATATGAAAATACAACAGTAATAAACCTAGATAATAAAAGACAGAGATTTATGGTTATGTGGATTATTATCACTATATGGCTTGCGGTAATTGTGTGGAGGTAGGTACTTGTGTATATGTGGGTGCATGTGCCAGTGTGTATCACATTACACCTCATAGCATATGTATTAGCTAAAAATCTACCTGGTGCACATTCATCTCAGCTTCACATTAACAAATACCTGTTATAAAAACATCAGGGCATTGAAACAATATAATATATAGCTACAGGTAATCTAAATGTGACCAGCCATTAAAAAGTCTTTAACATTAAAGGGACTCTGTCACCTCCAAAATAAGTTGATTTATGTACCCTGACCAATCCCCTCTCATCTATACCAGCACTCATGTCCACTATAAAGGATTTTAGCAGAATCTCGGGTCTTAAGCTGAACGTTGAGAATACTGAGGCGCTGGGGATGGGATTGCCGCAAAGTGAGATTGACACCCTTAAAGCTAATCATCAGTTTCTTTGGCCCGCACAGTCTATAAAATACTTAGGCGTAAGACTTACTTCCAAGTTCAGGGATCTGTATGGGGTAAACTCCCCCCCCCCCCCCCTGTACAGATCTCTAACATTGGATATGCAGAAATGGAGAAGCTTTAAAATCTCATGGACAGGCCGCATTGAGGCTGTGAAAATGAATATCTTACCTAAACTATTGTACTTATTTAGATCCCTTCCCATCCCACTCTCCCTTAAAGATCTAGATAAATTCCAGAATAGTATTTCCCGGTTCATATGGGACAATAAACACCCCCGTATTCCCAGGCAGGTGATGTTTAGTTCCAAGAATAGAGGTGGCCTCGCGACCCCAAACTTGAGACTTTATCTTAAGGCCGCTCAATTAGCCCCTCTACCTAGAACCCACTCTACAAAACACCATCCATCCTGGGTCTTCATGGAAAATTACCAAATGTCCCCACACAGTTGGGATAAGCTGATTTGGATCCCCATAGACTCTGCCCCCTTCACAACTCATCAAAACCCTATGATCTCCTTAACGCTTCAGTCCTGGAGATGGGCGAACTCTAGGCATCGACTTATCACCTCTTCTGTCAGTTAAGTCCTTTCCACAAATTTTAGCAGACTCAAGCTCCATGTCTAAATTCTGGTGGATTTCCAGACACCTTGACCGCATAGGAAACTGGTTCGCCAATGACAAAAATAAGTTGATTTGATATTAAAGAGCATAAAAAAGGGCTATACATTGTACTAGATGTTTTTCTCAATAGTAAATAATTTCTGAAATATTTAGAATTGGTTTTGCAGCTACTGTATGGTAATGTGCATCTCAGAGTACTTGATAAGAGTGAGAGAGGGTTCTAACTGTCAGATAAAATTGGGGGGTCTTTATTTTGGCCACTACAGAGACAGACAATTAGTCAGTAATCCTAATCAGCACATCAACGCAGCTAATTAATATGTGTGAGCTGCTCATTTGCATATAATTACAGCAACGAGAACATGGAATCTCCCAGGACTGGCAGAAAAAACGATAACACATCATATAGCTAGTTTTTCATGCTGTTTAACAATAACCTAAAAAAACGCTTCATTTTAGGTGACAGAGTCCCATTAAGTGTCTGAAGTAAATTATATATATATATTTCCAGCTTGTGTATAATCCAACCTTGGCTTTGCAAAAAAGCAGTATAATGCAGCGGGCATAAGCCATATTTAAAATTGCTATGGATTGAAAGAGCGAGGCATTTGCAGGCACATTTGCATGTCCCAGCTCGACTTCCCAGAATGCAATGTAATAACTGTTTTTCTCGGAACTCTGAGCTGGAAGCAGGTTTTAACTTGCTTTAGACATTCAAATGTGAACACAGATGTACTATTTATTTACTGTACTACTGTATGGTTGAGGCTTCTATAGCTCTTTTGCCAATCATATATTAAATGATTGTTGTGGTGAACTACCTACTGAAAATATCCACTACACAAGCTGGGATCCCGCCCCACACTGATGATAGGCAGTAACCTTGAAACGGCTGTCCATGGGTAGGAATCCCAGCTTGTGTATAATCCAACCTTGGTTTTGCAAAAAAGCTGTGTAATGCAGCAGGCATTAGCTTAAAGGAATCCATGTTTAAAATGGTTATGGATTAAAGAACGAAGCATTTGTGGACACATTTGCATCTCCCTGCTCAGCTTCCCAGAGTGCAGTGTAATACCTGTATTTCTCAGAATTCTGAGCAGGAAGCAAGTTTTTTAACTTGTCTTAGACATTTAATGTAAACATATATATATATCTTAGCTGCGTTGATGTGCTGATTAGGACTACAGTTTGCTTGTCTGTCTCTGTAGTGCATATATATATATATATATATATATATATATATATATACATTCAGGTTTGAAAAGGGTTGGAGTCTGCAATCCTGAAATTCCTACTGTTAGTTACTAAATATTTTTCCAGGGTATAATGCATTGATTATACATATATATATATATATATATATATATATATATATATATATATACCGTATTTTTCGCCGTATAAGACGCACTTTTTCTTCCCCAAAACTGGGGGAGGAAAGTTGGTGCGTCTTATACGGCGAATATACCTTTTCAGACTGCCTCTGTCCTCTTGATCTCACCCCAGCGCTTCCTACCAGCATCGCGTCGGCCGGTGCGTCCTAGTGACGTCACACACGCAACGCTGCAGTACACGTGGAGTGCTGGTAGGAAGCGCTGGGGTGAGATCAAGATGGCAGAGATCAGAAGGAAGGTGAGGATCAGGGGGATCAGGGGGGTCAGGGAGGATCAGGAGGGTCAGGGAGGGTCAAGGGCTCCCAAATGCTGCAGTATATGGATGTGTGTGTGTATGTATGTATGTGTGTATGTATGTGTGTGTGTGTATGTGTGTGTATATATGTATGTATGTGTATGTATATTTATGTGTGTATGTAAATGTATGTATGTGTCTCTATAAAGGTGAGGATCAGGGGGGTCAGGGAGGATCAGGACGGTCAGGGAGGATCAGGAGGGTCAGGGAGGATCAGGAGGGTCAGGGAGGGTCAATGGCTCCCAAATGCTGCAGTATATGGATATGTATGTGTATGTGTGTGTGTGTGTATGTATGTGTGTGTATGTGTGTGTATATATGTATGTATGTGTATGTATATTTATGTGTGTATGTATATGTATGTATGTGTATCTATATATATATATATATATATATATATATATATATATATTTGTGTGTAATGTAGGTGTGTATCTGTGTGTAAAGTGTATTTGTGTTTGAGTGTATTTGTGTTTGATTCAGATTTTTTTTTTCTTGTTTTCCTCCTCTAAAAACTAGGTGCGTCTTATCTGCCGGTGCGTCTTATAGGGCGAAAAATACGGTATATATATATATACCGTATATACTAGAGTATAAGCCGACCCGAGTATAAGCAGAGGCACCTATTTTACCACAAAATACTGTGAAAACGTAATGACTCGAGTATAAGCCGAGGGTGGGAAATGTGCTGCCCCCTGTGTCACTCATGTGCCCTCTGTGCCCCTTTCTTGTGTCCCCCCTCTCTCTCCCCTGTGTTTCTTCCCCCCTCTACCTCCCCTGTGTGTCTTCCCCTCCTCTCCCTCCCCTGTGTCTCTCCCCCCTCTCCTTCGTGTCTCTTTCCCTCCCCCTCCCTTATAACCCTCCTCAACAGCCCTCCTCATCCTCAACACCGCTCCTCATCCTCTCTCCTCAATCTCCCTCCTCATCCTCTCTCCTCAACCCTTCCTCATCCCCCCTCCTCAACCTCTTAACCCCCCTCCTCATCCTCAACCCCCCTCCTCAACCCCCCCTCCTCAACCTCTCTCCTCAACCCCCATCCTCATCCTCAACCACCCTCTTCAACCCCCCTCATCAACCTCTCCTCAACCCCCTCCTCATCCTCCCTCCTCAACTCCCCTCCTCATCCCCCCTCCTCAACCCCCCTCCTCATCCTCAACCCCCCTCCCCAACGCCCCTCCTCAACCCCCCTCCTCATCCTCAATCCCCTCCTCATCCTTAGCATTGGCCGTGTCCCGACGCAGCCGGAAGACGCGCGGAGGAGCAGCTGCTGATGGAAGGTAAGTGAGGGGAAAGGGAGAGGGGGAGGTAATTAGAGAGGGGTAAATTGAGGAGGGGGGTTGAGGTTGAGGAGGGGGGTTGAGGAGGGGGGTTGAGGTTGAGGAGGGGGGTTGAAGATGAGGAGGGGGGTTGAGGATGAGGAGGCGGGTTGAGGAGGGGGGTTGAGGATGAGGAGGGCGTTAAAGAGGGGGGTTGAGGAGGGAGAATGAGGAGGATCATAAGGGAGGGGGAGGGAAAGAGACACGAGGGAGAGGGGGGAAAGAGACACAGGAGAGGGAGAGGGGGGAAGAGACACAGGGGTGGAGAGACACAGGGGGGAAAGTGACACAGAGTGACTCGAGTATAAGCCAAGGGGGCCCTTTTGAACCTTAAAAAAAGGGCTGAGAAATTTGGCTTATACTCGAGTATATACAGTATATATATATATATATATATATATATATATATATATATATGTGTGTGTAGTCCCCAGGTTAAGGACAAGATCCGCTGCTGAGAATGCTCTTAAGTTGGATTTGTATGTAAGCCGATCCATGACGAATAATAATAATAATAATTATAACAATACTATAATGGCTCATACAGTATGTGTAATAATAATACAGTGTAATAATAATGATACCCCTGTCCTGCTAAAAAGTAACATACAATGGTGGGAACAAAACTACAGTACAAGAGTCATAATGAAATAGAAAATGTACCTTTTCTGCTTCCTTATTAGAAAGAACCTGAGGATATACCCGGTTTAGCTGTAAAATTATTTTATCAACTAGTTGCTCGTTTAGTCTTCCATTATTTGTTAAAAACGGTGTGTCTTGCACAAGTCGTTCAGAGTAGAGATTATCTAAAAAAAGCAAGAAAATAATCACTGTATTAAAAAATGGCAACCAGAACTCGGAGTAACAATGAGACTAAAAACATAATTGTCACTACAAAACTAACTTTTATACCATTCTACCAAACAAAAAATACCAAAATATGTCATGAACTAAACATTCAATATGTAGATTTAATTCAGTGTAAATAATGAATTGTAACAATGACTACCGGGCCTATACAAATTCTTATTTATCACTCATTATAACTAAATTAAATATGTTTTTATCTTTTTGAGCTTTAGGAATAATCAGAATGTTTCTATATGAACCAAGACAGGTATCATCAACCCTTTAAATAAGACAATTACAATATACTTCATGTTTGAGAAATATTAAACAAACACCCTTGAGCATAAAGGCATTCTAAGACAATATTAAATTCAGATGTCTCTGCTTGTGTCAAGGGGGATCCAGTAAATTCAGGCAGGGCTTTCACTTTAGTTTAATTCTATTGCCAAGTGGCAATTACAGTCATTCAAGAGAACTATAAATAGAGATTTAAATGGATAGATATTGATAGGAATCAACGGTTGAATTTCCCACATATTTGCCCTGTTTAGCACGGTTTTCGTAAAGCACTCCTGCATTCAGGAGCGCATATACCGCGCTAAACGGGGTATTCCCGTAGTTAAGGTGTGTTTATTTTTTTTAAATGTCAATTTCTATTTTAAATTTTAGAATGTGAAGCTCTTCATAAGAACATACTATAAATATGATACTTCAGTTGTGGTTTCATTTCTTCATATTTTTATAACAAAATATACAAATGTTTTCAACAAAGCTTTAAAGGACTTCTGTTACTTTCTAATAACATGAGCTAGATATTTTAATTAGACATAGATCATTGACCAAATTCATTTTTGTTTAAATTAATTAAAATGGTTTAAAAAACATTATTCAATATTAGACTTGCAAAGTTCAGACTTAACTACTGCTTGTATCCACCCACTGTAAGGTCAATGGGAGAGGTGGCTTAATCTAACAAGGAATATTTCCAGACATAGGCCTCCATTCCATGGGTCCCGTAAGCTATAATCAAAGAGAAGTTCACTGGGAAAACACTACATAACAATTACACTCTTAAATCTAACCTCCGAGAAATACCATTGTTATTTCCATAATATTGTAATTCCTGAGTAGCTGTCCCATAGATATTTTCAAAATAGCTATCATATGGCTTACAAATTTATGTCAGAGCTCTGTGAAGTTTACTTAGAAGTCTCTTTGAGTGCTCATAATTTGCAAAAAGACTGAGGGTTCCTTCAACCCCCTATAAAGGTAGAATAATGCCATTAAGGAGCTACTATCACCTGAAACAAGAGTTACAAAATAAACATACCCATCGGGCCCCCTACTTGTGTGCTTTAGGGTGTGGGGTCCATTACCCCAATGGAGTCCCTATGGACTGCTATAGGGTCTATAATCATAAACATGGAGGTACCTATGCACCCCCATGGTAATCTAATGTATAACCATGGGGGCCCCTATGGACCATCATGGCACCTGACTTTAACACCTATACCATGGTGGTCCCTCTGGACTACTATGATACACTAACTACTACCATAGGGGTCCTTACGGACCCTATCCCCCCATGGGGGTCCACAAGGACCCCCATAGTCCCTACTGCTACCCCTAAAAATTAACTAAATCAAATAAACCAAAGAAAAAATAAAAGTTATAGAAAATAAAAAAATAACTACAGAAAGTAAAAAAGAATCATAAATAAAATAATAAAAAGATTACATTTAAAATAAAAAAGAACTACCAAAAACAAATCAATACCTGCTATGGGGAAATTCTACTTACCCTCCTTTGGGTGATCACCAGTGATAATCACCAATGCCCTGCTCCTCATTCTTCAGCCAACTAACTGCTTTCCAAGTATGCTCTTACATTATATACTCATTTTTTTATGGCTTCTTATTGTATGTGTCCACCATATTTCAGAACTGAGTATTTGAATTGCTCCATAGGGAACCCCATGGTAACTGGTCAATTTTAGGTGCCATGGGGGTTCATAAGGACCTGCATGTTTATATATTAGATCAGAGGCGGAGCTACCGCTGGTACAACTGATGCAAGGTACCTGGTCTCTGAGGGCTCCCTGTGGCCCCCGTATCCCTGATAATGGCCCCCGTGACCCCGACATCCCTCTAGTGGCCCCCGTAGCCCCAGCAGCCCTACCGTGGGCCCCCTTTGGCCCAGTGGATCTTCTGTGGTCCCTGTGGGCCCCGGCAGGTCCTCTGTGGCCCCAGCGGGCCCTCTGTGGCTTCCGTTGGTCCGTTGACATCCCTGTGGCCCCAGGGTCCCCTTATGGCCCCCGCAGCCCTCCCAGGGACCCCCTTTGCCCACTGCAGGGCATGAGGCCCCTGCAGATTCTCTGGGGCTCCTGCAGGACCCCTGTAGCCCCCAGGGGTCTTCTCTGGCCCCTTGTGCCTCCCAGGGACCACCAGTGGGTCCCCTGCTGCCCCTAATGGTCCAATGTGCCCCTGCACAGTCCCAGGGCCCCACTGTGCACCCTGCAGGGCATGTGGCCCCTCACAACCCCCTGTGTTCCCCCTCAGCCTCCTGTTGCTCCTAGCGGACCTCTCCATCCTCCCTCAGCCTCTTGTGTTCCCACTCAGCCTCCTGTGGCCCCTCGTGAACCTCTACAACCTCCCGCAGCCCCCTGTGGCTCTCTCTGGCCTCCTCAGCCTTTTGTGACCCCCTTGGCCTTTCGTAGCCCCTGTGGCCCCCACAGACTTCTACAGCCTCCATCGGCCTTTTGTGGACCCCACAGTACTTGCGGGCCCCTGTGGCCTCCCACGGATCTCTGCAGCTCCCTCGGACTTCTGTGGCCCCCCTTGGCCCTCTGGTCTGCCATGACCCTTCCTCACCCCAGGAAGTGGAGTGCAGCATCGGGCAGGTAAGAAAGTATTTATACAGGTGCCTCATGGGCGCCTCATGCACTAGCTCCACCACTGCATTAGATGACCTTGGGAAACCATAGTAATTGCCATGGTAACGGATTCATTTTAGATGCCATGATATGTTTAGAGCCCAATATGGTCCACCAGTTGTAGAGGGGGGTCCTGTGGGAGCTGATCATAGGGAAAGCTGGTCATAGGAGGTGTGCCCCCCCCCCCCCCCCACACACACACACATTTATTTTTATATAATTGAATCCCTTCCCTGCTATGAAGAGGGAGGTTTCCATAGATAGATGTATAGGTAATATCTTAGGGACAATTTTGAAAAATCCACAGAAATTTGCTGCTGTGTGTACTAGGAAGTGAGAAGTTCAGGGACACAGGGAATACATGCTTAACTAGCAGAGAGAAAGCTCCCATAGTTCAAAGTAATGATTTTCACTGATTTTACAGGAGGCATCAAATGGATGCCATAATGTTTACGATCAACAAACACAATGATCTCCATTGGCTGGATATTTGTTGTGTTAGAGGTTTCCCTTGACAACAAACTTTTGATGATTGTTTATTCTCTTATCATATCTGATTGTTCTTGAAACCATTTAGACTCCCACCTTCCCCTTAATGACTATCTCAGAGGAAACAAATAGCCAGAGGCAGATACTTAGAATATTTGGAAATTAATATAATACTGAATATTGCTATTATAAATCATTAAATAGGGATTTTATGAATGTCAAATGTGTAAATAAAATGTATAGCTCCTCTTGGAAGGATATTATAGTGGTCATCTAACATAATCTTTGTAGGGTGCTTTGGGGAAAAAACACTTTCTGCAAAGAATATAAACTCAAACAGGGTCCTCCGTTTTTGGAAGTTTGTTAATACTTTATTTTTCTTGTTTTGATCCCCTGTATAGCACTACGGAATATGTTGGTGCGTTACAAATCAAAGTTAATAATTCTTTATCAAATATAAAGAATAAACAACAAAACATTTTTAACTGTATAAATGTCACATGTTTTAACCACACAGTTAGGCAATTAGACATAGGAACTGGCAAAAGAGAAATATATTATCTTTATCCTCATTGTTACTTATACAATCAATTGTTTAGCACATGAAACATTACAACAGCTTGGCTTCATCCAACTGTTTTTCATTAATTTTACAACTATACCCAGTAGAAAACAGAAGTACCATTAAATGACAATTTCACAACAATCAAAATCCATTTACAGTACCCAAAACCCAACATGAAGCCAACTCCACTCCATTAAATTCCATTTGGCAAAATGTTCGCTATAGTACCAACCATCTGCACTGATCATATGCCAAGCAAAGCACTACACTAATCAACCCCCACACCAATTTTCTTCCTTGATGGAAATTATACTATCATGAGCTTCCCAACTGAGATGTTATCGAAGAAAATAAAATTGAAGATTGTTCACAAATGGGATCCATGTTTAAGAAATATACTTCCTGTAAAAAAAAAAGATTGTTTCTGTCATCTAAAAGTGTTGTATTTTGTTAAACATCTGGAATCAATTAGGAGAGGGTTGGTGTGTTAATTAAGAGTTAGAGGTTGGATTAAAGTTTAGGGTTAGTGTTTATGCTATGGTTTGGCTTAGTGATAACATTAGATGACGGAGTTACTGGTAGGCTTGAAGTAAGATTTAAGGTAATGGTTGGTGTTCAGGTGAGGTATTTAAGGAAGAAGTACCCAAGAGCTTTAAATGTTTTCTTTTCTGAATGGTCTAAGCAGAAAAGGAGGCAGATAACGCCTTGTAACAGGACAGACTCCTGGGCAGATCATCACCCACTTCCTAGACACGCAATGGAGAGTCAAGTGAAGCCTATCTCTTAAAGTTAGAACATTGCTTTACTTTTGAACAGTTTAAACGTATTTTTAAAAGCCTACTTTGACGTTTTTTTATTTACTTTATTATTATCTTATTGCCAATCAGTAGGGCAAAAGTAATGCAAATAAAAGAGTTGAACTTTAAAATGACTAAGTATTTTGTCAACACACTGATCCGTACTAAAGGGATACCCAAACATAACTGGATATCTAAAATTTGCAAGGACCTTCCCCTCACAAAGGGTATAATAGGAGGCATTTATGATATATTTAACTCCACCGCTACGGAGATAAAAGATAAGTATATGATAGATTGCGAAACAGACCTCAATCTACATTGGGATTTGATTGGGAGAAATGATGGTCTAACACGTTCAGGGGTCCCTCAATTATTCCATTCTAGAGACCTCCATTAAAGTTCCCCGTGCCTACTTCACCCCTGTGAGGCTAGCTAAATGGAGGAGATCAGAAAACATAAACTGTTTTAGAGGATGCCCGACAATGGGCTCTTTTGCCCATATTTGGTGGCACCGCCCAAACGTGAAACAAATATGGAACTATCATCTGATTTGTTAACATCAGAAACGTGTCTTTTGGGGATGCCTGTTATTACCCTTTCAAAATAAACTTATTAACTACTTAACCCTTGCTACAAAAAGCCACATTGCCAGGAACTGAAAATCCGATAAGCTAGATTTCATTAGTATCAAAGACAAAATTCATTTTATAGCAGTTAATGAAAAGATAACTCATTCTCTAGCAGATACAGTGCAAAAAATTCTGGATATTTGGGGTCCCTTCGTCTTCAGCACACAAGCAAAATGCGCGCTGCCAAAAGTGCGTGGACAGCTGTGCGCCGACAGCAGTACGTTTTTGTAAAGTTGGCCAAAAAAGGGCGCCGACGGTAGGGCGCAATAGCGAAAGCCCCCCAGTGTCTCTGCACTGCTGCACTAGGCAAGGATGGCAGGAGAGACCGGAGCTGGGATACAAAGAGAGACTGGGATATATGCAACAGAGCAAGGCAGAGGGGAGAGACACTTGGGGGGCTTTCCCTAATATAGTTTCTCTAATTTCTGACTAAACCACTATAACACCACGCATTTTGCGTGTGCGCTGAAGTCAGGGGGCCCACTGGAATATTATTAAGCATTCCTGGGCGTGTGGAGGGGTTAAAGACCCTGGTACCCCCTAGCCTAACCCTAACCCCTCACGCCCCAAGCCTAACTCTTACCCCAAAGAGTCCTAACCCTAAAAGATAACACCCCTAAGCCCACCCAAACAGCCCTAACCCTAAAAGCTAACACTCCTAAGCCCACACAAACGGCCCTAACCCTAAAAGTTAACACCTCTAAGCCCACCCAAACAGCCCGAACCCTAAAAGCTAACACCCCTATTAAACATACCTGGGCGTGTGTTAAAGACCCTGGTAGCCCCTAGCCTAACCCTAACACCTTAAATCCCAAGCCTAACTCTTAACCCAAAGAGCCCTAACCCTAAAAGCTAACACCCCTAAGTCCAACCAAAAAGCCCTAACCCTAAAAGCTAACACCCCTAAGCCCACCCAAACAGCCCTAACCCTAAAAGCTAACACCTAAAACCCCAACTTACCTGAGGTAATGCCGGTCCTGCGCGCAGATGTCGGGTCGCACGCGTGCAGATGTGTGGTCGCGCAATTGACGGGAGCATTTCTGTGGGAGCGCTCATGAGTCGGCGCGCATGCGTCGGCACGCATGCTTCACGCGCTGTGAAGTCGCGCTACCGTTTTCTTTACTACTTGTGGTAGATACTTAGGGGCTTGGGAGTGGAACCCAGGACCACTAGGGGAAGCACACAAAGAAGACAAACTGAACCTGGTATAGTTAAGTAAAAAATAAACACTATGGGCCTCAATCAATTGCGATTTGGCCAATTGAATAGGGCTCTATATAAGCACATAGCATATTTTTTTCACAAAAGTTTATAGTTAGTGAAGACCTTGCTTTTGGGTAGAATTTCACCAAGGACCATACGTTTATAATTGTTTTGTATTGTTTGATTTTATTTAATTATGTTTAATTATGTTTACTACCTCTCATTAAAGTGAGAAAATAGAACTTATTTGTGTTAGATCAGTAACTACTATATACTATTTTCCTATACCCTGCTATAAATTCCAGCTTGTATTTTTTTATTATTTTCTCAGTTTTACGTTAATTATCTAAAAAATAAAAAAGACAAAAGATGGACCTCATAATCTTTGTAAAACAAAGTAATTAATACAAAGTATATCATAACACATATTAATCTTATTGTTAATATATCTCACGTTTACTTTAAATGCTTTCACTTAATATGTACTTTTTGATTTTACTAATGGAACTATGATGTTATGCTACAAATTTTGCGGTTTGTCTTAAAAAATTTAAAAATAAAGTACAAAAAAAAAGAATAAAATACAAAGTATGACCTAAAATGTCAAAATATGACCTTCAGTCCCCAACATAAACAAGTAACACAATTTATTTATAAAACAATCTGACTGATTCATTCTCAAATATCAGGCTTGTAACCAAAAAATAATATTGGCCTCTTTTTCATCATTTTACTTAAGTTTAAGGCTTAATAGTACTGACTACTTAAGAAACATTCAATATTTCAAATGAATAAGATCACACTTAACATACTGACCATATTTTTGTTTCCTCAATATGCGCTATCTGATAGGAGTCCAGGTATCCCCCAGGATCCTTTGCTCAAGACCTGGGTGCCCTTGTGCAAACTCCCCCCACCCCTTGTGCTGTGTTACTCCATAGGTTTATTTTTTATTTTTCCTATAATTCTTTTTTTTTGTAATTCTTTTTTATTATGTAATTTTTTGTAATTATTTTGAAGGGTTAGCGTTAGGGACTATGGGGGTCCTTGTGGACCGCCATGGAGGGATGGGGTCCTTTAGGACCCATGTAGTTCAAGTTATGGTAAGTTAGGCGTCAATAAGGACCTCATGGAATGGGGTTAGGTTTAGGTGCCATGGGGGTCCATGGGGACCCCTGTGGTTATAGTTTAGTATACCATGGCGGTTTGTAGGGACCCCTGTGGTGTTACATTTCGGTGCCCAATGAGATACAAATTAGAGTACTGAACTGCACATTAGATTAATATTGCTGAATATCTCACAAATTATTCCCTGTAAAAAGAAATCAGCTAACACCATGTTTAATGCTCTTTAAGACTAAACAAACATATCTATAAAGCAGTAATGTTAATACCTTAGAATCCCTTTAAGAGTTCTAATATATATATGTCATTAATTATATTTTTTCAATCCTTTTCACCAAGTTTTTCTACTTCCACATCTTTTTTAAAAGGAATAAAGAACATTTACTCATAAAGGAGCGGTGAGTCACATCTAAGTATATCCATATGAGTTCTTGTTAAGGTGGACTGGACGCACTTGTTTTTATCAAAAAATATTAATGACCTTAATGAGTCATTACTTTGTGTTTATAGTTCACAACTTAACCCTAACATTACTGGAGGCCGACTGTATCTGCTTCACAATAACTTCTACAAAAAAATAACTTCATGGCCATTTTTTTTCTTTAGAAAGCAGTGTGCATAGAAAGGCAGATTGGAGTTGGGAGAAGGATACTTGGAAAATTGTACTTCCTGTGCCCAGAAATTTTAGCGAATGAAATGGATGATCTGATTTCCATCATTTGACTTGGGGCCCGAGGGGTGTGTGCTATTTACATCTATTGCTTCACTGGATGATTAAAGGGGATCAGAGCTTTTCTATATAACTCATCCGGCTGCCCTCCATCACTACTGCCTGTAAGGATATTTTCCATTTAATGCCATGTTTTTCACACTGAGATGCAGCTTATATAAAAAAAATTCCTTATTGTGGGAGTGCCCCACTATTAATATGTCGATTTCCCATAAACATATTTTATTTGCCATATACATCATAAAAAAAACATTAGTAAATTATCGGGTTCTGTTGCATCAACGCTATCTATATACAGTCAGGTCCATAAATATTGGGACATTGACATAATTCTAATCTTTTTGGCTCTATACACCACCACAATGGATTTGAAATGAAACGAACAAGATGTGCTTTAACTGCAGACTTTCAGCTTTAATTTGAGGGTATTTACATCCAAATCAGGCGAACAGTGTAGGAATTACAACAGTTTGTATATGTGCCTTCCACTTTTTAAGGGACCAAAAGTAATGGGACAGATTATAAAACAAACAGTCAATTACAGCCTGAAGTCTGGAACGCATAGACATCACCAGACGCTGGGTTTCATCCCTGGTGATGCTCTGCCAGACCTGTATTGCAACTGTCTTCAGTTCCTGTTTGTTCTTGGTGCATTTTCCCTTCAGTTTTGTCTTCAGCAAGTGAAATGCATGCTCAATCGGATTCAGATCAGGTGATTGACTTGGCCATTGCATACCATTCCACTTCTTTCCCTTAAAAAACTCTTTGCTTGCTTTTGCAGTATGCTTCGGGTCATTGTTTATCTGCACTGTGAAGCGCCGTCCAATTAGTTCTGAAGCATTTGGCTGAATATGAGCAGATAATATTGCCCGAAACACTTCAGAATTCATCCTGCTGCTTTTGTCAGCAGTCACATCATCAATAAATACAAGAGAACCAGTTCCATTGGCAGCCATACATGCCCACGCCATGACACTACCACCACCATGCTTCACAGATGAGGTGGTATGCTTTGGATCATGAGCAGTTCCTTTCCGTCTCCATACTCTTCTCTTCTCATCACTCTGGTACAAGTTGATCTTAGTCTCATCTGTCCATAGGATGTTGTTCCAGAACTGTGAAGGCTTTTTTAGGTGTTGTTTGGCAAACTCTAATCTGACCTTCCTGTTTTTGAGGCTCACCAATGGTTTACATCTTGTGGTGAACCCTCTGTATTCACTCTGGTGAAGTCTTCTCTTGATTGTTGACTTTGACACACATACACCTACCTCCTGGAGAGTGTTCTTGATCTGGCCAACTGTTGTGAAGGATGTTTTCTTCACCAGGGAAATAATTCTTCGGTCATCCACCACAGTTGTTTTCCGTGGTCTTCCGGGTCTTTTGGTGTGGCTGAGCTCACCGGTGCGTTCTTTCTTTTTAAGGATGTTCCAAACAGTTGATTTGGCCACACCTAATGTTTTTGCTATCTCTCTGATGGGTTTGTTTTGTTTTTTCAGCCTAATGATGGCTTGCTTCACTGATAGTGACACCGCTTTGGATCTCATATTGAGAGTTAACAGCAACAAATGCAAATAGCACACTTGAAATGAACACTGGAGCTTGTATCTGCTCTTTGTAAATGGGATAATGAGGGAATAAAAAAACACCTGGTCAGGGAACAGCTGAGCAGTCAATTGTCCCATTACTTTTGGTCCCTTAAAAAGTGGGAGGCACATATACAAACTGTTGTAATTCCTACACCGTTCACCTGATTTGGATGTAAATACCCTCAAATTAAAGCTGAAAGTCTGCAGTTACAGCACATCTTGTTAGTTTCATTTCAAATCAATTGTGGTGGTGTATAGAGCCAAAAAGATTAGAATTGTGTCGATGTCCCAATATTTATGGACCTGACTTTATTACTAACCCAGATAACTGTTTGATTTATATGTGATGTGACCCACATTGGCATCCAATTTAATTCCACCCAACGGCTGTTGTTTTGGAAACAGAATTAATTAATAAAACCCATTGTTTAACATACACAAATGGGAATAAAATGACTCACTAGGAATATAATCTACCTGTCTATCTGTTTACTTTTATGTACTTTATTACACTAAAAATGCTTATAGGCCTGTTTTTCTTCCATACAATTTGTACCTGTTTTGGTCTGCCCTCTGTAGCTCATGCAGCTCATGTATACACAGACTGTGAAGTGCAGTGTTTCAAATTAGCCTATCAGTGACCTCTATCAAGCAGCATGTTGCAACTGATTGGATATTACGAAACACTACACATCATCAGGTATATAATATTCCTAGTGATATCCAAAACCTTACATGTCTCTTTGAGTAAAACATTTCTTATCTCTTACTAAGACACAGATTAATGACAGATAAGAACAAAAAAAATTATATTGACTGCCCATTATATCTACTTAAAAGCCTGACTTAATTCAGCATAGCTCTTAAATCCATGTCTGTCTTTCGTGCTACCACTTGCCCTGCAAGGCTGTTCCACATATCTACTACCCTTCTGTAACATATAAGGCAATAAAACACAGGCCTGGATTTGAGAATTTCCTTTCTGTGCACAGATGAGTCAATCAGGATGACTGAAGAAGCGATAGATAGACTCACCTGGATTTAGCCGGGATATCCTCAAATCCAGGCCTGTTTGCGGACCAGCAGGACCGAACTTGGGCCTGCTCTAATCCATCTATACAAATTCAGCTCTCTGCAATAGTGTAAGTTGCCTATTACCTGATTGTCCTGCTAGATTACAGCTGTGAATTAAATCAGTGCATGTTTGCCTAATTTCTTCAGCGCCTTAGATCATTTTAATATAAACTTCTTAGAACATAAAAACACAAGTTTGTCAAGTTTTATAATTTTTCATTTACATTTTTCTCAGTGATCTTCTACATAAGATCAAATTAAATTGATATTAATGCCCCTTAAAAAGCTATTTTAAACACATTAATAAGATTCAGATATCACATAAAAATAGCTTCCAACATTATTCTAAAAAAACAACATTAAAAAACAGGATATATATCGTACTAATCCTTTTTCTAAAGAAAACAATTCTTGAGATATTCACCATTGTTTGTGCTGCATTATTATACAAATGTTAGTCTCCGGGAATACTAACTAGCTGATTTGATTAGCTAATTAGTGACAATATGCTTCTTTGTTCCTATAGCAGCAAAAAATCTACATCTGTGGTATGATCCAGTTAGGTCTGCGGCACAAATTAATATATGGGTCTGTGCATTAGTATAAACAATGCCGAATATCTCAGGAATGACTAGAGCAAAAAGGCCAGTACCATGTGACTTGAGGCACAAATTAACATTTGGATCTGTGAAGCAGCACAAACAATGCTGAATATATTAGGAATTATTTGATGCAAAAAGGCCAGTACTGTCTATACTCAAGTTTTAATGCTCTTCAAGAAGAAATCAACCTGTATTTGGGAATAAGGAGTTCCTTTAATTAGCAATAGCACAGGCATTAAAATACTATTTTCTTGGATCAATACAGTTATACAATAACAAAAAAATTAGAGCTTTGGAAAAATGAAGAGGTTATTATTATACACGTTGCAAATTGTATTCATTCTATACACATACAGATTTATTTTATTTAGTAAAAAATGTTTTCCACACCCTAGAGCTGCTTACAGTGTACCTACCAATAGAAATACTGTATTTGGGTACTGTTTTTAACCCTAAACTAAGCATCAAGCCAGCAGAAGCGCAATGAAAATCCACATAGCAATGTCTGAGCTCATCCTTGTTTCCTTGTAGACTACAAATCCCATGATGCTTTGCTGCCCAAACTGACTTCGAAGTCATTTCAGACAATGTTATAGCTGCCTGTGATTGGCCAAAATTAATTATGCATTTTATGTTAATATAAGCAGGGATTTCCATGGGTGTTAACTCGCAAAATCAACTGCTTGCAAACGCTAGAATTTTAGCAAACTTTAGGGTAAGTTTAATAATGTTTATCTTGGGATTTTTTCATCCACTACTGATTCTTCCCATTCATAATCAAGAAAACTTAAATATGTCTTTAATAAAGATAAATAAAAAAGCAGTGAAATATATTGAAATTAGGATTATGTAATGTAAACCCTGACTAATGTATATGATTCTAAGTTATTTGTTTAATCTATGTTCTTCCAAAAAATATATAAAAAAAAAAACTATTTGTGATGCCCATTGTAACACCAAATTGAAGACTGTCCTGCATTGGTATGAAGAGAAACATATTTAGCATTATTTTTGCTTCCGCAATATCATTTTGAGTTTGAAAGTGGTGGTTTCCCATCAGCTGGACAAGAAACACTAGCCAAAAAGAATACAGCTCTGAACTCAAACCAGTGTCAGTTCTTTGCGTTCAGTAATGCAAATACCTTTTCTCTATATTGTCTCTGTTGATCTCTTATTCTGAAGTTTTGATGCAATTTGCATCCTTAAATAAAAACTGAACTATTGTAATGAATAAATCAACCAAAACTGTTACTTTTCACAGTAAATGAAAATGAATACAATAAATTAAATCTGAAATCCTCGCAAATGGCCAGGCTGTGGTCTATTTTTGTGGGTCATGACAAGCTGCCCTAATCCTCTTAGTGATTTGCTCTGATGATTTACTGACAACAGCGTTTACCATGCAGCGTCTTTTCCATAATAACATTGACATTGTATGATTAAATAAGTAAGAATTCTGTAATGATCACCAAATAAAACATGAAAGAAAGTCATTTAACTAGATATTTATGGCACAGTTTACAGGAAGGTTCTAACTAGATTTTTTGACAACTAAAGCCAATATTCATTCATTTTAGCAAAAAGGCAACTTAATACAGCACAATTTGGACTACATCACTGTAACGATTTCCAAAAAGCAAATTTAAATACTTTTTGGATTTTTAAAATATGTGCATTTTTCACTGAGATATTAATAAAATATCTGTGTTTACATGTGTCACCGACTGCCCACTGCCAGATCCACCACTACAGCTCTGTGTCACCTAAACAGGTTAGTTATGGGTTACATTTCCAGTGCAGTCCTGAGTTCAGGGAATCAATCACTGTCCTCACCATGCAGCTTTGCTGTCTGTTATTACTCATGGAACAGGCAGTAGGCAGGATATACTTTGTTAACATATTTAAAACTTTAGATTTTTTAGCTCTTATTAGTGTAATTAAAAAAAGATCTTGTGCTTTTTCACATCATGAAGAGCACTTACAATGAGGAAATGGCCCTTTAAAGGAACATTAAAGTCATACATTTGCTATATTGCATTTAAAGAATCACTATAGTCAAACATTACGAAAAGACTTATAGGCAGTATATGTTTAAAATGTAACCCTAAGTGACAACCTATAATTCATTACTTTGATATGCTGCAGTGGGATCTATTGTTTTAGTTTCTAGTGAACTGAAAGGCCTGAGATAGAATGAATGTTGGACGCAAAGGAAGTTTGTATATGCACAATGGGAATATGGCATCTACAACTACCAGTGTTTTCAGTAGATCTAACAGAATGCAAACTTACTTTACAAGGACACATCCTCTTGAGGGGTCTAACATTTATTTTGGCCACTACAGTGACATAGTGTATTTCTAATTAGCACATCAAATCAGCTAATTAATATGCAACTCAATTGCATATAAATACAGCAACAACAACATAGATTTTCCCAGGATTGATGAATTAAAAAAATAATAATAATAGCACAACATAGCCCCAGTTTTTAATGCTCTTTAAGAATAATCAATTAAACAGCTTGGTTTGGGGGTGATAGAGTCCCTTTAACAAAAAATACATTTAAACCTCAGGAAATGCAGCTTTGCAATAAAGTTAGGACTCAGACTAAAGCCCATTAGGGTGTGTTGGGGACTGCACGAGAGTATTATGGACAAATGTGGGAAAATCAGTTACTCCCTGTACTCAATGTCATGACAATTACCAAATGATTTTATTAGATCAGCCGAGTAGACTGAACATATTTCAAAGGTATGAAAGATAAATGGTGCTAAAATACAATACGCAAAGTAATTGTTCAACTAGAAGATAACATATCAATTTCAGCACTCCCTCTAATAAAATAAATAATTAAACAAATCCAATGAAAAATATACCAATCTCACTGGCAGACAAGCATGACTTTTACATCAATATTACCTCTCATTGGTTGACAGTGATAAGCCTTCACATCAGTTAAACATATGAATCAGTTTTTCTTTCTGTTTTGAGAACATAAATTGAATAAAGAAAACACAGTGGTACTTTATGAAATGGCCTATTTCAGATGCAAACAGGAAAATGTTGTCAATATCCCTTTAAGGAAGCCTTTGGAATGTCTATAATCCTTATATGGGCGCAGGTATGTCTCGGAGTTGGTATGTAAAACTTCCCCTTATCTTACACTCAATAAAAATCAAAGCAATAAAGAATATAATAAATGTTGTATTACTCTGTTATGGAAAACTCTGAAGCTTATAAAAAATTAAAATGTGCACAACA
Source organism: Discoglossus pictus (assembly GCA_027410445.1). Lineage (NCBI taxonomy): Eukaryota > Metazoa > Chordata > Amphibia > Anura > Alytidae > Discoglossus > Discoglossus pictus. Next base: position 33,455,991 of record CM050169.1, on the reverse strand, counting down.
ATGCAAAAAAAAAAGTGCATAAATGCCAGGATTGTATTTCTTTGCACATTCTGAGGTACAGACCCGCAGCCACCAATCATTTGAGATTTGACGCATCCATAACATGGCCAATCACAAGGAACTTTACTTTTCCATAACATGGCCAATCACAAGAAACTTTACTTTTCTATAACATGGCCAATCACAAGGAACTTTACTTTTACATAACATGGCCAATCACAAGGAACTTTACTTTTACATAACATGGCCAATCACAATGAACTTTACATTTCCATAACATGGCCAATCCCAAGGTAGTTTACATTTCCAAAACATGGCCAGTCCCGAGGTAGTTTACATTTCCAAAACATGGCCAGTCCCGAGGTAGTTTACATTTCCAAAACATGGCCTGTCCCGAGGAACTTTACTTTTCCATAACATGGCCAATCCCAAGGTACCTTATATTTCCATAACATAGCTAATCTCAAGGAATGTTACATCTCCACAACACTACCAGTCATGAGAAATGTTACATCTCCATAACATTGTTAATCTTGAGGAACATTACAACTCCATTGACCAATCACAAGGCACAATACATCTCCATAACACTGCCAATACTGAGAAACTTTACTCCTACATAGCAGGGCCAATTCCAAAGAACATGGCCAATCCCAGGAACTTTACATCTCCATAACATGGCCAATCTCAAAGAACGTTACATCTCCATAAGACTACCAAACTCGAGGAACCTTACATCTCCATTACATGGCCAATCTCAAGGAATGTTACATTTACATAACACAGCCAATACTGAGGAACTTTACTCCTACATAACAGGGTCAATTCCGAATAACTGTACATCTCCACACAGCTGATCCTGAGGAACTGTATACCTCCATAACAGTACCAAGCCTGGGGAAATGTACACCTCCATAACTGGGTCAATTTTAAGGGACTTGACATCTCTACAACACAGCTGATCCTAAGGAACCTCTATATAATGAAATTTTATACTTACAAAAATAAGGCGGGTCCAGTGGCACTTTACACCCCTATAACATGTTCAGTCCTGGAGAGACTTGAAATATCTGCAACACTGGAAAACCTGCATAACAAGGCCTATCCAGGTCTTGAAGGACTTGGCACCAATACAGTATATACATTCAGATGAACCTTCACACTCTAAAACATTACTATTTCTAAGGTACTTTACACCTAGAAATATGACTCATTAAAACAGCTCATACACCTTTATGTCATATTTACACGTACATATGACAGTTTATGTGTAACCAAAATAAATCCATCACCATATCTAGTTGAGATGCCACGGCATGTGTTGTGCACAGAGAAGCACTTCCTCACACTTTCACAGAAAGTGTAAACAACTTTTACTTAAAGGACCACAAAAGTCCCAATATGTGAACTGCACTGCAACTGATGCTGAATTCATGTCATTATGATCAATAGAAGTCAAGCTACTTCAGCGAGTTGCCTCGGCCTGAATTAGTAATGAGCTCTGCACCGCGTGGGATGTAATGAATATTAATTAGTATCAGTTGTAGAGACTTCGAATCAGACAGTGGTAGGTGATTTGTAACTACTAGTTATATTCTTGTGGCTGGTTTAGCAACAGATCAGATAACACAGCATGTAAGGCTGCAGACTGTGGTGGTGAAGGTCCTGGGTGCAAATTCCCACACAGACTGTTTTTTTTTTTTTACAAAAATCTGAAATATGTTCTTTAGGTTATATAATAAATATATATATAGAGAGCAAGGAGAGGAGAGAGAATTTTAAATAACTAGTTCATATAAATAAATATATATATATATATATATATATATATATATATATACAGTATACATACATACTTTTTAAAGCAGAGTGGTTTTAAATCAATGCCTTCCACTTGATTGTTTTAATGTATTTATTAACCCACATATGGTTGACTTAGCAATGAAAACAATCTTTAAAACAGAGCACTTACCACTACATCATCACACTCTGCTCTTAAACACAGTGTATATCTATAATCTATGTATAACAGTTACAGACTTATTAATATGCAGATTCTTGTGGAACCGCTTCAAGGGCTAAACTAAAATGGCAATATATAAGTCAATTCTTGATCAATTTTAAAAATGCGAACAAATTTAACACATGACTTTCCACCCTCTAACTGATCGTGCAGAGCACATATGGCGACTTTTGCTGTCCTTTAATATTTTTGCATGGAAAATAAAAGCAATTTTTATATTGTCTGAAACATCTTAAATGTGTCCATTTATAACAAGACATTGGCAGCAATTGGTCTTAAATTAAATGATCAAATTGTGATTTTTTTTAAATAAATACCTGTTTTTAGAAGTTGCACAGATGAGACTGCTGATAAAACTTCAGAGTAAAATATTACATTTTATGAGGTCTGTACACAACAACATATTGTAAAATCTACTTAAAATTCATAGAGATTTTACAGGGTCAGTGATTTCAGATGTTAGAAAAGGATCCATGGTCTAAATTCCATAGAAAAATAGATATACAGCCTTATTAAATTGCAATTCGGCCAATTGAATAGGGCTCTATATAAGCACATAGCATATTTTTTTACAGACTTTTTGGTTAGTGAACCTCTATCCAAAAGCAAGGTCTTCACTAACTAAAAAGTCTGTAAAAAAAAAGCAATGTGCTTAAATAGAGCCCTATTCTATTGGCCGAATCGCAATTTAATAAGGCTGTTAGTCGCTAATAAGAACCAAAAAGGGCCATTTAGTTTGCTCATTCTCTCTTACCTAAAGTCTGGTTTTATTAAGACATAGGATGGCCCTATAGCTTATCTCAGGCATGCTTAAATTCTTTACTGTGTTTGACCCTACTTATAAAGCCAGGTACCTTACTGGCATTCCCTATGACTTTGTTTCATTATTTCCCTACTTTGAAAAGAAGCCAAATAATCAGTGCTTCAAAATAATGCTACTCATACTATCTCTTGTTTACCCATAGACAAAAATGGATTTTGGGTGAGCAAATTGGTATTCATAATTAACAGACGCCTCTAAACCTGAATAGCTGGTCCTATGACTAATATCTGCTACGGTTACTGAATGGCGGATGGCATGACGCCAATGGGGGCACAC